>OZ038503.1:73552753-73557753 GCA_964036315.1 Acanthosepion esculentum | reverse complement strand
AAACCTAATCCTGAACAGGAAACAAGGGATAAACTTCTACACCTGGTCAAGAAATCGGGGAGGAGTATGAACTGGACGTTAGACTAAGCTATCTACTCCTATTGATGACAAGAATAAAATAAATACTAAATGGTAAATAACATTTCAGAGTTCCGTTAGCAATATAGTGTGAAAGTAGACTTTAGAAAGAACGGGAAATCCAATCCTACATAGGAAACAAAGGATAAACCTCTAATCCTATTGAAAAGACCAGGGAGGAGTGTGAACCGGACAATAGACGAACATATTTTCTCCTATTAAGGAAAGAAAAAATAAACAGTAAATAAAATGTCAGAGTTTAGACAGATGCTTGAAGTATAGAATTGAAGTAGACTTTAGAAGGAACCGGAAACCCAATCCTAAACAGAAAACAAGGGATAAACCTCTACTCCTGTTCAAAACACTGTGGAGGAGTATGAACCAGCCATAGGTGAACCTATCTACTCCAGTTGGTGGAAGAGACAGAAACTGAAGCAGACTTCAGAAGGAACTAGAAACCCAATCCTAAACAGGAAACAAAGAATAAACCTCTACTCCTATTCAAAAGACATGGGAAGAATATATTGATAGGCGAACCTGATGTTCTTTTTAAAGAGGGTCATGAGGTTTTTGGTTATTTTTTACCCTATTGTTCACCCAATGCAAGAACTAATAGCTACTGATGGTAGGGGGATACTGAATGGGGATTTAAAATGAACATAAAAATTTTAGGTTATGAACATATGTGGAGGGTCCTTGTCTTGAACGTCTATTGGGAATCGGATTCAAGTGGAATTCATCTATCCGATCCGTCGCAAAGGTGCTGAAAAAATGGTCAGTTCTCTATACCGCTGTAGAAAGTACCAGACTCCTCCTGCTCCGCTCTATCTTTACAAGAGCCAGATCAGACCAAAAATGGCGCCATATCTGGGCTGGAGCTGCCAAATCTGCTCTTTCCAGCTTTGGCAGAGTTCAACAGCGTCCACACGACCTTGTGAGTGATTAATTATTTTCCACCCTACAGCCCCTTTCCTCCAGACGAAATATCGTAAGCCTCTCACTATTTCCATAGAAAATGCTCTGACTAACGACCAACCTTAGTTTCACCAGTTCAAAACTTCAAAGCTACTCACGGCCACAAACAGAGGATCGAATCATCTTCTTTCCCTTCCTATTCCATCATTAAAAAAGGAAATTCCGTCCGGATTTTTTCCAAGAGCCGCTGTTTTGTGGAATGGACTTGGGGGGGTATGCTTCGTTGATCACTATAATCTTCACCTTTTCATGTCTAATTTTGACTTAGATCTATCCTATATATCATCATCATCATCTGAAATTCTTACTTCGTCCTCTTACCTTGACTGATTCCTGAGCCTGAAACTGTGTGAACAAGAGTGTAAAAAAAAAACTGAGGTAATGCAATATGACGATAAAAATGTCTACGGTGATCTCATTTATTAAGTAAATGTAGATTATGCCTCAACGTGTATACAGGAGCAGATGTTAGAAGTAATGCTTCAGGTCTGATCACTGGTGGGCGTGTTATGAAACGAATGAAATTTAAGCCCCAGGGCTTCTTCTGGGGGAGTATTAAAGCAATTTTTTTTTAATTAGTGATTTTATAAAGAAAATCAATAGTATTATTTTATTCTTCTTCTTTGTATTGTATCCCTTTTGGATGTGGACGATCATGGCTCTCCACAACTTTCAATCCCTTGTAGCTTTTAGTAACGTTTGACTTTTTGCTTTTTGACACCCTCCCATCACCGTTACGCCATCCGTTCACACAGGCTGGTCAGGTATGAGGTCCTCTACTGTCCATTTTTGCCATCAATATGGCCAAGAAATCCCCTTCTGAAGAACTGTTCTATTTCAGATTCAGTGACAGACTGGCCAAGTTGTCAGATTGCCTGATGACAAGTGGGCCCCTGATGGATTAGGTTCCTTATATCAAATCAAAATGCAAATATAACAAACACAGACAACTGCTTTAATAATAAAAAGGAAGAAGAACTTTATAAAATCATCTGCATATTATCAGTTACTCAAGTCCAGCATGAGAGGACATTTTCAGAGCTAAAGATCGTAAAGACAAGGTTAAGAAATTTGCTATCTAAAGAGAATTTGGAATCATACATGTTGCTACCCATTGAAAAGGAATTGTTTGATGAATCGGATGCAGAATCAATTATTACAAGATTTGAGCAATCATTGAGTGAACAGAATCGATTGCTCTTAATATGGCGGACTGCATGCAATGTTCTATTGTACTTTTGAACTAACTGTTAATGGGTAAATTGTGAAGTAAACTATTTAAAAAATATCAACCAATTACTTTTAATAATAAAAAAAATAATTTATAACATTCTGTATTAACTTTTGGTAACTGCTGGCAATAAAATATACAGTACGTGTACACACTAATTACATAAATATACACATTTTTTCAACAAAAATTTTAATTATACCCTTTTTTTATATTTATTTTTTTGAGAAGTTTATTTATTATTTATGAAAATTAAATGATAGCATTATAGTTGTGAATGGATCCCTTTTCTCTCCTGGAATTGAATATTTTTTGATCCTGTCTGTCACTGCTTTTGGCAAGGTACCTTGGTTAGTATCAACACACTAACCGGCCTCTAGCTATGCAGCCCCATGTGCAACAGAGGTTGATATACTATTTCTTGTGAAACATTCTTCTTTCATCTTCTCCAATCACAGTCCTTCTGTTGGTTTGTACTTAATAAGTCTTGGTCACTTGCTGCCTTATTAATGGTTCATTGTTTTTTCCTCTCCTCAGCTCATTGTCTATAAATGGACGCCAGATTTGTATATGACCGTATACAATCTGTGCAATTTTAGAAATGCTCTAACCTAGTCTTCAAGCCGTAACAATATAGCTTTTATCAAAATTATTTAAACCTTTCTTCTTAACGTGTTGTATCAAAATTTAAAAAAATGGACGCAGATGCAATTATTAGCAGATTCGTGCTTCATCTAATGAACAGAAGTGATTGTTCTTAATATGGCGGACTGCATGCAATGCTCTATTGTGCTTTTGAACTAACTGTTAATGTGCAAATTCTGCTGTAAATATATCATGCAATTACTTGAAATTAAACAACATAAATGCAAATTTCAATTATAACATTCTGTATTTACCTTTGGTATCTATTGCCAGTAATATGTTCAATGCATGTACACTGTAATTACTAAAAGATACACATTTTTCCACAAAAAAATTAATTGTATCCTTTTCCATATCTAAAGGGTGTTCCAATAAGTTGGACCGATTTTAAATGTGAATTAAGTTTAAGCGCTTAATAATTTTTTTCTTTTTCTTTCAGGTTTGCTGGATATTTGGGTGATATTATTTTTCACACATAATTGCCATGACTTAAATAACATGATCCAATAGAGAAATAAATAAATTTTAACTAATAACACTGAGTTATTTACTGCTGACTTTGATCCCTCTTAATGAAACACTCTTCATATATATATATATATATATATATATATATATATATATATATATATACTAATCAATATCTCCTTTTTAGTGTTGTATTCATTGTTATTTTGCTATAAAAATGTATTTTTGGTCATTTTATTATAAAAAAATGTATTATTGGTCATTTTTTTAAAAAAATGTATTGCTGGTATTTTTACTATAAAAATGTATTTTTCTAGTGTTTTGATTTTTGTTGGTGGCTCACTATTTGCACGTAGATGAGACATGAACAGGTACTATAACTCTGGGTCAGGGTGGACCTGGGAACAACATTAATTATGAGATGGTTCTACGCTCCTCAAAACCTCCAATCACCTGATCAGAGTCCTTGCTGCCGGATGTAGTTTATCGTAAACTGTATTTAATATACAAAGTGTGTTCAATAACTTGGACCGATTTTAAATGTGAATTAGGTTTAAGCGTCTAATGATTTCTTTTTCTTTTTCTTTCAGATTTGACGGACATTTGGGCGATATTATTTTTCACACATAATTGCCATAACTTAAATAACATGATCCAATAATTAAATAAATTTTCAAAAATAACATTGATTTATTTACTGCTAACTTTGATCCGTCTTAATGAAACACCCTTTATTTTTTTGTGAAAATTTTATTTATTAGTTATAAAAAATAAATGATTGTAGTTATAGATGAACCCCTTTGTCTCCTAACAAACAATATTTTTAGACCCAGTCCGCTGCTGATCAGAAGAGTATAAATGTCTTTTTTTATTTCCATTTATCATAAGAATTCATCCTTGCTTACATGGTCAAATTTCAGGGACTCCCACACTACGAACCCATTCTCCGTCATTTTCGCTTCGAGATCCTTGCTAGGCTAGTAAGGCTCTTTTGCCGTTATCAGATGTTGCCTATTGTTAGTTTTAAGTACTATTTTTTATTATTAAAGTACAACGGACGGAACGTCGTAAATATGACAACAAAGACGAGGACTGCAGTTCGAACAATGTAATTAAAGTAAGATTAATTTATTGATAAAAACATCGACTAATAACTTGCATTAATATTGGTCTTCAAACATGCTCAAATTTTTATTTTAAATGACTTCAAAATGTTTCTTTTTTTTTTTTTTTGGAAAAATTTCAAAGGTTTCTCGGAGGTTTACAGAACACACAGCTGTGTGGTGTTCCTGAGCTTGCCAGAGTCCATTCATAACATACATCTCGGCAGCTGGATCTTCGAATCTCTCAATGCTGGACGGCTTAATATTTCTTTTGATCGGCCCTTAGGCTAGAGCCAATCGGAATGGTACAAAGAATTCAGGCTTGACGCATCTCGTTTGTTCCTTCTTAACACCCCCCCCCCAAAAAAAAATGAAGTGTTCATTTCTTTATCCTATTAATCTTCATCTAATAAGCTTCCACCTTTGCGGCGATCTGCCGCAGAACAACTCCATTGATGAACATAACAGCGGTTACCTAGACCGCGTTGCTGGTGAGATAG
>OZ038503.1:73402753-73550253 GCA_964036315.1 Acanthosepion esculentum | reverse complement strand
AGTTGCCATCCAAGGCTATAGAACCCAGTCTGTCCTGTTATTTACCCATAGTTGGAGGGAGAAGAAGAGGATTCACACCTTTCCCGGTAAGTGAATGTAATGGAATCGACTGGGATTCGAACTCGGCTCTCCGATTCCTCAATCCAAGCCGTTATCCATTACTCCACCGTGCCTCCTCCTCCATTTCCAAACTTTAAACTCATAAAATCGCCGCCCGCATGTATTACAATAGGGATGACGTTCTCAGGATTTATAGTTTCTTCTCTTTCCCTCGTACACACGTTGTTCCAGATTCCGACCAAACAATTCAGTTTTAGTTTCATCACTCCGTAAAACTGGGTTCCAAGAATCATTTTAATTTTCCAAACAGCCAGGTGTCAATTTGAATCGAGCCATGAGATGATGACTTTTGACCAAAGCTCCTTCTTGTGAACGGTAACTACTCAGAACTTGTTTCTTGAACACCTGATTACCATACGACGTAACATATATACTACAACGTTTAACAAATCGGAAACAATATTTTTTGGCACAACTTTGTGGTTCCTTTTACATTTAAGCATATTCTTTATTCGCAGTATTAGACAATGTTCAGACAACGTTTTTTTTTTGTCTCACGATATTTCCCCATGATATAATATATACAGTTTACTTGAGAACTGATAAGTACTTAGCTGCTTCTGCTGCTACAAAACTCACTCATGAATTGCAAGCGTTCATAATTCCTTGTCAGATAACTTTTTCACCTACGCCATGTTGTTGTCAGTGGCGAACAGGGTGTCAGCTTGCCCGATGGAGTGATCCCTCTATATCGAATGAAAATGCAATAAAAACAAACAAACACAGACATATGTTTTAGTAATAAATAAGGAATAACTATCAGTTACCCACGTCCACCAATGAGAGAGGACATTTTCAAAGTTAAAGATCATAAAGACATGGTTAAGAAATTCGTTGTCTGGAATTCGGAATCATACATGTTGCTAACCATTGAAAATAAATTGTTAAATGAATTGAATGCAGGAACAATTACTGGCAGCGAATACAAATGATTGCTCTTAATATAGTGGACTGCATGCAATGCTATCTTATGCTTTTGAACTATCTGGTCATGTATCAATTGTGCAGCAGAAATATTTTCAGATTACCAGCAATAGGTTGATATTTTTTTCATCTCTAGACGGATTCATTTGCGAGGGTATTAGTGCAAAGGCAACGAAACAGAATCGTCTGGAGTTCGAACTCGTCTCGTCGATTTCATGCTTTGCACCGATAACCATCACATTATGATAAATTCACATTACAGTGTAACCCGGATATAAGAGAGTTGTCGGGACCGGAGAAGAAGTCTCTTATATCCTGGTTTTCTCTTATATCCGGGTTTGGTCTATTTTGTTTTTGGTAAGTATGGCTCTAATTTGGGACCAGATAAAATCTCTCTTATATCCGGGTTTATCTTATATCCGGGTCTCTTATATCCGGGTTACACTGTGATTATTTTATCGTTTATTAATTACGAGTTTGCGTGCGAACTTTTACGCTAACTCATGCAGATGGCTAATTGGCCCTACTGCCCGAAACTAAAGGGGCCTCTGGTCCAGCTTAGAAAACAGCAATGATAATTTTAAAGAAATAATAATTCCTCAGTTCTCAGTTCACTCCATGGAACTTCAAAACTTCACTTTAACACTGATTCGGGCTTTAAGTCCAATTCTGGCCAAGATTAATTTGGGCCAAAAAGTCCGATTTGAGCCGAAAAGTCCGATTTGGGACGAAATTCCAATTCAGGCAGAAAATTGTGTTCTTCAAATCATAAACTCCATGGAAATCCAATTGAGTTGAGTCCTACAGATCAAAAACTCTGCGGAACTTCAAAACCTCACGTCACGAAACCTCTCACTTTAATTCCTTGCTATTTTGATGAAATAAAATTGATTTCCTCAATTAACAAAGTTCTGGAGATATTTTAAACTGGATTTAAAACAAAATAAATTAAATTCACAAAATTTGGGGGTTACTTTAAGCGCAATATAAATTAAAAACTTTTAAAAATCATTAATTTTTTTCAGTTATTTTTAAAATTTGAATTTTTAACTGTTCATTCCTCATCCGGACCCAAATCCCAATGTTGGATATTCAAGCACCAGATTTCATTCCCGGGATCATCCTGATTCCAAAAAGGTATAATATGTCTATGCAGAGCAAATGTGGCCCGAGTTAGAGGGGATTTCAGTCACACGGACGAACAGACAGAATTTGGCATTTATTTATTTATTTAGATTACTAATTATTTTTAATGGGTTTTCTTTTCATTTATTCTTAATTCGTTTTGTTTTGTTTTTGGGGGGTTTTTTTTTTGGTTTTTTTTCATAATTTTCGCATTCTTCATAAATTACATTTCTTTCATTTTCAAGCACGTGAAACATGGAAAAATATTCTATAACAGAGTTCATTTCTCCTTTTAACCAGACTCCCGCCCCCACAGCAACCAAGGTTCATCTGAACGATATCAATTGTTCTCATCATTTCGAATGGCCAGGTGACAGGTGTGCTTTGTCAGCTATGACTAACGTCTAACAATTTATGAAGTGAGTAAATCCCTTTTCTCCAAAGTGAATTTCACTTAACGAAGCCACACTAACCCTATGGCTAACCACCCGAAACTCTAACCATTGACATATGTAACATTGATAATGTAATTTTCACGTAGTAAAATATTCCAGTTCATAGTGTCGGGATTTATGAATGAATGAGAGTCAGTGCCAGTGTTTAATTTGTCGGCGTTTATACGTCAAATTAACACCAATTAATTCCTTTACATTTTTCTTAAGAATACCTGAGGTTCATAGAATTGTATTAAAAGATATCATCTTAGCAACAACGTTGCCAAGTGTGCGTCTTTTTATTTGTCTGTTTGTTTTTTGATTTTTTTTTTTTTTTGCCGTTTGTCAGCAAGCTAACCATTTTTAATTCTACAATGTCCGCCCATAAAATATAAGGATACTTTAGCTTTACGCATACACGTGTACATATCTTCACCTCTTCGCTTATGTGTGGTTGTAGAGCATAATATATCATATATCGACAGAGAAAAACATTACTGTAATTACCCATCTTATAATACGCCTTCATCCATAATACACACACCTATAATTGTGCTGCAATTGTGGGAAAATGCTTCTACTCATGCATAATACGCACCCCTTGTGTGTGTGTGTATATATATATATATATATATATATATATATATATATATATATATATAGAATTGGACAAAGTCCGACAATTTATTTAAAGACATTTATATGTTTAACGTTCTATGAAAATTTCTATGTTATTTAATACTGTTTATTATAAAACAGAGCATTTGCTTAAATACTTGCATCTATAAAAATAACGTTAAACATATATATATATATATATATCACTTCAACCATGAATTTTAGAATAGATATTTATTAATTTAAATAAGTTGTAGGCAAACTGCGACCCGTGGGCCACATGCAGCCCGTTTGGTCTTTCTGAATGGCACGCTTAATTTCATAAGGAAAATAAACTTTCATAAAATTTTGTTTTGTTTCATTCTCACTTGTTCACTCACACATTCTCACATACGTAACCACATACATAAACAATGGTTAAGTACAATTTTTCTTGAATTTTGTAAACTTTCGGTGAAAGCAACGTTTACATCATTTTAAACCATTGACGATTTTTGCTAAGGAAGATCATACGTGAAACAGGAAACATTCATAATATTTTTTTCTCTAAAGAAGACATATTTTTTTTATTTTCAAATAAGTCAGAAATAAATCACACGCAGCGATATGTTTAAATCACATTGTCATGAACGATAATATTATATGAAGACTTCAATTTTTTAATTATGATAAAATATTTTCTAAAGAATAAAACTTTCCTATAATTTCTAAGGTATATGCTTACGCATATGGTCTTCTGTAGTGAAAATTGCTGAGCTATCTACTACGAAAAATGACCTTGAATTTATTTAGCAGTGCAACCCACCTTGTGATGAGCCATGGGTCATACAGCCCACTGATCGAATAAGGTTGCCCATGTCTGGTTTAAATGGTATTTTTTAGTGGATACTCATATTTCAGTAGGGGCTCCGTTTATTTGCTAAACAGTATATTTATTTATTTTCGTCTACTGGCCTGAATGTTCGAGTTTCGCACTGTCCGACATGAATCAAAGCTGCGTCACCCAGGGCAGAGAGAGCTACCATTTAACCCGGCACGCCTTACCGCCTTGGCCACAAAGAGCTAATTCGATTCCTGTCGGAGATCTTTCGAGTTTCAATCCCGGTTTGAAGCAATCGGACGTCTAGCCACATGTAGATGACTGCTGCTGCTTCTATGAATGTATTACTCTTCAAGTACGAATTGAGTTCTCTTAGCCGCTGGCGTATTTCGTGTGGGGAAAAAACGCTAAAATTTCCCTTTCTCCGACGTCTTAGGGGTAGGATCTCTGATTGATGCCAAATCAGTCGGGTTTTGATCCCAGCATGAAGCAATCGGACGTCTAGCCAAACTGAGGAGCTGTGATACAGCGAAACAGTCTGTCTCAATTGGATCTTTTCATGTTCACGGATAAGGTTTGAAATAAGGTTTTGTATGAAAGGATTCAGTTGAAAATAAGTAGATAGAACATGTCTAAATTATTCAACGAAATATGTCTCAATGAAAACTTGCTGCCAAAACAAACACACACACACATTCATATATATATATATATATATATATATATATATATATATATATATATATATATATATCCGAATACAAGGTTGATGTAGATGGAATAAACTTCCATTAACCAAAAACACTACTTTTTTTTAAAGTGCTCAATACAGAGTAGAGCGAATAATATTTATTTAAAAATTATAACATAAGTATGTTATAACATTACTAGATAACATTATAATATTATAATATACATATATTATAATTTTTAAATAATATATTATATATATATATATATATATATATATATATATATATATATATATATATATATGCATATTGAATGCACATTTTCATTGAATACGACAGACAAGGTGGTTTGATTTAGTTTTTTATACAATTTCTCATGTGATATAATGTTGATAACACAAATATAATAGCATCGTCTACATGTAAAAAAGGCTAAAAATAATGTAAGCCTTATTAATAAAAATAAAAAAAAACGAACACTGAGTAATATCAACTATGAACATGGACACAATATCTTGACCGTGTTTTGAAAATGAAAAACATTATATAAATACATACATACAACAAAACATTATATAAATGCATACATGCAACAAACTATTTCTAGTTAACAGTTAATATATTTCAGCCTTGAAAATGGGTAAATGTATAGCCGAAAGCGCTCGGTTAAAAAGAACAATATGACTTTTTTTTATATATTTTGTCATCCTAAAAGAAAAAAAAATATTAGATCACGTTAGAAATTGTATAAAAACACTAAATCAAATCACCTTGTCTGTCTGTCTTCTTCAGTGAAATGTGCATGAAAGAAGGATTGCTGCCTAAATACACAAATATATATGCATATATATATATGATGTGTTTACTGACTTGCAAATAAGATTAATGGTTAAAATTAAGAAATGTTTATGTTTATTGACTTACAAAGATTAACTATTATATATTACAGGAAATTAAATGTATTAAAATGTATTAAAGATTAAATATTACAGAAAATTAAATGTATTAAAATGTATTAAAGATTAAATATTACATGAAATTACAAGGTAACCAAAAAAGTTCTGTCCGTTTTTAAAAGGAAAAAAAGAAAACGCTTCTCAGTATGTGTAACTTATATTTAGTCTTCGAAGTAATCTCCGTCGGCATCCAGCACCTTCTGCCAACGTGTCTCCAGCTGTTCAATGCCCTTGCGGCAGAACTAGAGGGGTTTGACGCAAAGATATCCGTGAGGGCTTTGCGCAAGTCTGCTTCATTAGTGAAGGATTTACCACGAACATGATTATCCAGGGAGTGGAAGAGGTGGTAATCGGATGGAACAAGGTCAGGTGAATAAGGTGGATGGCACAAAGTCTCCCAACCAAGTTGTTGTATGGTATCCCTGACCACTCGCGCGACATGCGGCCTGGCGTTGTCATGGAGGAAAAGCACACCTTTGCGATTCACCAGTGCTGGCTACTTCTGGCGCAATGCCTGTTGCACACGTTCAATTGCTGCGAGTATAGGTCTCCAGTGACCGTTGGTAACAGTTCATAATGAACCACTTGATGACCTGCCCACCAGACACAAAGCATAATCTTGCGTAGGTGCATAGCCGGTCTTGCGGTGTGAGGGACAGCATCCTAAGGAGACAACCAATGTCTGGAACGCGTGGGAGTTTCGTACAGAACCCACTTTTAATCACTGGTAAGCACTCGATTGAATAAGGATGCGGTATGGTGGCGAGAAAGTAGCGATACGCAGGCTGCCACTCGTTGTCCCTTGTAGGCATCCAACAGCGTTTGCGGAACCCACTTGCTCAGTTTGTACGTCTTACCTAGGCGGTGCAGGTGAAGTCTAACTCTTTCATCAGAAACGTTGAACTGTCTTGCAAGTTCACCACACGTTAGACTACTGTCCTCTTCAATGGCCGCCTTCAGGACTCCGTCATTCAAGACCTGTGGTCGTCCACTGCGAGGCTCATCACGGAGAGACAAATCCTCTGACTTGAATTTTCGAAACCAACGCCTTGCAGTACATTCATCCACAGCACTATCCCCAAACGCTTGACATATGCGGCGACTTGGTGCAGCTGCTGATAAGCCCACTTTGAAGTCGTAAAGCAAACAGCCCCGAACGAGATCTCTAGACACTTCCATCCTTCTCACAGCTGTCCGGCTTATAACTGATGGCCGAGCACGGTGCAGGTGTGTTTTTATAACTTCTGATTTTCCTACTTCCGGCTGTCCGAATTTGAAAACAATTGCTACACGCATTTCGTATATATTTCAACTTCATTCAATGACTAATCAAAAAACGGACAGAACTTTTTTGGTTACCTCGTAAATGCATGTTTATAAAATATTCAAACTGATGACAAAGTCAAAAAGTGAGTGCAATTTTTTAGCCACCAAGAATGACAAATTGGGAAAAATGTAGACAAAGTAGGGACACCCAAAATATGAAACTGTGGAAAAAAAACTTTCGTGTGACGCGTTTTGGCCTTTAGAACTTCATCAGACTAATTAAATTATATTTACGTTGATGTGATTACACATACGCATTAAGGAGAGTGAACGCTGAAATATTAAATTTAAATTTTTATATATTTAAAAAAAATGTATTTTGGTATATAGTCTAGCCTATTTTATTTACCATATTTCACGGCATATAAGGCGCATTTTTTTTTTGACAAAAAATATCTTTTAAAATTCCCCTACGTCTTATATACCATATGTAAGTTCACTAATTTTACTATTTACTAATCTTTTCTTGATTTGCTCTGCTAAAATTGAGATGCGTCTTATACACCCGTACGTCTTATATGCCGTCAAATACGGTAATTTAATTTGTGTGTGTGTGTGTGTGTGTGTGTGTGTGTGTGTGTGTGTGTGTGTGTGTGTGTGCGTGTGTGTGTGTGTGGTTTATGTTTCTATCGCTTTTGTTATTAAACATCCCACTTTGTTATAATGGAAAATCTACCAATAAAAGTGAAATATTGCAGGAACGTGGATGTAAGGTTACCGTGGATGATCTAGCGATTAAAGCGCTTTCTATACATTTTCCTCTCAGTAAATTGCATTCTCTTTCACTTTAGTCCGATAGAGTCTTAAAGGACGAAACGTGTCACGTCATTTGAAAAAATGTTACCCACTTCGTCTTAGATTTTCCTAAAAATTGTTCTGATATATAAATATTTATATATCGTTTTCTCATATATATATATATATATATATATATATATGGTACCTCCAAAAATTCGCTGAAAAAGAGCATGCCATGATGAAAAAAAGGCACCATTCTTGATAAAAACAAAGTTTTATCGTCAAAATATTTGTTATTATTAAGAGGAAAGACCAAAGTATATTTTTACTAATTTAAAAAAATCTTTTCTAGCACATTCGAAACTTTGGTTAAAACCCTTGTTTTTCTTCGTCAGTGAATGAGACAAATATCAGTATAGAAATTTAGCGTCTCTTTTTTTTGCGGTAAAAAAACATATTGTTTTAGAAATTCTTGGGAAAATCAAATAATTGTCGGATTTTAATTTTCAGGACTTATTCACAAATGAATGCAATTATTTTTTTTAAATATTTTTTTAGAAAATCTTAGTAAAAGTAAAAAATTACCCCAACCCCGCTAATTAATTTTATGAAAACTCGAGAAATTCCACCTTTTTCATATTTATATTAGTTAAAAGCAGATCTCCTTGGAGAATTTAAATCATCAATTTGTTTTTGTCAAACAGAAATACCGTTTACCCAATATCTGCTTTGAATCTTAAAATAAGAAATGCAATAAAACTACGAGATTATTTAATTGCTTTTATAAATAAGATATATTAATGACACTATTGCCTTCAGAAAAACATTTTTTCGATCAACAAGAATTGTTTTCATTGTTTTAAAATTATAATTAGAATAATTTATTAAGTTTTAAATCTTTTAAAAATCTGTATTAATTTTACATAATATTATTAAGTAAAAACCATATTTACTAATCATAAATGAAAAAATTTAGTACAAATCATCAGACACCAATATTTTTAAAAGAATTTTTAATTTTTTCACATATATAAATGTGCCGAATTTTGTAGATACGGATGATCATACACGACATTACCAGAAAATAAGAGCGATAACTATAGTAGATTTAAAGCCAGAAAGTATCTAAAATTGAGTCAAACTTTTGATTATGGAGAATATTTTCTTCAATTTTTAAGATTACTGAGTACTTAAAAATTATATATAAAAGGCGGTCATGTTATATTCCTCAATTACTTTTTATGGCTAAAGCCTCCTTAGAACGTTAGATAAACATCAATCTGTGATTAAACTGTCAAACATGTCAACAGCTTAAAGAAACAGCTACCAATGTGCTAAAAAATTGCATTTCTGGAATATTTTAAACTTCAAGTAAATAATATTTGTTTCAAATCAGATTAATTATACTTTAAATCAGCTAATAACCCTTAAATAATATTTCAGAAAATTATATTTTATTTTTGGATTATTTTTTTAATAAAGAAACTTACATTGCGTTAAAAGACTTCAAAAAGGGCGCTAATCAGCTATTTCAGCGAAAAAATATCCTTCCAGACAATTTAAATTAGATTTTGAATTTTGACTAACAGTATTTTGCTTATTGGAAATATTAAATTTAAACTATTAGCTTGAAATTAAATCTAAAATAAAAAGCTTCAAGAAATATATTTAATTTTTTTAAATTCATTTAAAACCTTAGGTATCGCGTTTTTCTTTGGTGGTGATGACAGTTTGCCACTCGACTGAATGACGAGAGATTTCGTTCTGGCTAGCTAACCGTCATCCAGTGCGTACGTGTTGTTTTGCACATCAGTGACCCCTGCTGTTTTTACCGCGTAGTATCAAAATTGCCTTTACTCTCTGATTTACCCTACCTTCGTACACACACACACACATACATACATACATACATATATATATATATATATATATATATATATATATATATATATATATATATATATATATATATGGTGGACTCTCCTGTAATATTCGACGTACGAGGGTTAAGCAGCTCAGTTCCTAGGAACTGACAGCCCAGACACCAACACAGATGATTTGATTATAGTGCTGAAGGCTTTGTGCATAACCAACCACACTTTTTGAAGGGCCGAATACAGAGACCTGGTGCATTACGTGCCACAAGGTCACCAAACGACTCTCCACATGTTTTGAATTCAGAGTTGTCCTTCTCCTAGACCAGTTGTCATCCAAGGCTATAGAACCCAGTCTGTCCTGCTATTTACCCATAGCTGGAAGGAGAAAAAGAGGATTCATACCTTTCCCAGGGGTATTAGCACGTGTAAATTGAACACGACCTGTCCTACTATTTAGCCATAGCTGGGTGGAGAAGAAGAGGATTCATACCTTTTCCCAAGAGTATTAGCACGTAAGTGAATGTAATGCATCTGAACTCGGCTCTCTGATTTCTCAATCCGAGCCGCTATCTATTACTCCACCGTGCCTGCGTAATACAAACAGTACGTTCATAAAAACACACCCACGTTAATAGAATACATCTCTTGGATCATAGCGCCATTAGAACCCAATAGCTCATAGATCATCCCACACCCCATTAGGACCTAATTGGCGTTAATGTGTTCTGATCGGTTTCACCAAGACTAATTTTGAATATTTTTTTTTTTATTTCTACGCTGAAATTTCTAAAATTTCTTATCGTTCTAACTCGTTAGATATTTTATCTCCATATTCCAAATTGACATCTTGCTTGGACACACACACACACACACACACACATATATACATATATATATATATATATATATATATATATATATATATATATATATATATACAGTGTAACCCGGATATAAGAGAGTTGTCGGGACCGGAGAAGAAGTATCTTATATCCGGGTTTCTCTTTATCCGGGTTTGGTCTATTTTGTTTAGGTAAGTATGGCTCTAATTTGGGACCAGAGAAAATCTCTCTTATATCCGTGGTTTCTCTTATACCCGGCTCTCTTATATCCGGGTTACACTGTATATATATATACATACATATATATATATATATATATATATATATATATATATATATATATATATATATATACACATACTCTCTCTGATTCAGGTCCTCCAATTAAATCATCTCAAAAGAGTACTTGTATTTGTTTTAAAGACTATATATTTCTATGAGTAAATAAATAAAGTTAATGGCAAACCAAACCAAACTCTTGCTTGCATGTCGCGCCGGGTGTGACGACAGACGGCATCCGACAGCAAGGCCTCTGATGAGGAGGTTTTGAGAAGCGTGGAACCACCTCTTAATTGCTGTTGTTCTCAGGTCCACCGTAACCCGGGGTGTCAGCACCTGTTAGGGTCATAGGACAAATAGTTAACCCTAAACTGGGATCAAAACACTATGAAAGTGTAGAAATACATTTTTATAGTGAAGGTGCCAGCAATATATTTTTGTAAGGAAAAATAATATCATCCCCAATACATTTTTGTAAAAGAAATTCTTAATGCTCCCAAGAAAATTAAATTTCGTCATTAAATGACCCATAAGGAGTTGGCATGCTGTTAAACAAACAAACGTGCTTTCATGTGAAGGCAATTAAATATCCTCTCCCCTAGAAATTATGTCAGGTTTTATTAGAGTTAACAAGTAATCTGCCGCCCTATTGTTTGAACATAGGAAAATATTCTTCCTCGTAACGGTTAGTGAATGAGTGTAACACGTTACCCTCTTTCGTGGGCCAATGCCATGTGTCTTTAGACGTCTTCAAAAAGGGGATCAAAACAAAGTTTGATTATATTAACAGATGGTAACTGCACTTATGTGAAAGGCTCTAGTCTTAAACGCTTTTCTAATTCAATGTTCCATTTATTAATTTTTGGTGCTACTGGGGCTCTTTTACTCCCCATTTCTTTACCTATTTTGACCGAATGGCTGCAGGGTTAATAATAAATAAATAGATTAGTTATATTGGAATGGCGGGTGGAAACTCAGTCAGTTATGTGCCAAGCGCAATACACGCTTAGGCGATCATGTATCTTTCGATACATGACTAACGAGGCAGATTTTTGTCCCACAGTAGGTTCCCATTTCTTTCTGCAGTAGACCAGTTGCCATCCAAGGCATATATATATATGTATGGTGGACTCTCCTGCCATATTCGACGTACGAGGGTCAAGCAGCTCAGTTCCTAGGAACTGACAGCCCAGACACCACCACATATGATTTTTATTAAAGTGGTGAAGGCTTTGTGCATAACCAACCACACTTTTTGAAGGGCCGAATACAAAGACCTGGTGCACTACGTGCCACAAGGTCACCAAACGACTCTCCACAGGTTTTGAATTCAGAGTTGTCCTTCTCCTAGACCAGTTGCCATCAAAGGCTATAGAACCCAGTCTGCCCTGCTATTTACCCATAGGTGGAAGGAGAAGAAGAGGATTCATACCTTTCCCAGGGGTATTAGCACGTGTAAATTGAACACGACCTGTCCTATTTACCCATAGCTGGGGGGAGAAGAAGAGGATTCATACCTTTCCCAGGGGTATTAGCACGTAAGTGAATATAATGGATTCGACTGGAAAGTCAGTCACTCAGTTATATGCCATGCGCGATGCACGCTTAAGCGATCATGTATCTTTCGATACATGACTGACGAGGATGATTTTTTCTGCAGTAGACCAGTTGCCATCCAAGTCTATAGAACCCGGTCTGTCCTGTTATTTACCGTAGCTGGGTGGGTGGAGAAGAAGAGGATTTATACAGGTATTACCACGTAAGTGAATGAAGAAGAAGATCCCAAGGTATTAGCACGTAAGTGGATATAATGGATTCGGCTGGAATTCGAACTCGGCTCTTCGATTCCTCATTCGGAGCCTCTATCCATTACTCCTTTGGTGGAAATTAATGTATCTTAATATCACAACATAGCATTACTAAACCCGTCATAAAGTATACAGGTGAATAAGAACAGAGACATCTCGACTCCAGTTACGTGATGTAGCTCCCCTCTCTTTTCTATAAATATTTTCATGGCAACTGCTTTGACAAGCTATTTTCCCTGATGCCCCAACTACATGACTTTGACCGCGGTACTAGGTTGCCATCTAGGTCCCTTTTACTATTGAAACAGTTAAATTTAACCGTCACTTCTACTTCAACAGCTTCTCATCTTGAACTTCCCGACAGTGGAACTCCCTTCCTCTTACTTGCTTCCTTGATAACTAGTGAAAAAAAACACTTTGTCTAAATATTTACCGAACTTGAATGTAACAATAGTTTATTCAATCAGATACACATTCAAAGAGAAGTGAATTAAGATCTTATTTGACAGTCGACTTGGTTGTACATTTTGTTAGTGATGTGGTTAGGCTATGAACGGCTAGAGAAAATAAAAGCTTCGTTCATATAAATAAATAAATAAATCATTATTTTATTATTTGACATGTTCATATGGACTCCTTGATATTCTATGACATTCATCAATATTTCAATATTGATTTTCTTAACTTTTTATTTAAATTGTTCGGTTCATAGTTTTCCCCAGTCTTTTGAACAGGAGTAGAGGGTTTCCTGTTTAGGATTGGGTTTCCGGTTTCTTCTAAAGTCTTTTTTCATTCTATTTCACTCCCAATAGCCCTTTTCATCTTAGTGGAATTATCGCATTGTTTGGAGTAAATTGATTTTAAAAAATGAATAGTAGCAGTACTGATTCTCAGTAATGTTCTTTGCTTAAATATTATTTTCCATTCTCGTATACGTTTTAAGGATGAGTCCTAATCTGTCTGTTGAATTAATATCTGGAGAGGCTGGAGGGCACGTCATTAATTTGGTATCTTTGAAACCTTTGTTTTCTTTTTTTCTTTTTTGGCAAGGTGAGCAATAATTAGCTTTGCAGAATATGAAGAGGCATTGTCTTGCATTAAAATATTCTTCAGATTAAAGCTCTTTGATTGTGACTTATATTTATTCTCTGGCTTTATCTTGAATCCTCATGAACTTTGAAGGAGCCTATAATTCCCCTGCCTGCAATACTAACCAAAATTGACCCCACCACCTCATTGCTGTCTTCTAAGTCCGGCTGGTTGAATATTTCCATGAAGGACCTAATCTCTTGCCCAGCCATTTGATCCATCCAATGTAGCTCTACATTCATTACTGCAAATCAAAGTTCAAATATCAGTTTTCATGTACTTCTTTGCTCGACTCACATGTTTCTCTTGGCAGTGTTTACTTAAAGATGGTATTTTGCTTACTGCCACGTCTGTTCTTAATATTCTGTATTTTATTCTCTAGTTATATTCATAACATCAGCTTCGGCAAATATTTTCCTGTAAGTCAGTCGAATTCTCATGCTTATTATGATTATTAATATTCTTTCATTTGTTTTTTTTTAAATCTCTTATTTTTCTTTCTCTTCTTGTCAACGTTTTCAATATTTTTTATGACGCGCCTGTGATTTTCTTTACTTTTTTAAAAAACTTTTCCCCATTTTTCAACATTGTATTTTAATCAATCAAGCAAATTAAAATAGCTTATGCTTCTTTTAAGGAAATATCTTTCTGTATTTCAAGTTCATATTTGACGTCTGAGCAATTGCGTGTCTCGTAGACTGGAAAATGTTAGTTGTTTTGTATATTAGTCTATAAACATTCAAGCTATTCATAAATACTGTTTGTTTATATTTGAGTAATTACTTGATTAGGGGATGAGTAAATATTTGCAGTTTATATTTGAGTCTGTAAGAATTCCCTTTGTTCAGGGACAGGTAAATAGTTGCTGTTTATATTTGAGTCTATAAGCATTTACTTTGTTCAGGGACAGGTAAATAGGTGATGTTTATATTTGAGTCTATTAATTGTTTACTTTGTTCAAGGACAGATAAATAGTTCGTGTTTGTATTTGACTATATAAGCATTTACTTTGTTCAGGGACAGGTAATTAGTTGCTGTTTATATTTGACTCTATACGTATTTACTTTGTTCAAGGACAGGTAAATAGTTGTTGTTTATATTTGAGTCTAAAAGCATTACCTTTGTTCAAGGACAGGTAATTTGTTGCTGTTTATATTTTAGTCTATAAGCATTTACTTTGATCAGGGACAGGTAATTAGTTGCTGTTTATACTTGAGTCTATAAGAATTTACTTTGTTCAAGGACAGGTAAAGAGTTGCTTTTTATATTTGAGTCTATAAGCATTTACTTTATTCTGGGACAGGTAATTTGTTGCTGTTTATATTTGAGTCTATAAGAATTTACTTTGCTTGAGAACAGGTAAATAGTTGCTTTTTATATTTGAGTCTAAAAGCATTTACTTTGTTCAGGGACAGGTAATTAGTTGCTGTTTATATTTGCGTCTCTTAAGCATTTACTTTGCTTGAGAACAGGTAAATAGTTGCTGTTTATATTTGAGTCTATAAGCATTTACTTTGTTCAGGGACAGGTAATTGGTTGCTTTTTATATTTGAGTCTGTTAAGCATTTACTTTGCTTGAGGACAGGTAAATAATTGCTGTTTATATTTCAGTCTATAAGCATTTACTTTGTTCAGGGACAGGTAAATAGTTGCTGTTTATATTTTAGTCTATATTTTTTTTCAAATAAAAACAAAATTTGACTAAGCTTTAGCTAATCCGTAATATAGAAAAAGTAATTATAGATTTAAATAATGTTTTTAGACTTTTTTAAAACCTTCACTCGTTCACTCATCACTCACGACATTTTAGACAATAAGCAAAAACAAGCGCCATTATAGACAAAAACAAATGAAAACCACAAATTTAAAATTCTCTTAAAATTCGACTATTTTCCCTGGAGATTCATAGTAAATTAGTTAAGTTAAAGATTAATTAAATGGATTTTGTAAACAATACATGGTTTTTGCTTAGAACACGACAAAAATAATATTTATTTACGCACGGTTGTTCATGAGGTGTCATCATGTCAACGACAGTTGTCATTTACTGCCACCGGTGACTTTTTTAAAATATTGCAAAAAATTCCAATCAAAATAATTAAATAAATACGGAAGACCAACACTACAACAATCAATTAGTATTGTTTATTTTAAAAATAAATTTAACTTTGTATAGTCAATAGTTTAAGAATATATTTTTTTTACTCTGTAGGCTTTTCTGAAACATCAAATAATTTGAAGATCGGGCAAAGAAGATCCCCAGACAAGGCTATGTCGAAGGGCAGAGTCTCGTCTTGGGAAACAGCTTCCCGACCCCGTTTTATACGGTGTCTACAGGGACATTTTGGCCGAGCCTACGGGCTCGGATACCCCACATTAAATTCGGCCTTGTGCTACATCTGACCACGTGGGACGGTTGGTAGATATCCTGAAGTTGGAGATTCATTGTGGAATTCACTTAACTCACTTCGAGCAGTTGACAACTTCTACGCGCCGCTGGCGAATCTTGTATGTGTTGTTCTTGTCCTAAGTATTATCGCTTATTACTAACCTTCATATGATTATTCTATTCAGTAACCTTCACTAGGTTACAATATTAATTAAAATCTAGTTAAATTATATTTTAGAAATAAATTCATTGCTTTTATTTTTCGATTATTTTATTACCTGTTTGATGTCATCAAAGTTTAATTGCACCCAATGAGGTCATTTTTTTATTATTCTGATTTCAAGAGTCTTTATTAAATTGTGACTAAAAATAGGGAGAAAGTTGGTAAGGAGTAATTAAATTGATAGTGTTAATTGATTCCTTTCATTTTGATTTTTTTTCAGACTAAATTGCGATAAAAAGTATGGACCACCAAACCTCATACAAACGTTTCTAAAAAAATTTGAAAATTTTACCACCAGACTAAATGAAATATATACACTACAGTGCAAAATTTCGAGACGACCACTGGTAAATTTTTATTTACCAGGGGTCGTCTCGAAATTGTCACAAAAAGTTGTTGTTTTGTACTTTAATAAGAGAAAATCATCATTATACAAAGACATGATTTTTATTAGAAATTTTATTATGACAAAAAAAAAAATAAAATAAAATAATGATTAAATTTTGCTCCCGTCAAAATATCCTCCTTTAGCCTTGATTACCGCAGCACAAAATTTTGTTATTCGTTGCAAAAGTTTCTCAAAGTATAATTTTGATAATGGATGCCATTCTTTTTTCATTGACTCTAAGAAATTTTCTTCATTTCTAGGATGGAAAGGTTTCGCTCTTCTGCCAAGTTCATCCCATGCTAATTATGGGGGTGGCTTCAAACTTTTGAACTGTAGTGAAAATAATCGGGGATTAGTATCTGTCATCGATGTATGAAATTTTTTTTAACCATTTCACCCCAAGCAAGGCAATAAGACCACTATGACCCAAGAGGTTACTGTGAGTGAAAGAGAATGAGAAAATATTATCAGGAACCTGAAACTCAATCCTAAAAAGAAAACAAATGATAAGCCTCTCTTCCGTTTCAATAGACGGGAAAGAATGTGAGCCGGACGACAGTCGAACCGAGTTTATTTTATATTTTACAAGAATCTTTAATTATTCAATGGCATTCAGATTATTCTGTTATCGTTATTTTGTCCCTAACATTATTATAATCCTAATTGATACCACCATATTACGATTTAGGAGCATGATATTTGAAACATTTTTCTTGGATCGTAAAAGGGGGCTTTTTCTAAAAATTGTTTTTGGTTTTTCTGTCCATAAATTTCTATAGAATTGTTTCTCCTTGGTTCTTTTCCTCATGGCAGTCACAGTATATTAATATTATTATTTGCTTTTCTTAACTTCCGTGCAAAAAAAAAAACAAAAAAAAAACTAACGGCTGTAAATGTAAAAAAATATTTTTTCAGAATGTTCGGAAATGACTTTAAAATTTACACTCTTAATACAAATTGATTGAATCATTTTCGGATTCCTAAGCCGTGGAGTAATGGATAGCGGCTTCGATTGAGGAATCAGTTCGAATTCCAGTCGAATCCATTATATTCGCTTACGTGCTAATACCCTTGGGAAAGGTATGAATTCTCTTCTTCTCCCACCAGCTGGGTTCTATAGCCTTGGATGGTAACTGGTCTACCGCAGAAAGAAACTGCAACCTACTGCGGGAAAAAAATCTGCCTCGTCAGTCATGTATTGTAAATCATGATCTACTCCGCGTGTATCACATAACTGAGCCAGAGTAAGTAAATCCAGAAGAAGGAAATTTCTCGTGAAATTGGTTAGCTTTTCCGGGGTAATCCTTACTTTCACTGCCTTCAAGAGCATCTAAGATTGGTCCTGAATCACTCTGTGTAAGAAGACGCAAGTGAAGAGAATTTCTCGAGAGATACCTCGTCAGCTTTTCTAAGACAATCATTGTTTTCACGAGCATATAAGAATTGTCCTGGGCCACTGTAATTCCCTGCCAGAGTAAGAAGACGCAAGTGAAAGAAATTTCTCGAGAGATACCGCGTCACTTATTCCAAGACAATCATTGTTTTCACTGCCTTCAACGCTGTCTAAGAAATGTTCTGAATCCCTTACCGATTCCCTACCAGAGCAAGAAGACCCATGAGAAGATAATTTCTTCTTGCAACATATTTTGTTAACCGTTCGTAAATGGTGCCTTCCTCTATTTTTAGCAAATTAATGCTTTAAATACATATATATATATATATATATATATATATATATATATATATATATATATATATATATATAGTCAGCCCGTCTATTTTTGTAGAATATAATTACTGTCCTCTTAAACGACGTGTGTCGCCTCTGCACGTTATCTTGTCACCGGATGTAAAAACACTGTCCTTGAGCCAGGGAGAATATATTCTCATGAGCTTGATCAAATTCGGTGGCCGTGTGCGCATGTGCGTGAAATTAATGGAGAATGAATTGCTTTTTAGTAAGCACATTAACTTAAGTGGGTAGTGAGAACCTGTTTTTCATAATTATTAATATTTGTTATGTTTAATGAGTGGGTAATTAAAGCAGTGAGACGCGTTCGGGGAGTAGTGTCGGGGTAAAAAAATTATGAAACGTTTAAGGGAAAAACTATCAACGTTTCTTGGTATGTTAATGCCTAAAAACAATGTTACAATTACATTTTTCAAAACTACACATGTCTCTGACATTGCTTTCCGGTGTGAGACATTTCCATGTTTCTCTCTCATTTAAATACGATAAACATTACTGAATATTGCACAAAATCCCGTTCACATGTCAAAGAAAATGTGCATGATCGTTAGCAAACGGGATACAAACTGAGGATGTCAAAATTAAACATTGTACAACAATTTAAATATCGGGGAAGTGTTTTAGAAAATGTGACACCGAAATCCGAAGATTTATTGGAATAGCGAAAGATGCCTTCCAAAAGTTAAACAGAGTATAAAGAAACAGGAAAATTTCGTTAGAAACAAAGAAAAGAGTGCTGATTATTATTCGGTCGAGCTAGCTCAGAAATTCATGAATCTCTGCCGCCAACCACCACAGTCCTGCATCAGTGTCGGAAGGTCATTACGGTGGCATCCTGTGTCATAACATAGATCAATGTAGGTGGTTGCCGGGCGACCAACCCGTCTTGATCCATGGCTACGTGTCCAGAGGAGTAGATCACACGCAAGGTCTTGTTTTACACGCCAACAATGTCCTGCAAAGGGCATTCTGCGTTCACACAAGATTGTAAAACTATCAGGGATGTGTCCATAGAGCTCTGATTTAGTTTGATGTTATCTCCAGGAGAAATTAAGCATAGCTCTCAGTATCCGAGTATAGTTTCCATCAAGCTTAGACTTTTGGTTCATGTCCAAGCAATGTCACCATATATTAAAACCGACTCCGTTTGAGGTTGTCTGGTAAATCAGATTTCCAGATTACCGTATTTTCCGGCTTACAAGACGCTGCTGGTTGGAAGACGCACCCTAATGCTGGAAAGAAATTTCTAAGAAAAAATAATTCAATCTCATATAACAACACATTCACCATGCGTCCCTCCCACACTGGCGCCACGTATTGTTTACATTAATCACTCGTCCGATTTTGTTTGTATGGCAATGACATACTAGTAAACAGAGCATGTTTAAGCTTGTGGCTCGGCTCCGGGAAGGTTTATAGTCTTGAAAATACTTGTAACAGTACTGATATTACATCATATAAAAGGCTGAATTAGATAGATAGATAGATAGATAGATAGATAGATAGATAGATAGATAGATAGATAACATTATAGTGTAATGGCTCAGCATACAAATCCACGTCCCTATCAGTCACGCCAATTAGGCGACCGTCCTATCTTACTGGAGCCTGGGCGTTGCCTTACATTCGTCTTGAAAGACGCACAGGTATTTTTCAGGGTACTTTAAGAGAAAAAAAGTGCGTCTTGTAAGCCGGAAAATACGGTACATCCATTCTATTCTACGCGACCCAGGTTTTCAGCCATACGAATTTTCACATCCTTTTCAGTAGAATTTATTTTATTGAAAAAGTTGTGAAATTCTACTGAAAAGAGCGCTGAACTGTTATTTAATAACAATACCCCTAGATGGCAGTGGATTCTGGGCAATTTCCCCTCAGATGAAGAGAAGACTGGAGACAATGGAGATGTGGTTCTACAGAAGGATACTGAAAATATAATGGAAGGAACATGCAAGCAACGAGGAAGTTTTAGCGAAAATGTAAACAAAAAGAACGCTTGCACTTTTTTTGTAATCATTTCACCCCAAGCAAGGACACAGAGCCACTAAGATGCAGGAGGTTACTGAGTGTGAAAGAATATTAAAAAAAACATTATTAAGGAAAGAGAACAATAAAAGAAAAGGATTTAAGAGGACAGAAAATAACGAATGACATTGCATTTAAATTTTTAAAGATCAAAGTTGATTGAAAAGCAAGAAGCCGGAAACGAAAAGTGCGAGAGAAGAAACTGTTAACATAGAACTTACGGTTATATCAAGCCATGTCAACTGTAAAATGATGAGACCTTCCTGACAATCTAGTACTGCGCTTAAATTCATGTAGTCTAGTTACCAAAAAGGAGAGTTCATCGGAACAATTACAGTGTAACCCGGATATAAGAGAGTTGTTCTGACCGGAGAAGAAGTCTCTTATATCCGAGTTTCTCTTATATCCGGTTTTGGTCTATTTTGTTTTATTAACACAGGCTCTAATTTGGGACCAGAGAAAATCTATCTTATATCCGGTTTTCTCTTATATCCGGGTTACACTGTACCATGAAAGTATTTATAGAAAAGCACAGAGAAGTTACATTACAGCTGAGGGAAAGATGCCAGAAAATCAGAAATTTTAGTGATATATAAGAAGGAAAGAGGGCTTGGGGAATTTGACCCACACAGGACATATCGCGAAGGCAGGAGGGGCGAAAGGAGTCAGCGATTAACCTACCTAACGAGTTAGATTGCAGAAAAGGGACTAGAATGTATAATAAGGGGATAAACATTAATTATATTACAAAGGTGAAGAAGTTCCGGAGAGACACTATCACCTGCTCCCTGATGAGACATGACGCATAAAAAGTAGAAGAATCGAGACATCAAATGATTTTTCGCTGATCCGGGCTGGCTCTGGGATTCTATTGTCTAGTATAAAGAGTATTGTAAAGCCAACTGTCTTCTTTGCTGTTTCCTCTAACCTACCCAAACAAGTAAATCTCTTTCCCAATCGACAGATGGATCCATTCAATTTTTTTTTTTTTGCCATTCGTCTTTCGCCGTTTTGTTCGAGTTTTGCTGACTCACAACTTCCGTACGCGTGTTCTAATCCGAATAAACGATAGCTAAAAAAAAAAAATGATATTGTGATGCTTTCATCTGTTTTGTTGCCCAGTAAGAATTTCGCATCATTTCCAGTCAGTTCGAGATTGTGCCTGTGAAGATCAATTTAATGTGTCATTTATTTGGAGGACTAGCCAGGAATATTGTTGTCGCCAATAGGAAAGATTTTAAGCGTGACAGTTAACGAGGAGACAAGAAAAACGGCTCAATTAAGCTTGACCATTTCCACTTTCTCTCTCTCTCTCTCTCACTCCCTCTCCCCTATATGCCCTCCTTCTCTCTATCCTCTACCCCTCTATCTCTTTCGCTACATTTCTGAACATCTGTAAGAATAAAGGAGAAAGGCCGAGAGATCGAGTGATCTGTGACCGACAAAATGGCCAATCATTGTTCTATGTGGACGTACTGACCCTAAAATATTTCGAGGCCAGCGTGTGGTGGAAGCGTCAATGTCGAACAGCAAGAGGAACGCTTCACAAAAGAGAGAGGTGGTTGGGAGTAATTTGCAGCTGTTCGTGTGGCGGATATGGCGGAAAGCAGACGACAAACAAGACCGGGGAGAAACAGCGTAATTAAATAACAGACACAAAAAATGATTGTACGAGCAAAGCGTCTAATAAACGGACAACGAACTGTTTATTTAGCAAAATACAATGCTTTTGGCACAAGGCCGAAGAAACGAATTTCAACGCTCAGCTAAGATGTGGCACAAGGTTGAATGCGTGGAGCACTGTCATAATTGATCAAGCGAGACAAGCTTGCTAACCACTACACGACGCTGAAGTACCCAGGTAATCTTCTAAGCGTAACTTGGATTTGGCACAAGGCCGAAAGTACGGGGCACCCAGTGAGAATCGAACTCGCTATTTAGTCGTAATTGATCAAGCGAGACAAGCTTTGCTAACCACTCCACCACGCTGAAGTACCCAGGTGATCTTCTAAGCGTAATTTGGATTTGGCACAAGACCGAAAGTATGGGGCACCCAGTAAGTATCGAACTCACTATTTAGTCGTAATTAATCAAGCGAGACAAGCTTGCTAACCACTACACAATGCTGAAGTACCTAGGTGATCTAAGTGTAGCTTAGTTGTGGCACAATGCCGAGAGTATGGGAAACCCAGTGACGATCGAACTCATAATTCATTCGTAATTGAGCTATCAAGTCAAGCTTGCTATTAGACCACGTTGAAATGCTCTTAACGGGCATCAAACTAACGTGGAAAGAAAACATATACAAAAAAATAAAACTTAAAAAAAGAACGAACTGACTGGATTAAAGGCGTTTTTGGTACTTGCCATAAAGCAATGGTTGGCTACTTTAGTAGCTGATTTAGCAGCATAATAAACTATTAATATAGGTACCAACATGAGATCACTGGAAAATGAGCATAGCAGGATAATAACGGCCTTAAACTTGATGAAAATAATTTTTTATAGTCTAATGTTTATGTTATTATCAAGAGGAAAGATCAAAGTATTTTTTGTTTATTTTTTTACATTTTTTAAATATTTCTAGCACGTCCAAAATTTTCGTTAAAATCTTGTATTTTTTTGATCAGCAAAATTGAGAGAAAATCGATCGTCAGCCATTTTTTAACTTTCGTTTACAAAAGTGAAAGTCTCCGTTTAAAATTCTTTTAAAAAATCAATTAGGTTTTTTTTTTAATTAATTTAAGAAAATTAGAAATTATAAAGTTTATTTAATATATTTTGAAACAAACATTGCTTACTTCCTGCGCTGAAAAAATGTACTTTAAAATGAGAGAAAGCCGGTCTTAACAGCGGTGTTGATTGACAAGTGATGTGCGTGACTTCATCACGCACTGACATCTTACGAGAGGAAAAGTTATAGTACGGAAGATCACAAGTGACAGTTTAGCTTTATGTGAACAACTGTACAACATTTTCATTAATTTTAGAATATTTAACAACTTTAATGTAAAAAAATAATAATTTAAGAAATAACAAATAATTGTTGTAAAAATTTATTTTTCATCGAAAACGTTGTTTTTTTTTGTTTTTTTGCTTTCAGACAATATTATCCGTATTCATAAAAACAAGTAAAAGCAACTGAAAGTTTTTGAAATTAAATAATACCTTTGCTTTATTGAGTTTTGTATGTTACAATTCAGAGCTGATTTTAAGGTAGAAGGGTGACAACTAAAAAAAAATAATAATTTGCTTTCTTCAAAGCCTTGTGCTTTTAACTAATTAATCACTAAAATGTACACATTTGAATTTCAAGAGTTTTCATAAAATTAGTTATTGGGTCGGGTAATAAATATAAAAAATTTTACCATGACTTTAAAAAAAAAATAAACATATTTGTAATAATTTCCATCATTTTTGAATAGTTTCTGAAGGTTTCATTAAAATCCGACAAATATTTTTATTTTTGCAAGATTTTCAAAATTAATGACTGCCATTAAAAAAATGCACAAAAAATCCGCCATGTTATTTAGTAAGACATTCGCTGATGCTGAGAAACGAGGTTTTTCAATCAAAAGTTAGAATGCTCTAATAACGACAGAAAAAATTTAAAAAATAATTAAAAATTACTTTGTTCTTTCCTCTTAATAAAAACATAAACATTTTGACGATAAAATTTTGTTTTCGTCAAGTTTAAGGCCGTTATTATCCTGATATGCTAATTTTCCAGCGATCTCATGTTGGTACCTAGATCAATATTATCATCATTATTTTATTTCCTTTGATTTCTGGTGTATACTCATTTCTTTCCAGGTCCTGGGCAGAGACATCAGGTCAGAAATGGTATCATGACATTTTCCACTGAGCAATTTTGAAAAAAAAATCACACATATATTACATAGATTAACCCCTTCGTAAAGTGTGAGCTGTACTTGTGAGTACAATGTTTTTGTATTTATTTAAGGCATGGGCTGCCAGGAATCTCCTCAATGAGTCTATCGGAACCTTATGCAATCAATCCGAGGGCTCCAACTACAACTGGAATTGTTGATGTTCTTATGTGCCACATTTTTGAGATTTCGACTTCAAAGTCCTTGTATTTTGATAGTTTTTTCAAGATCATCAAATATATTATTATTATTGTTATTATTATTATTAATATTATTGTTATCTATATAAAACTAAATCTCTAAAATTGTATGAATGTATGATTGTACCTGAGATACAGCTTAAATGATACATAATTGCAGAACCAATTTAAGAACATGATGAACACCTGCCGAATGCAGCACCAAATTTTATTAAAATTAGAAAAGGTGTTCTTGAGCTATGACTTTTTTTTTCTGTTTTTACGGCATTTTTAATAGGAGATTCAGTTTTTGTTTTCCATATACATCCTCATATCAATCTGCGTATACAAACAAACTCTTGCATATTATATTCCAACTATTATGCGTGTGTGAAAAATAATAAACATTCACCATATATGATGTGTCACGTGACTTGATGGTAAATTAATAGGTGCACGCTGGCTTGTGATTGTTATGCATTTTGAAATGAATCTGAGGAAGAAATAAGTATATATAATAAAAAATATAATTATTATTTTTTTTTAAATACCTAGAAAAATGAAACTATGTGCTCAAAAAGGAGGTGTCTATAATTTATGCTTTTTCAATAAATATGAATCTTTCTAAGGAAACGATTACTGTTTGTTTTTGTTTTGTTTTTTGCTTTTTAAGGGAGGGTTTTTTTGGGGGGGAATGACCCTCACCTTTGAAAATGATAATATAGTAAATAGTAAAATTAGTATAAATTGTTACCGAGCTGCTACTATTTCTTGAGTGGAAAGGCCCTTAGTTTGATATCAGTTTGCAATTCCATTCTAAAAAAAAAAAAGAAAAAAAAGGAAATTTTTTCCTGCAGGCCAATGTTTGCATTAAAAGGATGTTTCAAATTAAAATAAGGTTATATTCCTGGAACAATGGCAGTCCTCCTATGTCGTTCTGGCATTGTTAATTTGTTGTTCTTTCTGAAAGTCTGTTGCCTGATAATTTAACGTCTATCACTGAATTTCCAGCTAAATTTCATTAACACTAGAACACTAACCATCAATTAAAGCTACACCACTACTAACCATGGGTATATCATACCCGATTTTGAAAATATCAAAAATAATATTAAATATAAATCTTTATTTAAAATATTTTACATGCAGGCACTTCAAACTTTGTACTTTGAATTAACATCAATAGGAACTGAAAAACATATTATTTAGGTAAGAAAATCAGGTACTGAAAATTGTAATTAAAAATAGGAAAATTTGCGCTGGGTACGATATGCCCATGGTTAGTGTTCTAGGGTTAAGGAAATATATGAAATGTTAAAACTATTACATTTATTTCAATGATATCATATTAATAATTTGAATACGCTCTTATGTTGAAAGTTTTGTCATTTTTCTGCCGTTCTTATCAAGGACTGCATTTTTTTACAAATTCTGAAAACGTTTCCATTCATTAATTTCTTATTGCGTTTGATCGAAGTAATGTTGTATAATGTGAGTAATAATCATTGTTACAATAACTTGTATTGCAAATAAAAATCTAAATATGTGTAATTAATATTAAAATATTAATAACTAGCAGCATGGCCCGGCGTTGCCCGGCGCTTGATTCAAAAATCGTACGACTCATACAGCAATCGCTATCACTTGACTTAAAACATTTTTGCCCTTCCTTGCCTTTAAAGGAGTGCCCTTTGCCGTGCTGATGTTGCTACATGCCTTACTTCTTGCCTATCTCACACTGCAAATTTTTTCTAAGCTCTATACTAAACATTAAATCTGTTACGAAAAAAGAACTAAACAAAATGAACACAAAACGATCATCTTTAAAAAAGGACTCGTAACTGGAAAAACCGAATGAAAAAAGAATGTTAACAACAATATTTTTTCACACCCAACCCAGTTCTACGGAATCAGAATCAACGTTGAGTTTAAGCAAGCGAATGAGCCAATTGGAGTAAAGTGCCATGCAGATTTAAATTTTTCCCACTTGTGACGAATGCAGCTATCGATATTTTTTGCATGCTAGCATGCTAGTTAACATTCATGTCAGTCAGCTGTTGGCTCTCACGCTAGCCAATAGAATCTTCCTGCCTATTCGTGGCAGCAAGCTATAGGCTCTCACTCTGGCCAGTAGAAAATGTCCGCAAACTACATGAAAACTGCTGTAGAAACATGAAAAAATCGATTATTTCCCCTATCGATGGGAGTTGGGAAATGCAAAGTCGGTCTTGGCCTTCTCCATAACATGAAGCATGTGCATGTAAATTTTGGTGCAAATCCGTCGAAAATTGCGGCCGTGCATTTGCTACGCACACACGCACACACGCACACACGCACACACGCACACACATCCTGCCGTTTATAGATAGAGATATTGCTACCTCATCATTTTGCATCAGGAATTGCTTTTAAAAAGGACCCATCGGTTTTATGGGGGGTCTCGTTGTTATTAGTGAGAGAAAAAGAAGCACGCCAACAAAGTAACGCTGGCGTTCAAATATATGAAGCTCAATATCATGACACGCAAATGTGTTTTCGTTTTTTATAGACCTTTATTCTAAAGCTTATTTCAACTACACATCTAAAGACTATCAATGGCTTCACTATATATGATTATTATCATTATTATTATTAGTGGGTATCAAAAGTATTTTCGTTTTTTTACAAATCTTTACTCCAAAGCTTATTTCATCTGCACATCTAAAGGCTATTTATGACTCTTTTATATTATTATTATTATTATTATTATTATTATTATTATTATTATTAATAATAATAATAATAATAATAATAATAATAATATTATTATTATTAGGGGGTATCAAAAGAATTTTCATATTTTTAACAGACATTTATTCTAGCGCTTCTATCTATACATCTTTAGACTGTGACTCAAGGATATTATTATTATTATTATTATTTACTAGGATGTATCAAATGTATTTACATTTTTAAAGACTTTTATTCTAAAGCTTATTTCATGTGCACATCTAAAGATTATCTATGACTCCACTATACCTTCATCATCTTCATCATCATCAGCTTCATCATTATCATCATCAAGAGAGAGAGAGAGAGAGAGAGAGAGAGCAGCACGCCAACAGAGGGTGGCTGATGTACAAATATAAGATATCCAATGTATTTATAATGAGATCCTGTTTAATTAGGGCAAACAAGTCACATGCATCACTGCCAAATTTGTGCAACATGTTGAGAGGTTTTGATAAAGACAGCGCATCACCTTGCATGGGAGGCACAAGTATAAATACTTTCAATTCGGGTATCTTATTGGGTGTGTTTCCAAGTATATAGATGTGACTCCCAAGTCAAATGTGCGAGATGTGTTGACAGGTCTTGATAAAAAATAGTGCGTAACTTTTTAGTGGCGTCCACTTCGAAATATCTTCATGTCGGGTAACCCAGTCCGTCTTAATTCAAAAGAAATACGTATATACGGCACAGTCCGTCTTAATTCAAAAGAAATACGTATATACGGCACAGTCCGTCTTAATTCAAAAGAAAATACGTATATATGACATAGTCCGTCTTAATTCAAAGGGAAATACGTATATACAACATAGTCCGTCTTAATTCAAAAGAAAATACGTATATATGACATAGTCCGTCTTAATTCAAAGGGAAATACGTATATACAACATAGTCCGTCTTGATTCAAAAGAAAATACGTATATATGACATAGTCCGTCTTAATTCAAAGGGAAATATGTATATACAACATAGTCCGTCTTAATTCAAAAGAAAATACGTATATATGACATAGTCCGTCTTAATTCAAAGGGAAATACGTATATACAACATAGTCCGTCTTAATTCAAAAGAAAATACGTATATATGACATAGTCCGTCTTAATTCAAAGAAAATACGTATATACGACACAGTCCATCTTAATTCAAAAGAAAATACGTATATACAACATAGTCCGTCTTAATTCAAAAGAAAATACATATATATGGCATAGACCGTCTTAATTCAAAAGAAATACGTATATACGACACATCCGTCTTAATTCAAAAGAAAATACGTATATATGACATAGTCCGTCTTAATTCAAAAGAAAATACATATATATGACATAGTCCGTCTTAATTCAAAAGAAATACGTATATACGACACAGTCCGTCTTAATTCAAAAGAAAATACATATATATGACATAGTCCGTCTTAATTCAAAAGAAAATACATATATATGACATAGTCCGTCTTAATTCAAAGGGAAATACGTATATACAACATAGTCCGTCTTAATTCAAAAGAAAATACGTATATATGACATAGTCCGTCTTAATTCAAAGGGAAATACATATATATATATGACATAGTCCGTCTTGATTCAAAAGAAAATACATATATATGACATAGTCCGTCTTAATTCAAAAGAAAATACATATATATGACATAGTCCGTCTTAATTCAAAGAAAATACGTATATACGACACAGTCCATCTTAATTCAAAAGAAAATACGTATATACAACATCGTCCGTCTTAATTCAAAAGAAAATACGTATATATGACATAGTCCGTCTTAATTCAAAAGAAATACGTATATACGACACAGTCCGTCTTAATTCAAAAGAAAATACGTATATATGACATAATCCATCTTTATTCAAAAGAAAATACGTTTATACGGCATAGTCCGTCTTATTCATCGACACAAAGCCTATATACATGTTAAAATTTAATTTTTTGGAAGGATTTTTTATCTGACGTCACTTCTTTTTAATGGATTTTTTTAAACATTATTTCTGAATACTATAAATGTTATTTTTAGTGCGTAAAACATATTTGAGTTGCTATACCCGATTTTATTTCCTTAAACAGTGAAATTAATAATAACTGGCCTCGATTGAGAAATTCTAATAAACCAAAATTCTGCTTCTGACAGAAATTGAGCCTGTATCTTTTTTACATCCCGTTTTTAACCAAAGAATGCAGCGACCAGTTTGACCACAGAGGCGAGTTTGATAGAGCAAAGTTTTATTTACTCTTTTAATGAAATCACATCTTTCGTTGAGATGTCTATGAATCTATATCTGCTAGAGCTAGCTTCACTTTCGTACCCGAAACATAAACAGTAATTTTTGAAGGGATTTTTATCCGACATTGTTTCTTATTATAAATGTTATTGTTACTCGGTACATGTGTTTCAGTTGCTATCCCCGTTTATTTTAGTTTATTAAACAGTGAAATTAATAACAACCGGTCTAGATCGAGAAGTCTTACTAACAATTGTGCCTTATATGTGCTTTATATAGTAATAAAAATAATTCCTGGCAAAAAATCCTTTCCAAAAATTGACTGTACTTTACGTTTCGGGTAAGAAACTGAAGTTTACATATTAACACTGTCATTCAGTTATCATCAGAAGCCATGGCTAGTGCAGCGTCCATGCATTTATCATTATTATTAGTAGTAGTAGTATTATGGCCGGGTGTGGTCAGGGACGGAGCACCGCTCAGGCAGATACACGATCTATATTATTAGTTGATGACTGTAGCGGACCGTGGGGGTGAAGATGTGAAGAGATATCAGAAGGTTAAAATTCCCTGCTAGCCGATCCAGCTACATGAGAATGTCGGACTGTAATTAAGTCCAAAGAAAACAAACAATACCGATATACATGGGTAAGCAAATATATATTAATAAAAAAACAAGTTAAACAAAGACATGGACTGTTACATAGAGTTTGTATAGAGAAATTATGTGTGTGTGTGTGTTGTAAGTGTTCGTACGTACGTGTATTGTTCTTAGCGCGTTCCCAGAATTTGGGAAACGCTGTATCTGTGAGAGTCACATATTGACCTAAGTGGAAAAAGAGAGATTTTAGAGGTAGCGGCCCAAGGCCTAAGTCGAAAATGAGAGAGAGAGAGAGAGAGAAGGGTCAGCCAGTATTTATAGCCAGGGGAGAGAGACCCCTGTTGAAGGATTAAAGAACTGAGGAGGAGCTAACTGCGACATGACTGACAATGTAATATTAGTTTCAAAATATTTTTTTAAAATGGCGGATGGCTATAAAACAGTGCTGAAAAAAACTGCAGAGGCCACAACGGGGCCTCCACAAAAGCCACCTCTTCCGATCGGAGGTTTCGGGCAGAGGCGTTCTAGCCTCAGCCATTTTTTTTCTGCACTGTTTTATGGCCATCCACCAATTTTAAATTATTTTTAAACTGATGTTACATTGTCAGTCATTAACTAATAATAAACATCGTGTATCTGCATAGCCGGTGCGGGGCGTACTACACAGGAACCCCCAATAAGGTTGGAGCTCTAAAGGGGTTAGTTTCAGCAGTGATTTTTGTTTTTTTGGTTTTTGTTTTGTTTTGTTTTTTGTACTTTTCACATTTTTTCTACCTAAGTTATATTGTCAATCATCAACTATAATAATCTACAGGATCGGTACTCGAACCCCTCAAACGCATAGGGGGCCCATGCCTAATGGGGAGGAGACAGGTGCTAATTTCAGCAGCGCTTATTTTTTTGTGAACAGTTCTTTTAAATCAATTAAGATGATAATATATCTTCGGTAAAATCATTTTTTATTCCTAGATCAACCACTAAGGATGATCTCGGATTTTTTTTTTACTACCAGAAGTCAACGGCTAGTAATTAAAATAAAATTTGTAATCCCTATTTTTTACATTTCTAGAAAGATAAAACCGAGAAAATGATTGCTTAAAAAATTAAAATGTTTAAAGACTTCGACACATAAAAAATTTTCCCGAAAACTGAAATACTCTTTTTAAAACTAAAACTTTTAAGAAAATCCCATTTGTGTTGTGTTGGAATCTTTGTAAAACCTTTTTTCAGCGGAGATGCGTCGGCGATTAATCTTTATTGTAATTTATAAATTTGTGACTTAAACAATTTTTTTCGAGTATAATTTAGTCATTAAAATATTGGTGGTTATTACAAAAAGAATAAGATTTTCTCAGATTTTTTAAAATTAAAAACATATTGATTATAAAATTAATTAATATAATTCCCTGATTTTTGGTAATTTAAAAAAGCGCTGCCCTCCCCCACTTTTCCTGCTAGGGATTGTGGCCCTTAGATTGATAAAGATTGAAATCGACATGTAATAGAGAGGGGGAACTCGTATCAAAGTTTCGGTGGAGGGCGATACTCTAGCGCTGCACTTGGGTGTAGTCATAGGGTCTTTGGGCAGTAAATTAAATACCTCTCCAGTAAATTAAAAAGATTTTTCATTTATAAAAGATATAAATTTAAAATATTTTAACATTGCGCCGTTTAAAAAAATAGGAATTAATCCCTTAACTGCGAATGGCATAAATTTCCGTCATTTTAGTTCTAGGGTTCAACTGCAAATATTTCTGATGTTGTAGATTTGTTGGTTCAACTGTGAATGACAGAAATCTTTGCTGCAGTCAACGGGTTAACCAAGCTTGTCATTAAAACTAAAACCTTAGTTCAAGTTTTGACAGCTTCTTGCTTATATATATTTTTTTTTAATCAAAGCATTTGAAGAGTAAAATTGGTAAATGGCCCACCTTGTAGGTGAACTAGGTGCATATTTCCTTGAGCTCGTATAAAGGCCAATATTTCTAATGTTTATTTTAAAGGGATATTCAGAACCTCATTTAAAAGATTACCATAACATTTCATTTACAGAATCATATTTATAAGACTACCCAGGTCTGATGCATACCAATCCCCAAATCCCCCGACCGGGAAGTGTCAAGCCTAATTGGGGTCCCGGACAGTGCTTTGTGACCCTCGTTATCTCATCAACACTTGCTTTTTTTACATTTACAGAAATGATAATACAATAAGTACCAACAAAATCTTCTTGCCAGAATCTATTTTACATATTTATAAGTCTACCATTCGTTCTTTGGATATTGCTTCCACATATGGTCTGGTCCTCTTGCTATATATTTCGAGATTCTTGATAAAATCCAAAGAAGAACCTGCAATGTTATTGGTCTTGACCTGACATCTCAGCTTCGGTCATTTTCCCACCACTGTAACATAGCTTCCCTGTATCTTTTCCATAAATACTTTAATGGTAATTGTTCTGATGAACTTTCCTCTATGGTATCGAGACATTATGAATTTAAATGCAGTACTAGATTGGCAGCTAGGTCTCATCATTTTACAGCTGAAAGGGCATGATGTAACATGCTAACAGTTTCTTCTATCGCACTTATCGCCTGTTGAACTATCTTCCGGCTTCTTGCTTCCCAGTCAACTTTGATCTTCAAAAATGTAAATGCAATGTCAATCAATCGTTATCTTCTGTCTTCTTAATTCTTATTCTTTTAATGTCCTTTCTCCTTAATAGTAGTTTTTTCTCATATTCTCTAACACTGAGTAACCCCTAGCGTCTTAGTGGCTTTATTGCTTTGCTTGTGGTGAAATGATAAACGTAGTAGTGGTAGTAGTAGAGTTTAATTCATCTTAATTTCAGTTGCTTTTTATAGCGATTTCTAAATAAATAAACAGTGGATCAGAAAAGGAATTGACCTCCAGCGAGATTCAAACATGCATTACTTATTATCGGGAGCCTGCCTCTCGGGGTAGCTACCTTATCAAATAGGAAACGAAGTTACAGTAATTCAATTGTAATTATATAGGTTTTATTTTTTATTCTCTCCTTCACCCCAACAACTGATACACCGCCATCTTTGTGTAGTTAAAATTGTTTACTTAAGTCATAATAACATGTTTACTTAAGTCATAATAACATCCAAATTTCCCAGATTAATGTCAATTCTTATTTATTTATTTATTTTATTTATCTTCTACGAGCGTTTTTTTTTCTTTTGTTTTTTTTTATGACATCCGGATCGGCATTCTACGATCATTATTAATCAACAAGCCCGGATAAAAAATAAAAATGCTAGCGATGGTAATTTATGAGTTCCGATTTTAAATCTAACATCCGAATGTGAAAGCAGAGATCAAGATTCATCAAACCAGACAATGTTCCTCCAATCTTTTATTGTCCAATATTTGTGACCCGTGGCGAATTGTTGCTCCAGTTTCTTGTTCCTATCTGACAGGAGTGACACCTAGCGTGATATTCTGCTGCTGTAGCTCATCTGTTTCAAGGTTCGGCGTGATGTGCTTTCGGAAATGTCACTCTGTATACATCCCTTGTGAAGAGTTATATATATTTGAGGTATTTTTTTTGCCTTTCCATCAGCTTGAGAACCTGCCTGGCCATTCCCGTCCGATCTCTTTCATCGACAAGGGATTTCCGCCCACAGAACTATTACTCACTGAACTGTCAAAGTCAACGGTTTATTTTCGGTATATTTTTTGCATAATCATCTATTAAAGATGTTTTCGTAATAGAATCCAATGTCTATAAAAACTATTGCTTTTTATATCACTTCCTCATTATAGTGTCATCTAAACATGCGCGATAAATCTTGGATTGTGGCAGACAAAACGTTGTTCTTACGCTTGAAACATAAAAACGGCATTTAACAGCCAATTGGAACAAAGAAATTATTAGCCGATGTTTCCGCCTACGTCAAATTACAAACCATTAAGTTGAGTCATAAGTAAAAATAAAAAATAAAAAATAAACGCTTTCTCTGCCGGCGCCAGACTGCACAACTCACACGACTGAAAAATTCAATCACTGAGCGTTTTCACGGGCCGATACATCTACACGAGTCGGCCAGACTTGCTAGGACTTATGGGATTTTATCGAGTCAACATCTCTACAATGGTCGCCAGCCAAACAGAACCCAATTTGTCCTACTGCTTAGCCCATAGCTGAGGGGAAGGAGAAGAGATTCATTTATACCTTTCTTGAGGCCATTTGCTGCGCGTAAGTGAATGTAACGAACCCGACCGGAATTCGAACTCTGCTCTTCGGTTTCTCATTGCGAGACGCAATTTATTACACCACCCGCACATTGAGGCATAAGTAATTTCGGTTACTTTCACTAAAACAGCTTCTTCCCGCGAACCACTGCCCTATGGAACAGACTCCCAAGGGGATGTTTCCCCGATCACTACAATCGTTGAGTTAACCGTTCTCTTCCCATCCTATCTATATAAGCTAACCTTTAACGTGACTCTCTACATCTAGTGTAATGAACCTTACTGTAAAAAAAGGCGCCGTTTGTAATGACGAATGTATCATTCTGATTACTAATTAGACATGGCAGAGGAGTCACAGTGGAGTAATGGATAGCGGCTCGGATTGAGGAATCGGAGAGCCGAGTTCGAATTCCAGTCGAATCCATTACATTTACGTGCTAATAATCCTCTTCTTCTCTCTCCAGCTATGGGTAAATAGCAGGACAGCCTTGGATAGCAACTGGTCTACCGCAGAAAGAAATAGCAACCTACTCCAGAAAAAAAATCTGCCTCGTCAGTCATGTATCGAAAGATACATGATCGCCTAAGCGTGTATCACGCATGGCGCATAACTGACTGACTGACTTTCCAGTCGAATCCATTACATTCATTTACGTGCTAATACCCTTGGCAAAGGTATGAATCCTCTTCCTCTCCCCCCAGCTATGGGTAAATAGCAGGATAGACCGAGTTCTATAGCCGTGGATGGCAACTGGTCTACCGCAGAAAGAAATAGCAACCTACTCCAGAAAAAAAAAATCTGCCTCATCAGTCATGTATCGAAAGATACATGATCGCCTACGCGTGTATCACGCATGACACATAACTGACTGAATTAAGAATGAAAATGGGGTACACTAATATACGTGGCAGCATACACAGTGGACTAAAGGAGAAATGTTTTGTTCCACGATAACGCAAATGCAAGAATGCCACAGAGAAAATTTTAGAATTCAATTAGACCCTATTAAGCAGACCTTGGACCAACCGGTTATTTCCGAGCGATGCAAAACACTTTGATGAGGAATAACCTCTTCTAATAAAAACTAGATTCCAGCATTTGTCGAAAACCATTTCACATCAAAACATAAGCAAATTCTAAAGAAGTGATGGATTTTTTTAATTTATTAATCTGACCTGTTTAATAAACAAACGGAGCGTCTACTTAAATCTGGGTATCCAATAAATAATGTTTAATCAATCGGATTAATAAATAAAAATTCCATCACTTCTTTGGAAATTGCTTTGTTTACGTCAGGATACGAAACTGAACGGCGTCAAGGAAGGATTTGTATTTAAATGGACTATTCAACATCGCTTGTTCATCAATGGGCTCGTCTCAATAGTTGAGAGATCTAGCCCACGTTGAATTTAACGTCGGTTTTCCTTTCACGGGTTTTCGCAGGTTCGAATCCTGCCGAAGAGCTCATTTTTTTCTTTATTAAGATTTCTGGGATATTCATGCCGGTAGAGAAGAATAAATAAATATACTGTTTATTTAATAAACAGAGCGTCTACTCAAATATGAGTATCCACTAAAAATAACGTTTAAAGTGATAAAACATAAAAATAAGTAAAAATGTTTTTCAAAAGATGTCAAAGAAATGCTTGATAAGAGTTAACAAGTCACTGCAAATAAAGGTTAATTTACAATAGAATAAAATCTCATTATACTTATACAATGTTTTTTAAAGAATAAAGTTGATAGAAAGAAACGGAAATTATTTATGACTCAACCAAATAAAATGGCTGTTTCCTCACCATTCATTATGGTCTCAAGCAAGCATACGTCATGTTATGCAATTTGGTTTTGGTTTTCCTCTACTTCTTTTTCAAGGCACCATACTCTAAAGATACAATTCAGCGAGGCTGGCACTAGATCTGTTAAGGTGTTCAAATAGTTTCAAGAAACTATTTTATTATTTAATTTGTTTGTTTTTTTTTTATTTAAAAAGAAAGCTTTATTTACTACTTGTCATTGCTTTTCGACAGTGCGCACTAATTTACACGAGTAAGAGCAGTAAAAGCTGTAAAAAGGCTGTTAATTAAGCTTCCGCGCTCAAAGTGTTCCGCAGTGAATGTAGTTAAACAAGGCCTGTAATGGCGGACGAATGAACGCGACTGAGTCCGAATTTTTATTGTCGATAACTACAAAACGGTAGGTTTTATCAAAATTTGGTCGTTGTTTTCGAGTTCAGCATATACGGAAATATGACGATTTGGGAAATTTTTAATAGATTTTCTGTGCGGGGCTAAAAAACCAAATTTAATTTTAATTTGCTTTTTAAGCCCTGCGCAAAATACCTAATAAAAATTTGCCGAACAGTTATATTTAGGTGTAAATGTACATACTTAATTCGAAAATAACAAAGAAATTTTGATAAAATCTACCGTTTTGGAGTTATCGACAACAGAATTTTGGACGGCACCAATTACTGGCGTTGTTTGCATATATTTGCTACGGATTTAACATTCACTTGTCTTGAGGATTGCGCCCGTAATGAGTCCTCATTTGCGCAGTAATAGAGACAAGTAAAAAGCAATAAAAAGGCCGTTAACAAGGTAATCTTCCGCGCAAATCTAATCAGCGGCGAATGTATACAAAGCAACGCCAGTAATGGCTGCCGTACCGCAACGCGAATGTGTTCGAACTTTTATTGTCAATAATTCCAAAACGGTAGATTTTACCAAAATGTCTTTGTTATTTTCGAATTAAGAATATAAATTTACACCTAGATATAACTATTCGGTAAATTTTTATTAGATACTTAGCGCGGGGCTTAAAAAGCAAATTACCCGAATTTCCTACAGATGGTTATCGAAGAAAACAAGTTGGTTCCATTTGTAAGCGGTTAATTTCATTTTGTCAGTCAGCCTGTGATCTGTGATCATCTCCGTCATATGGTTCGCGAATGATTCAATTTGAAGGGAAAGTTTTTGATTCCAATTCAAACACAGTCTAAACCTTATAAAATAACTGAAAGAATGTATAACCCAGTGTTCCCCAACCATTTCAACTTTGTGGATCCCTTGAAATAATTTTCATGCGAACCCTTGCATATGAATTATTATATACCATTATCATATCTATCTCTTTTATATTTTACTGTAGTTCATATGGTAAACATAATATATGGAAACTCGTCTTGTAAATGAGTAAGTCACTCAATAATACACGAATCCACCCCCGTACTGGACCTGTTCACAACCTCGTGGAGGCAGTTTCACACTGACGCCATATAGACATCGTTAAATACATTCCCGAAGATTATTATAATTTTAAATGATATAAGTGATTGAAGCCTCAATTATAATAACCAAAGATTTTCAAACAATATGCCGGACGTAAAATTGCAAATACAAAATTAAACAAAAATTACTCAGAAATACATTAGCCTATTTATCATTGTTTCTTGCGGAACCCCTAGTGACCTCTTGCGGAACCCAAGGGTTCCGGGGTACCCTAGTTGAGAAACACAAGTCTTGTTCACAAACCAATGGAGGTAGTTTCACACTGACGCCATATAGACATCGCTAAACACATTCTCTATGACTATTAGAATTTTAAGTGTGTTCCAATAATTGGACCGATTTTAAATGTGAATTAAGTTTAAGCGTCTAATGATTTTTTCTCTTTCTTTCAGATTTAACAACTTAAGTCTTTAGCAATTTCAACCACAGAAAGATTAACAATCGAACAACGTGTTAATGTTATCGAAGCCTATTATGAAAATGAACATTCAAACAGAAATGCAATGAGAAGTTCCCAGGTCGCACCATCTCTCGAAACAGCGAAGTCAATTGGTCACCAGATCGTTCGTTTTGACGCCCTTTAGATTTCTTCCTTTCCGGGTCATCTCAAAAGTAAGATCTATGCCAACAAGCCAACAACAAGTCAACAGCTGAAGGATGAGATATTGGTGAGATCGAGGAGCAACTATGCAGAGACGTCATCAAACATTTTGACCATCGAGTGGAGGTGTGCTGCCGAAGCCTTGGCGGATATTTGGGCGATATTATTTTTAACACATAATTGCCATGACTTAAATTACATGATCCAATAGATAAATAAATAAATTTTCACCAATAACACTGATTTATTTACTGCTGACTTTGATCCGTCTTAATGAAACACCCTTTATAAGAGGTTGAAGCCTTTAATATAATAACCAAAGATTTTGTTTTGTGGCAATTTTTAACATCAACTTTAGATCTTTCTTGTTAAAAAATTGAATAATTTAACACATTAATGAATAAAAAAGTAATTAATTTTATATAGCGGTTTTTTTTTTTCGAGACTTAACATGAGCAAAACAAATTCGCGGATATGGACGAAAAAAAAATAACACAGAATGTCGTCAAAATATGCGAAAATCTGTCATCCTTTATTAATATTTGTACTTAGTTTAATTTGTAATGTATATAAAAGTAGGTAGAGAAAAGCAGATGTTGATATGATAGCGAGGGTCACAAAGCACTGCCTAGGGCCCCAAATCAAGCTTGCCCCTCCCCCCGAGTTCGGGCGTAGTATGCACCGGCCCTGGATTTGATATTATTTGACCCCCAGTGCAGAAATCGCTTTCACGACACTCCTGTTCACTGTTGAGCATTACGGCTGAACAAAGAAAAGGTTTTATTCTCTAAAAACCGATTGATATTTGGATCGGGTAAATGCGGTTTGCAAAATATTCGTCGAATTCCAGGGATTCATGAAATAACAATTTGATGAGGTGAAGCCACAATTGGCGCGGAAAAAAGGAGCCCCCCCCCCTCATCTCCATTTCAATGTGAGCTGTCTGTGCAAGGAATAGGCGGCGGCGGCTGGGGCGGCGGCGGCTGCTTGCAGCGGTTCAAGTCAAAAGCGGTATTTGATTCGTTAACGTTGCACGCCCTGGCGCTATCAGGCGACTAGCTTTCCCTCCTTTGCTCCTCACTCATTAACGGGAAGTCACCTCCACACCCACTGTTATTTCGGTCTCTACCTCCGTAATTTTTCATTCTACTCTTCCCACCCACTCACCGTTTTTCTTTCCTTCTTTCTTTTTTGCACTAACCGCTTTTCTTTCTTCCTATCTTGCACTCGTCATTTTTCTTTCTTTCTTTCTATCTTGCACTCACCGTTTTTCTTTCTTTCTTTCTTTCTTTCTTTTACTTATCGTTTTTCTTTCTTTGTATCTAGCAGTTGAGGTTTTCTTTCTTTTCTGTACTCCCCGTTTTTCTTCTTTCTTTCTTTTTTTTTCACACATGATTTTTTCTTTCTTCCTGTCTTTTATTCACCGTTTTTCTCCTCATCTTTCTTTTTTGCACTCGCCGTTTTCTTTCCTTCTTTCTTTCTTTCTTTCTTTCTTTCTTTCACACATGGTTTTTTTCTTTCTTCCTATCTTGCATTCATCGTTTTTCTTTCTTTCTTCCTTTCTTTCTTTCTTTCACATACCGTTTATCTTTCTTTCTATCTAGCAATTGACGTTTTCTTTTCTTCCTTTTTTGCATTCACCGTTTTTCTGTCTGTCTTCATTTTTGCACTTGCCATTTTTCTTTGTTTGTTTCTTTGTTTTTTCTTTCTTTCTATTTTGCACTCGTCGTTTTCCTTTCTTTCTTTCTTGAACTCGCCAGTTTCTTTCTTTCTTTCTTTCTTTCTTGAACTCGCCGGTTTTTTTCTTTCTTTCTTTTTTTCTTTCTTTCTTTCTTTCTTTCTTGAACTCGCCGGTTTTTTCTTTCTTTCTTATACGCACCGTTTTTTCTTTCTTTCTTTCTTTCTTTCTTTCTTTCTTTCTTTCTTGCACTCACCATTTTTCTTCCTTTCTGTCTTTCACTCGTCGTTTTTCTTTCTTTCTCTTTTACACTCACCATTTTTCTTTCTTTTTTCTTTCTTTCTTTCTTGCACTAACCTTTTTTTCTTTATGGCTCTCGCCGTTTTTTTTCTTTATTTCGTTCTTTCTTTTTCTTTCACTTGTTTTCTTTCTTTTTTGCACTCGCCGTTTTTCTTCCTTTTTCTTTTCTTTCTTTCTTTCTTTTTTATTTCTTTTACTTACCGTTTTTCTTTCTTTCTATCACGTACTCACCGTTTTCTTTTTTTCTGTCTTTCTTTCTTGCACTCATTATTTTTCTTCAAATATGAGCATCTGCTAAAAATAAGATTTAAATTGATAAAATATGTACACAATGTGTATCAAAAATATTTTTACAAAATTTTGGGGCGGGTTCTTCACACCAAAACACGGCCGACCTGGGTATGACGATAAACTACATCTGCGTCCTGGGTATGACGATAAACTCCGTCCAGCAGTAAGGCCTCTGATCAGGAGATTTTGAGGAGCGTGGAATCACCTCTTAATTTCTGATGTTCCCAGGTCCACCCTGACCTGAGGTGATAGCATCTGTCAGGGTCCCAACTATGGAAAAATAGTTAATCCCCAAACTGGGGTCAAAACAATATTAAAACGTAAAAATAGGTTTTAATACCAGAAATACTTTGTTAAAAAATTATTACCAGCAATACATTTTTGAACAAAAAGATATTACCAGCAATACATTTTTGAAGAAAATATATTACCAGAAATTGATTTTGTGAAGAAAAAATATTACTAGAAATACATTTTTGGCAAAAAAAAAAATATTAGCAGCAATAAAAATTTTGTCGGCATTAAATAACCCATTGAGGTTGATAAGCCGTAAAACAAACCAAGCCAAACCAAAACCAAAACACATACAAAAGTCCATATAAACATAGAACCAGCGAGACACTAGACAATAAATTCTTCACGAGGACCATCGCTAATTATGACATCGAAGGTTGCTACATAAACTCCCCAGCTATGGAAAGTCTGGAGTTACTTTCTCAATTAAGCCTTTGCTAACATTTAGGTCTCTGAAGGTCATTGTTAACGGCCAGCCATCGGAAGACCAATGCCAGTGTTCCCCAGTGTCCTCTCCTCAGTCCTACTCGCTTTTTACTATATATTAACGACCTTTCTAAGAGCATTCTCTGATTCTTAGTGAGTATCTATGCAGATTGAACGCTTCTTGGGATTCAAGCTCTCCCCAGACCTCAATTGGCACTTATATATCCAATCTATTGCTAAAGATGCTGAAAAAAAATGTTCGGTTCATTCTACCACCCCAGAAAGTACCTGAGTCACCCTTGCTATACTCTATCTTTACAAGAGGCAGATCAGACCAAAAATAGAGTATTGCTGCTATATCGCAGCTGGAGTTCCCCAGTCCTCACTTGTCTGTTTTCATATTCAAAAGCGTCTAGGTGGCCTTATGAGCAATGATTTATTTAAAACCCTACAACCCCTTTACGACAGACGAAACGTCTGTAGCCCCTCATTGCTCTATCCCTATTTCCAAGATATGTATTCTGACGAGTTACATCCCTTAGTCCCGTCAGTCCTGAGATTTCCAACTGGGAAAGAGTGAACCATGCCCATTCCCTTCGTATTCTATTAATAAGAATTTCCGGTCCCTATAATATTGACTTTTTCAAATTTAGGGTTAACCGTTAACTTTCCTGCTTAAACCCGTTAACTTTATTTCTTGCCTTTTCTTACGCTCATAGAATCGTACGACACCGCACAGTAACCCTCTATCTTGGGTGGTTCTTGGGCCTTTCGCTGTGTGAACATTAGTATTCAAAATGTTATAAGAACCAGTCACGGAGAATTTGAATCATCAAATCTTTTTGGTCAAACAAGAACCCAGATACAAAAAATCTGCTTTGAATCGTAAAATAAAAAATGCAATAAAACTAAGAGATATTTAATTAGAAATTAATTCAATCAGTTATGTGCGATGCGTGATACACGCTTAGGCGATCATGTATCTTTTGATACATGACTGACGGGGCAGATTTTTCCGCAGTAGGTTGCCATTACTTTCTGCGGTGGACCAGTTGCCATCCAAGATTATAGAACCCGGTCTGTCCTGCTATTTACCCATAGCTGAGGCGGGGGGAGAAGAAGATTCATACCTTTCCCAAGTATGTGAATGTAATGGATTCGACTGGAATTCGAACTCGGCTCCCCGATTACCTCAATCCGAGCAGCTATCCATTAGTCCAGAAAGTTTTTAAGTGATCTTATTAAAATATATTATGAGCACTATTATCTTGAGAAATTTTTTTTTTTGATCAATAATGAATTTTTGCAAGAATTTTTTCTCTTTTTAAATTTTAATTAGAATAATTTTAAATGTTTTAAAATTCCATATTTGTAGTGGCCAAGTGAATATTATTATTATTAAATTAAAACTGTATTTACTAATTATAAATGGAAAAGCTCGGTACATTTCAATGAACTCAGTAAATAATTTTTTTACGTGTGTATTAACTTGTCAATTTTTTAAAAAACTATACACAACATTATCAGAAACTAAGAGCAGTACCTATAATAAATTTAAAATTTATTGGTAATTTTCTAATATTTGCTCAATAAACATATTCGTAATTAAGTTTTTAAAGCCATAGTACCTAAAATTCAATAAAATATTAGAATGCTTAAAATATTTTAAAGTTTTAAGATTACTAGGTAGTTTAAAAAATATATAAAAAAGGCGTTTACGTTGTATTCGTCATGTAATTTTATTTCAGTTATGTCATTTTACTTATTGTTTTCAAAAACCAGACTGTCAACCCACCTCCGTGTTAAAAATACTTTTCTGTGATATTTTAAACTAAATAAATGTATTATAACTAAATTCTATGGAACATTTATGTACACTAATAAAATAACTCATAATAAAACATTTTAAAACATGTAAGTAATTAATATATTTTTTAAAGTGCAGATTTATTCAATGAGATCGCTGTGGTTAATGATGCTCTGCGGGATTTTTTTTATATTCAGATACATTGATATCAATATTAGCCGAATGTCGAGTTGATTCCCATATTAATTAATTTATATTAATATACTAATATTTAAAATTAATAGTATTATTTATTATTAATACATTAAATTAATTTATATAATAATTAATAATTTTATATAATTTTCCTTTATCCTAGCTAGAGGCAACCGGACGTCTAGCCACACTGATGAGCTGCGAAACAGTCTGTCTGTGGATGACAAAAATATTAGCTCCTGAAAAATTAATTTCGGTTGAGCCCTCTGGTTTGAGGTGTGAATTTGTAAACAGTGACTATTTAAGCTAATACTGCACGACTCTTCGACAGAATTGAGTCACTGTCAGTCACTGTGTGTTTATCCGAATCTAAAAATAAACACGCTAAAATTCACCTTCATCCCGTACCGTAAGCGGTAGTGGGAGAAGTTCGGACTGACGCAAATTCAGTCTGGTTTCGATCCTAGCTAGAGGCAACCGGACGTTTAGCCACACTGATGAGCTGTGAAACAGCGAAACAGTCTGTCTGTGGATGACAAAATATATATATATATATATATATATATATATATATATATATATAGGATTGATGTATACGGAATAAATACCAATGACCCAAAATATTATTCTTAAAAGAGTGCTCGATACAGGGTAGAGCAAATATAATTTATTCGAAAATTATAACATAAATATATTATAAAATCACTACAAAAATAGCCATTTTGTTTCAACACTTCTGGTGTCTTATCAAGTGATTTTATAACATGTTTATGTTATAATTTTCGAATAAATTGTATATATATATGTGTGTGTGTGTGTGTGTGTGTGTGTGTGTGTGTGTGTGTGTGTGTGATCCTTTCTTTACATATACTTGTCAGTTTTTATTCAAATATTACAATAAAAACATCCGGTAGAGTAAAAGGGACGCCAAAGTACATCACTTGATCTCGTTTACTGTTAGTTTTAGAGTTGTTTTTCTACTTTTATTATTTTAATATGGCGTAGATCATTGTAGAAATTCCAATTCTCTATAGACCAATAAAATATTACCGTGAACTACCAATTATAAGGTTTTTTGTGTGGACCCTCAGTAATGTTACATGGACTCCCGTGATACATATGGACCTCGGTTGAGAACAAACCGAAGGGAAGAAAGTTACAGTGGGAGAACAGTCAACACGTGGGGAACGTGGTTCTACATGAGGAAGTACAGCAACAAAAATAAATGTATATAAATGTGTCTACCTCAGATAAATATTCAAATAATAATACTATAAGAGGAGAGAGCAAGGGATTTATTCTCGTATTTGTATTTCGCCTATTATAGGTATTATTATATCCGTGATATAAGAACATCGCATTTCACGGGCGGAACTGAATGGCTGAAAGGAAAAGGAATGACAAACATGCTCTATTCCCAGAGAGACTTTTATAATGCTACTACGACATACACAAAACTACATATACACGTGTCCCACGCAGAGAATTATAAGAATTTACATAATTTTCTTTTATATATATAATCCTTCCCTTATATATCCTTCTCAGTTTTATTCAAATTTTACAATCAAAACATTCGGTAGAGTAAAAGGGTCGATAAAATACATCGCTTGATCTCGTTTTCTGCTAGTGTTAGCTATTTTTAGCATTTTAATATGGTGTAGATAACTGTAAAAATTCCAATTCTCAGTTTAAACAAGTGAAATTGCTCTATGGAACATTAAAATATTACCGTGGACCTCCAATTTGCTATTTTTTTGTAAGGACCTCAAATAATGTTACATGGGCCCCTGGGAACCATATGGACCCCCGTTGAGAACTTCTTGTATAGATATTTCCTGTTTTGTGTCAACGGTATCGGTGCTGCTGCTACTGCGGGTGTAATGGTATGAGGGATAATTCCTTGGTTACCTTTGGGACATTATGTATCAATAAAACATCGTTAAAATGCAGTAACCTACCTAGGTATTGTAGCTAGCCACAGACCGCAATTTATGGCGGTCACTTTCAGCAGGACAACGCATCGTATCACAAATGGAATATAGTGGAAGACTGGTTGATAGGACACAATAAGCTTTCTGTGAAAAAGTGTTCCCCAGTAAAACAGACGTCACGGCTATTTTGCCGGTCCCGGTAAAATAGAAGCCAAGCCTATATTGCCTGTCCCGGTAACATGGGCACCAAGTATATTTTGCTGGTCCCAGTAAATTAAACACCAAGCCTATTTTGCCGATCCCGGTGAAATGGACACCAAGGCTATTTTGCCGGTCCTGGTAAAATAAACGCCAAGGCTATTTCGTCGGTCCCGGTAAAATAGACACCCAACCTATTTTGCCGATCCCGATAAAATAGACACCAAGAGTATTTTGCGGGTCTTGGTAAAATAGATGCCAAGCCTATTTTACCGGTCCCAATAAAAATGGATACCAAGGCAATTTCGCCGGTACCGGTAAAATAGAAACCAAGCCAATTTTGCCGGTCCCGGTAAAATGGACACCAAGTATATTTTGCGGGTCCGGGTAAATTAAACACCAAGGGTATTTCGCCAGTTCCGGTACAATAGACATAAATGGTATTTTGCCGGTCCCGGTAATATAGACTCCCAGCCTATTTTGCCAGTCCCGGTAAAATGGATACCATGGCTATTTCGCCGGTACAGGTCAAATAGACACCAAGTATATTTTGCCGGTCCCGGTAAATTAAACACAAAGGGTATTTCGCTGGTTCCGGTGCAATAAACACCAAGGCTATTTTGCCGGTCCCGGTAAATGAGACGCCAAACCGATTTTGCCGGTCCCCGTAAAATGGACACCAAGGCTATTTTGCCGGTCCCGGTGAAATAGACACCAAGCCTATTTTGCTGGTCTCGATTAAATAAACACCAAGGCTATTTTTCCGGTCCCGGTAAAATAGACACCCAACTTATTTTGCCGGTCCCGATAAAAAAGACACCAAGAATATTTTGCGGGTCCCGGTAAAATAGACGCCAAGCCTATTTTGCGGGTCCGGGTAAATTAAACACCAAGGGTATTTCGTCGGTTCCGGTCCAATAGACACCAAGACTATTTTGCCGGTTCCGGTAAAATAGAGGCCAAACCTATTTTGCCGGTCCCGGTAAAAAGGACACCAAGTATATTTTGCCGGTCACGGTAAATTAAACACCAAGTGTATTTCGCCGGTTTTTGTACAATAGTTACCAAGATAATTTTGCTGGTCCCGGTAAAATAGACGCCAAACCTATTTTGCCGATCATGGTAAAATGGACACCAAGGCTATTTCGCCGGTCACGGTACAATAGAAACCAAGCCTATTTTGCCGGTCCCGATCAAATGAATACCCAGGATATTTTGCCAGTAAACATAAATAGTATTTTAGAACTAAGAATATATATATATATATATATATATATATATATATATATATATATATATATATATATATATATATATATATATATATATACTACAGTTTAAAAATTTGAGGCCACCCCTGGTTATTTTTTAAATTGGCTTCCAAAGTAGTTGTTTGTACTTTAAATAAGAGAAAATTATTATACGTGGTTAAAAAAATGTGAGACATGATTTTTTTATTTGAAATTTTATTATGGAAAAAAGGGGAAAAAGCAATTTATGATTAAATTTTGCTCTCGTCACAATATCTTCTTTTAACTTTGATTACTGCAGCACAAATTTTTGGCTTTCGTTGCAAATTTTCTCAAAGCATAAGTCTGATAATTGATTCCATTTTTTTTCAATGATTCTAAGAGCTCTTTTATTATTTTTTATTTTATTTATTTGTTTCATCCCATGCTAATTCTGGGGGTGGCTTCAAACTTTAGAACTTTAATGTTTATATATATATATATATATATATATATATATATATATATATATATATATATATATATATATATATATATCAGAGACCTACAGATACTTGGATACTTTGTCAGTGATAAAGATGGCATCCGTGCTATGGGTGGAGATCTCTCTGAACATTCTGTGGAACAAAATCCTTTTGCAATATCAACAACATGTCTGGAAGAAAATGGAGCCTTGAGACTACCAGCGATGTGGTTGAGTGAGTTGTCTAGGCAGGACATTGATAACATGGATTCTGTGGTCTGTGGCTGTTGTCTTCAGTGGGTGCACCTGAAGTGCATTGGCAAAAGATCCATGCCCAAGGGCAAGTTTTGGATTTGCTGAGACTGTTATACCTGAAGTGATTAAACAATTCTAGTATTTATATAAAAATCAAGACTTTATAAGCCAATTCCATTAATTAAGATATCATCCTGTGACAGATCTCTACAGATACTTGGCTACTTTGTCATTGATAAAGATTCCATTCGCGCTATGGGTTTGAGAACTTCTCTCTGAAGATAGTCTGGAACAAAATCCTTCTGCAATACCAACACCATGCCTGGATGAAAATGTGTCAATCCAGAAGATCCACAGATATTTTGATCCAGAAAACTAAAAAGCTGTCCAACGTGTTTATTGAGTTTTGAGATCGTCAGCGCAGCGGTGGCGTGAGCTGTGCAGGGAGGACTTGAACAACATGGATTCTCTGGTCTGTGACTGTTGTCTTCAGTGGGTGCACTTGTAGTGTATTGGCAAGAAAACCATCTCCAAGCCCAAGTTTGGGATTTACAGAGATTGTTATGCTTAAAGCGTTTAAAATATTCAGAGACTTCTATATTTCTTTTAATAATTGATGATAAATAAATGATTTTAATTTGTGTTTTAACAAGTGATGGTGGAAAAGACTTTAAATTGCCTTAACAATTGATGGCGAAAATCTGTGTTGTTATTTTTAACATTACCTGCCTTCATAATAATAAAAATATTTACCGGCAAAATAGCCTGGGGGCTATTTTACCGAGATGGTAAAATAAGCTTAAAAGTATATTTGCCTATTTTGCCTATTTTACCGGCACCGGAAAAATAGTCGCTTCCTTTAAAATAACCAATATGTTTTTCTATAAAATGTAAATGTAGTTTTTTTCTTTATTTCATTTTTTCCTACTCTCTACCTATCCCTCCCTCGAGTCATTTCCCCGACCCCAACTTTCCATTGCCTTTACCCCGCCTACTTCCTTCTGAGTTGTTGTTTGTAGAAAATCTCATGGTCACGTGTTCGCAAACGTTCGGGTAAAAGCGTTGACGTGCCACTTTTCCCATCTCAAGAAACACCAACTTACAGTAGAGTGGCGGAACAACACAGATACACACGCAACAATTAAGAATTTATACGAACTAAGAAGGGAAAGGTAAATATAATACTTAGTTAAATCAGTGTTTCCCAACCTATCGTCAAAATGGGCCACGACAAATTTCAGGTGGACCACAGAAATTTTATAAATCTACTGGGCAACCTCGCTAATATATGACTTAGTGAATGGTCCATTGAGTTCTTATTGACTATTAGTCCTTAAATTAATTAAATTAAATGTATGTAAATATTTTTAATATATTTAAATTATGAAAATTTACTAATTAGTTAGTGATAAAATAAAACAATAGGAAACATGTAACAATATAACATGTTTCTCTTTTATTAAGCTTCGTCAGAGATTGAGAGAAAACGAACAAAAAGACAGAAAACACTGATGTTTTCAATTACCTTTGGGTCGATTCTCATTGGTCAGACACGTATCACGTGTATTAAAACCGTGGATAAGTCTATGTGTAAAATTTTTCACAAACCTACATACACATAGAATTATGTTTCCAATACAAACTCCGCGAAATTCTATTCAAAAGGTATCCAAGGTCTGTCTGATACATGACAATAAGTCGTTGCATATAATGGCGAATATAGAATTGAATAAAATGATTATTGAAGAATAAAATTCAGAAGCAAAAAAGGAAAATTCTGTCTGAATTTCTGGAATAAAGACTTATCATTATTTACCCTGTTTATATTCGGACTATTCTCCTCATCTTTGTTGTTGTTATCACTACGTTTTGGTCGTTGTGTTCTCCGGTCTTCCTCAGATGTATATTGTTATAGCATACCTACAGACGATAATGGACATGTCTCCATTCACATAAATACAGTAGTAAATACTGTATGTTTGTCTGCAGTTGGAGATTCGTCTCCTGTTGTGCTGGTCAAACTCTCTGCCTCCGGGCAAAGAGGATCCCCAGATGAGGCTGTGTCGAGGCTGTGCCACATCTGACCGCCTGGGACGGTTGGTAGATATCCTGCAGTTGGAGATTCATTGTGGAATTCACTTGACACACTTCTAACAGTTGACTACTTCTACGCGCCGCTGGCGAATCTTATATGTGTTGTTCTTGTCCTAAGTATTATCTTGGGCCCTGATAGACATTACTCCTGATTATCTATATTCGATGATTTTCCTCACTCTGAGCCCGATAACGTTACTCCTCCTTGTCCCTGTTCGATTGTCTTCCTCACACTTTGGGCCTCGTAGACGTTACTCCTACTTGTCTCTGTTCGATTGTGTTCCTCACACTTTGGGCCCGATAGACGTTACTCCTGATTGTCTCTGTTCGATTGTGTTCCTCACAATTTGGGTCCGGTAGACGTTACTCCTGCTTGTCTCTGTTCGATTGTGTTCCTCACACTTTGGTCCCGGTAGACGTTACTCCTGCTTGTCTCTGTTCGATTGTGTTCCTCACACTTTGGGCCCGATAGACGTTACTCCTACTTGTCTCTGTTCGACGCTAAACCTAACTGTTTGGCCCTGATAGATATTACTTTTGGTAGACTCTTTTACATTCAGTTCCCCGATGAAAATTACACCCACTTGTCTCTGTGTTACTCATTCTTTGGGCCTGATAGACGTTACTCCTGCTTGTCTCTGTTCGATTGTGTTCCTCATTGTTTGGCCCTGATAGATATTACTCCTGTTTGTCTCTATTCGACGCTTTTCCTCAATGTTTATCCCGGATATACGTTACTCTTGCTTGTTGCTCTTCGATGCCGTTCCTCACTGTTTATTCCTTGTAGACGATACTCCTTCTTGCCTCTCTTCGATATTGTTCCTGAATGCTTGGCCTTATTTCTCTCTGTTCAAACTACTTTCTCACTCTTCATCCTTGATAGAAGTTACTCCTACTTGCCTCTGTTCGACGCTATACCTAACTCTTTGGCCCTGATAGATATTACTCCTGGTAGACTCTTTTTCATTCAGTTCCCCGATGAAAATTACTCCCGCTTGTCTCTGTTCGATGATCTTCCTCACTCTTTATTCCTTATAGACGATATTCCTGCTTGATTCTTTTCGATGCAGGTACTCACTGTTTGGCCTAGATAGACATTACTCCTGCTTGTCTTTATTCGATGTAGATCATCATTCTTCATCCCTGATAGACGTTACTCCTGCTTGTCTCTATTCAATGGTGTTCCTCACTCCTTGGCCTTGATAGACATTACTCTTGCTTCTCTCTGTTCGATGCTTTAACTTACTCTTTGGTCCTGATAGACATTACTCCTGCTTGTCTCTGACCAATGTTGTTCATTATTCTTTAGCCCCGATAGACCTTAATCCTGCTTGTACTTGATCGATTGTAGTCCTCACTGTTTGACCCTGATAGACGTTACTCCTGGTAGACTCTTTACGATTCAGTTCCCCAATCTTTGGCCTTGATATACGTTACTCCTACTTGTCTCTGTTCGATTCTGTTCCTCACTTTTTGGGCCTGAGAGATGTTACCCCTGCTTGTCCATGTTCGATTGTGATACTCATTGTTTGTCCCTGATAGACATTACTCTTGTGTATTTCTGTTCGATTGTGTTCTTCTTTCTTTAGCCCTGATAGATATTACTCCTGCTTGTCTCTGCCCAATACTGTTCCTCACTCTTCAGCCCCAATGACGTTAATCCTGCTTGTACCTGATCGATTCTAGTGCTCACTGTATGGCCCTGATAGACGCTACTTGCCTCGCGATTATGTTCCTCATACCTTTTCCCCAGACAGACGTTTCTCAGGTTTTGTCGAAATCTGTTGAAACTTGACTAATGCATGGAATAATAATGCAAACGCAAAATGTAGTTAGAATAAAATGTATTGAAACAAGAAAGTGTACACAATATTTACATATAGTCTTTTGTATATTCCTGGGAAGACCGTTCCTGGAGAATGTGTTGACTAAGTCGCAGTCGGGCAGAGTCTCTAGTTGGATCTCTTGATTCGCCTCCCTGTCTTCCGGTACCAACCATATTTATATCGTCGGTACTCCGCTATGCAAATTAGGTGGATCCTACCACAACAAAATCCAACTTTGTTTCTCCCTCCAGACGTTGTTCTTAATCTCTGTCCGATGCTGTTCCTCAAAGTTGGTTGTTGTAGACTTTATTCTTCACTGTTCCTTCCTGATGTTCCTCATCCGTTCTTTCAGACAGAGTCGGTTCTGTCTATGTCGAAATCTGACACTACACGCCCAAATCTTTCGCTATTCCAGTACTCTTTCGCATTCTTTGCCTTCGTACGATGCTGTCCTTTACACTTGGTCGCTGAAGAAGTTACCCCCCCCCCCCGCTGTTTGTCTTTGTACGATGCTGTTCCTCACATATTTTTTCTTCAGACAAACGTTGCTCCCCAGTCTTCGGCGAAATCCGACTCTCTTCCGCCTTGCTTGCATATTCCTACAATATTTCTAATTCTCTTTGTCTATAGGTTGCCTTTCCCGACGCTTGGCCGCTGAAGACGTTACTCTTCACTGTTTGCTTCCGTACGATTCCGTTGCTCATACTTACGTCCAAACAGACGTCATTCCCCAGTTGCTCTCCGAACTCTGAGGTTATACACCGTGGTTTCTCTATTCAAACGCCGTTCCTCAATCTTAGTCTCACACGTTATTCATCATGAGGTCGCTGTAAATGTTAATCATCACTCTATATTAATGTACGATACTGTTTTTCAGAACTTCTATCATTTCTACAGTTCTAACGGAAACCCGACGCTAATTACCTCTGTTTCTCCATTCAGCGACTGTCACATTCTTGATCTTTGGTACAGTTCCTCACATGTTGACCGCCTGGGATTTGATTCTTCCATCTTTGTCTCTATATGATGTTGTTTTTCATACCTTATCTCAGTCAGATGTGGTTCTTCAGTTCGTAGCAAAATCCGACCCGAATTCCCACTGTATCTCCATCTAAGGCTGTGTCTCATTCTTGGTCTTTGTACGATGCAGTTCCTCACACCTTGACCGCCTGAGATTTTATTCTTCCACTTTGTCGCTATATGATGTTTTTCATACCTTATCTCAGGTTCTTCAGTTCTTAGCAAAATCCGACGCTAATTCTCAGTGTTTCTCCATCCAGAGGCAGTGTTTCATTTTTGGACTTTGTTCGATGCAGTTCCACAAACTTCATAGCAGCAGGCCTTAATCTTCAATGTTTGCAAAATGCTTTTACTAATGCCTTCTCTCAGACTGACGTTGTTCCATAGTCTTTGACGAAATGGGTCGCTATACCCAATTGTTTTTTCTTCTGTTCAGGCGCTGTTTCCTATTCTTTGTTTTCATCTTAAGCTGTTCTATACCAATTGGCTCATAGACATTCTTTCCCAGTGTGTTTCTGTTCAAAGGCTGTTCCTCGCGCTTTCTTTTCAATTGGACATTGTTCCATAGATTTTGCCAATCTCCGACGCTGTTCTCCATCGTTTGTCCCTTTCCGGCACGCTTCCACGTTGTCTGTTTCTATCCGTTACTCTTACCTTACTCTTTGTCTCTTAAAGTGCTTATTCCTCACTCTGTCTGCTCCCGTTATCTCTCTCAGCTTGTCGCTGTTACTCAGTTCATCTCTCTCGCTCTGATACTATACTTCACTTCCATAACGCTGCCAGTTGTACGTCTTTGCCCAACTCTGTTCCTCATTCATTGTCTCCTGCGACGTTGTTCCCCGTTCATTTTCTATCTTCGATTCAGACCCAACCTGTTTTTTTTTTGTTTTTTTTTTTTTGGTGAGGGAGAGATCTTTATACGACCGTAATCTTTACACATTGCTTCTAACTGACTTGTAAATATTTCACTCTTTTCTCACGTATTGTCTCATTACATCGTCGATCCTCGTTCTTTGTCCAGCGGTGAAATCCATTGTTTGTATGCAACGCCAATCTGGACTTTTATCTCTTTCCGAAATTGTTCCGAAATTGTTTTTTTTTTCCTTCTCTCTCTCCGTCCCTCCTCCGACGCTGACCTTCACGTTTCTTTTCGACACTGTTCCTCATTGATTGTTTCTAGCCGACGCTGATTCAGACATATTGTTTCTGTTCAGCACTCATTACATCCGCCCGGCTCGGCCTCTCATTCTATCTCCGACGCTGTTGGTCTAGTTTCGACGCTGATCCTCACGCGTCGTCCCTGTCTGTCAATATTCCACATTCAGTGTCTCCCTACGACGTTTTCTGTGCCGTCTCTAACCCGATCCCTAAATAACCCCTCTGTTCAACGTAAAACCAAACTATGACTTTCAGACACTCTTTCTTATTATTTCTTTCTCTCCGGAACAGTTCCTCAATCTTTATTTCTTTCCAACGCTGTTCGTCATCGTCTATTCGTCTTCGGAGCAGTTCCGCACTTCTTCTCTTTTTCCGATGCTGTTCGTCATTATTTCTTTCTCTCCGGAACAGTTCCTCAATCTTTATTTCTTCCCAACACTGTTCGTCATCGTCTATTCGTCTTCGGAGCAGTTCCGCACTTCTTCTCTTTTTCCGATGCTGTTCGTCATTATTTCTTTCTCTCCGGAACAGTTCCTCAATCTTTATTTCTTCCCAACACTGTTCGTCATCGTCTATTCGTCTTCGGAACAGTTCCGCACTTCTTCTCTTTTTCCGATGCTGTTCGTCATTATTTCTTTCTCTCCGCAGAAGTTCCTCACTTTTTGCAACTTCCCGACGCTGTTTGTCATTTCTTTCGCCCCGGAGCAGTTCCACACTCGTTTCCTTTGTTCTTTGTTCATTCCTCTCCCTCACACTTCCCTATGTTCTTTCTCCTTCTTCCTTTCTTTCTCTCTTTGTTTCTGTCTTTCTGTCTTTCATCTTTATAATTTCCTGTATTTTTCCTCCTTCCCTCTCGCTTTTTTTGTGTTTCCTCTTTTATCCTATTTATCCTCTTTGCTGCAGTTCTTACCTCTGTAGTTCCTCCTTCCCCATCCCTTTCTCATTCTCTTTTTTTCTTCTTCTTCTTTGTCCCCCCTTCCCTTCAGCTTTCCTGGTTTCTTCATTCTTTTTCTTTTCCTCAACCTTTTCCTATAGACTTTCACCTTTCTTCCACTTTTCCTCCTCCTTTCCCCTTTTCTTCCTCCTCTTTTCTTTCTTCTTTCTTCTACCTTCCTTATTCCCCTCTCCCCTTCCCTATTCGGTTCCTACTTTTCACCTCTTCCCTATCTTCTTCTTCTCCCCTCTGCGTTTTCGTTTCTCTTCGTTTTTTCTTCCTAGTCCTTCCCTCTCTCTCTCTCTCTTTTCTTTCTTTCCCTCTTCTTCTTTCTGCCTTCCCTATTCTCCTCCCGCCTTTCCCAATTCGCTTCCTACTTTTCACCTCTTCCCTATCCTCTTCTGCTTCCCTCGGCATCTTCGTTTCTCTTCCTCTTTTTCTCTAAAAAACTAGATAATAGTAAAGGGACAGGGAAAGCGGAAGAATACAGACACGTGTAAGGAGGTAGGCTAAAAGAAAGAAAGAAAAGAAGAAAGAAAGAAGGGAAGGAAAGAGGGAAATACAACGGATAGAGAGAAAGAGAAAGAATATGCGGAATGTTTTTTCTTCTTTCCCGCCATTGTACTATTTTTTCAGTTCTTTCTTCTTTTTTTCTCAATGACAAAGACGGCGCTCACGTGACTTGATTGAAAACTTGCAACATTTTGCTAGCTTCAACGATCGCCGACAATTTGGTGTTGACAGAGAATTTTATTTCTTGTTCGTCTTCGCTAAATCTTTTATTCAAAGAAAGCGTTCAACGGCCGTTTACTGAACAAAGAGCCTTTCGCCCGCATTGATAAACAATGATATTCCCCACCCCAATGGTTTCCTTACCCTTCTTTTTCTTTTCTTTTTTTAATCAATACTCTATTTTTTTCTATAGAATTTCACTCACATTCTGTCTACTCTAGTTTATTTTGAATCCTTTTTATTTCTTTTCCCTTTCTTTGTCTATCTTTCCTTCTCTTCTTTTTTGCCTCTCTGTCTGTCTGTATGTCTCTCTTCGTCAATCTCCCTTTTTAAATAGATCCTCTCTATCTTTCCGGATCTTTCTTTCTTTCTTTCTTATTTCAGTGCCTTCATTCATTCTCTCCTCTCTCTCTCTCTCTCCCTCCCTCTCTCTCTCCTCTCCCCCTCTCTCTCTCTCTCTCTCTCTCTCTCTCTCTCTCTCTCTCTCTCTCTCTCTCTCTCTCTCTCTCTCTCTCTCTCTCTCTCTCCTTCTCTCACTTATTTTTTTTTGTCTCTCTTTCTGTCGATCCCATTAATACTTTCTGTCTTTCCGGATATTTCGTTCTTTCTTTTTTTCAGTACTTTCATTCATCTCTTTTCTCTCTCTCTCTTTCTCTCTCCCTCTCTCCCTCCCCCTCTCTCTATGTCTATCTCCTCCTCTTTTTCTATCTTTATCTCTGTTCTTTTTTGCTTCACTCTTTCCCTCTCTTCGTCGATCTTCCTTTTAAATACTCTGTCTTTCCGGATATTTCTTTCTTTCTTTTTTCAGTTCCTGCATTCATTTCTCTCCTCTCTCTTTCTTTCTCCTCCTCTCTATCTTTCTTATTTTCTCTCCCCTTCTCTCATTCACTTTCTCTCTCTCTCTCCCTCTCTCTCTCTTTCTCTCTCAGTTGAATGTATAATTTCTATTTATTTACAAGTTTCGTCTGCTCCTCTCTCTCTTTCTGTTTATCTCCCTTTCTCTCTTTCTAGTTTACAACCTTTCCCTACTCTCTCGCTCTCACTCTCTCTCTCTCTCTCTTTCTCTCTTCATTCTCGCGGTCGCTCTATTTTTCTTTGAACTCTTCCTCTATCACTGTCTTCCCCTCATTTTCACTCCAAGACACAACCTTTCTTATATCTTATATTTCTTTCCGACTTACTTTCACTTCCCTCTCATTCGTAGACTCCCCCATTCTACTTTATATATTTCCGGTTTCTTTCTCAATTGTTTTACTCTATCTCTCTTTCTCTCTTTTTCCTAATCGTTCTCCCTATTTCTACCTGCTCTATTGCCCCCCTCCTCTCTCTTTATGCCTTCACGGGGCCAAAGAGGGAAGCTAGCAACAAAACGATGACGAAGCACACACGTACAAGAGAGAAATACACGCCTAATCCTAAACACACCACTTACATACATTCACGTATACATCCGCAAACGTTTGACAATAGGGCCCAACGAGCACATCCACGGACACAGTTTCCTTCTCTTGCACACACGCATCGTAGGGGTGGTGAGTGCGTGCACGAACGTCGCTCAGGGGTCGTTGTGCGGGCAGGCACTCGGACACACGTGTGTGGACAAAGATGAATGAACCAAAGTAAGGAAAACAGAAGGCGAGGTGCGACCTTAAAGGAGTAAAAGCAATCACAGAAGAGACAAGGAAACACTTTATATGCCTAAAGATAGGAAAACAATGTAAGGCTCGCTTCGTGATTATTATATAAAGAAAAGAAACATTTTCTCTATCATCCCGCCTTATTCTTTTGCCATCTATGCGTTCATGCGTGTCTGCGCGTGCGCACACACGTTTCTTTCTGTTGTCTCTCTTTGTCTTGAATCTTTGCTCAAATTCGGATCCACAAGCAAAGTAGAATGTCTTTAATTTGTTCGCTTCTTCTTTTTCTTTCTACTTTTATTCTTCCCTTTTCTTCTTCCCTTTTCTTCTTTCTTTCTTTCTTTTCTTCATTTTCTTCTTGCTTTCCTTTTTCTTTCTCTCTGTTTCTTTTTTTTTTTTTTTTTTTTTTAATTCACCCGATACAAGGCCTAAGCGTCACTCAAGGTAGAGGGTTTGGTTGGTTTGTTTTACGGCATATCAATCTCAATAGGTTATTTAATGCCGACAACATTTTTAGGATAAGTTCGTATGAATGGAATATGTATTCTTTGTAAGAAATCAGTTTGTAGGAGATTAGATTTCATTGATGTAATTTTTTTTTTTAAAGTTTTTTTTTTTTTTGTTTTTGTCGAGAGCCAAATCTATTGCAGGCAATATTTCTTTTCCAAAAATGTATTGCTGGTATTTTTTTTTTTCAAAAATGTATTGCTGGTATCTTTACTATAAAAAAAAACTATTTTTACGCTTTCATAGCGTTTTTACCCCAGTTTTGGAGTTAACTATTTGCTCTTAACTGGGACCCTAACAAGTGTTACCACCTCGGGTCAGGCTGGACCTGCGAACAACAGCGATTAAGAGGTAATTTAACGCTCCTCAAAGCCTCCTAATCAGAGGCTGTCGGGTGTAGTTTATCATCATACCGAAGTCAACAAGTTAGAGGGTTACTGTGTGGAGTTGTAAAGGGTGTTTCATTAAGATGGATCAAAGTCAGCAGTAAATAAATCAGTGTTATTGGTGAAAATTTATTTATTTCTCTATTGGATCATGTTATTTAAGTCATGGCAATTATGTGTGAAAAATAATACCGCCCAAATGTCCGCCAAGTTTTCAGCGGGACACCTCCACTCGATGGTCAAAATTTTTGATGATGTCCTTACATAGTTGCTCCTCGATCTCACCAATATGCCTTATTATCTCATCCTTCAGCTTTTGAATTGTTGTTGGCTTGCTGGCATAAACTTTACTATTGAGATGACCCCAAAGGAAGAAATCTCAAGGGCGTCAAGTCGCACGATCTGGTGATCAATTGACTTCGCTGTTTCGAGAGATGATGCGACCTGGGAACTTCTCATTGCATTTCTGTCTGAACGTCCATTTTCGTAATAACTTTAACACGTTGTTTGATTGTTAATTTTTCCATGGTTGAAATTACCAAAGACTTGAGTTGTTAATCTGAAAGAAAAAGAAAAAATCATTAGACGCTTAAACTTAATTCAGATTTAAAATCGGTCCAAATTATTGGAACACCCTTTATTAACGTAAGAAAGGGCAAGATAACAGCAAAGATAGACAGTTAATTCTAGACTTGAAGAAGTCAACATTTAATTAGAGAATACAATTTTCTTAGTTCAACAGGAGACCTTAGGAGTATAGAGTTGAAGTGTATATATATATATATATATATATATATATATATATATATATATATATATATATATATATATAAGTGATATATTAATATATATATATATATAAGTGAACGTATTAGTCAATACTCAGAGGCGACAGACTGCTTCATGCTAGACAGTATCATCTAGCCTCATATGCTGGTTTTTTTCTCGTCTATTTATATATATGGATCAGTGGTGCATTGTGGGTACTCCATTCTAACGGTTATTTTGGCGGGAATGGTTTATTTATTTATTTATTTGGATTAATTTATTTTGCTTGTTTTTTATTTATTTATTTATTTTTCTTTTATATATTCATTTATTCTTTTCGGTTTTCGATGTTTCAGTAACGTAGAAAATAATTTTTTTGAGATAATCAATCCAAATGAATAAATAAATAACAAATTAACAAACCTGTCCGACAAGATAACATTTAGAATGGACTCCAACAATCAATCCAAAAATTGGACGAAAAATAGCTTTCATTACCTTCCGAGACCAAAACAAACTATTAAATAAACGATCAAAACTAATCTCGAAATTTTTTTTACTTCTATTACTGATTGATTCGCTACCTATTGTAGTTTATTAAAAGCCAGAAAATATTTTTACATTTTTAGAATTTTGGGGGAGATAGTAATGATTTAGTAATACAAGTCTTAATAATTAACCTATATCTGATGGAAGAAGAGGTGAATTCGTACCTTTCCGAAGGGTATTTATAAGTTAATATAATGAACCCGTCTGGAATTAGAACTCGGCTCGCTAATTAGCATTTCAGAGTCGTTATACATCACCCACGATATAAACGGTTGTCTACTACTACTATATTGTGTATCACCAACCAAAAGTTTCATGTCTTGTCGGAAAATATTAATAAAACGTTTAAAAAGTAAAGTTCTTATGAGTTATTCTTGCTTTCACGGCAAATATAAGCGTTCAAATTAATGTCTTGCAAAGAAAACAATACTTTTAATTAATTAAAATTGAATTAAACGGCTACAAAGTTAAAATTGTTCTTGAATCTGCAAGAAAATCAGCAATGGGTGTTATCTAATTAACAGAAAATCCGAACGAAAATAAAAAATAATCAGATCAAGATACTTTTATGGAAAATAGTTGAATTAATTGTTACTTGATTAAACTACGCCAAAAATAACCTAATTTCATTTTTTTCGAAATGCATTTTTCTAATATGCTTGGCTTGCATCAGTCAGTAGGAGTCCAAGGCCAATATATATGTAAAACCCAGTTAAAAATTGTAGGAAAATCAATAGATTTAAGTAGTATTACTATAATCTCAATTCTGTGCAAAAATAGGATAACACGTATCTCAAATTGAAATTTCTACATTAGCATTTGTTGACCAATCAGCGAGGTTTCAGACGTACCTCAAAAGCTTTGAAAAAGCAGACAACCATTTCTGTGCCGTATACTAAAAACAAGAAAGCTCATACCCAGGAAAATGATTAACAATCTCTTCCCGCCTAAAAATCAATATTAAAAATTGAGCAATATATTTATTAACCAACAAAACTTTAGTAAATATATCTTTTAACTTTTGTGATCCGAAATTTTACTATAAAAAGCTTACCGTAAATAAATAAACTAGTATCCAGTGTAGTTCGACCAGCATGTGAATAAGACTGACGTCTCAAATTTCGATACCTCAAAAACACTTATTGAGTTCCTTTGGTAAAATTATTACTCGCTGTAAAAGTATTTACAGAAACCGGTTTGTACGGTTTATATTACGAAAACACAAAGCGACAAAAAAACAAAAAAAAACATATCCGTATGAACCTTGTTTGCGCTTATTTTCCTAAAAAGAAGGCGAAGAACCAACTGAACGAGAAACTCTGTAATCTTATTTCTTTCAAATTGAGACGAGATTTCTAAAGTATCCCTTTTCATCATTATATATATATATTATATTATATATATATTATATTATATATATATATATTTATATTATATATATATATATATATATATATATATATATATATATATATGAAGACATACATTGTTAAGGTATGCTATATTTATAGGATGAAGTGCTCAATATCAGAGATAGAGCGTATGTAAATATAAAAGTGAATATTAAAGTCAACACTGATAGGCAAGAGAACGTTTCATGCTAAACGCAATCGTTTAGGCCACATGCGTTGTGATTTTTCTGACTATGTATACGGGTCAGTGAGTCATTGTGGTTAGTCTATTGCATTGTGGGTAGTCTATTCTAACGGTTATTTTGGGCGGGAGTGGCTTAATTTGTTTATTTATTTGGATTAATTCATTTTACTTGCTTTTGCTTATTTATTTTTATTTTCTTTATTCTTTTCAGTTTTCGATTTTTAAGTAACGTAGTAAAAATTTGTTTTCGTTCCTGCATTTTGAGATGAGTTCTGATCGTTTATTTAGTAGTTTGTTTGGGTCTGGGAAACTATTTTTTTCTCCAAGCAGAGTTTGCAGTTTTGGGATTGATTTTTGTTGGATAATGTTCTTTTCCTTATTTTCCATGATATTTTTGCTGTGATTTGCTTTTTGTTTTTAATTTCCCAGATATACTTGGAAAGCACTGGGCTGTTCGCGTATTTACTATTTGTGAAATATGTTTTGTGTGCGTAGTTTCTTTGTTTCCAGTGTCCTTCAGTTACTCTTATGTATCTTTTCTTCGTTATTCGATGATTTTACCGTGTCTTGGTGTATTACATTGTTTTGTAAGCAATTACCGTTTAAAGGACATTCGTTCTTTATTTTGCAGTTACAATTGGGTCTAATTTCTTCGGGTGGTTTGTTGATAGTTTTTCTGTTATACTTTTTTATTATTTGTGCCATGTTCTCGGTGCAACTGTAGCTGATTTTTACTGTGTTATTGTTGAATATTTTGTGGAGAGTGCTTGATTCGAGGAAGTGTTTGTGTAAAAGTTTGATGAATATTTTTCCTATGTTTGTTTTTACGTTTTTGTTGTATGGTGGATTGAAGTATATGTTTCTCTTCCTGTTGGCTTTTTTGTCCCCTGTGGTGTGTATGTGAGTGTTGGGAGTACGCTATTTTTTAGGGTTGTCTCATAGTCTTTCTTAGCTTCGTTAAATATGGATTCACTGGAAGAATTGTCGGAAAGCCTGCGCTTAATCGACTTTGGTATCTGATTATAGAAGGCGGGTGATTGAAAGATGTGAGTATATAGAGTGGTTTGTCATTAGGTTTTCTGTATGGTTTATATGTATCTTTTCTTAGGTTGACGGTAACATCTAGAAAATCTACTTCGTTTAGGGTAGTTTTTATGTCTATGTCGAAAACCATATTTTTTAAAATGTTTATTATTGCTTTTCTAGTTTTGTCTGCTTTGTTTGTTATAGTTTCTTAAGATTGAGTTTTGCTTGCGTTTTGTTTGCTATATCTTAATATATATATATATATATATATGTGTGTGTGTGTGTGTGTGTGTGTGTGTTTTATACTGTAGGTCACCCAATAAGATTCGATTGTCACTCAAGATCGAGGGTTACTGAATGCGATGTGTAAGCGGATGTGGAAGGAAGTGAAGATTATGAGGACAAGGATCATGACTTCAAGTGGTTAAGATTGCAATGTTCAGGAAAGCATCCACGTAGGAGTCTGATTCATGAAGTAGCATTTCTTAGGAAAAAGCTATTTAAGTTGAATATAGGGGAAATGAGACTGATTCAACTCCGTGAAGGTACCACGGCGTATACAAAATGTTAAGGAGTGAACAGGTGAAACTTACAATGGAGCTCGCCTGGTCATTTGCCATGGAAATAGCGATGGACCTGCGACGCGAGTGCGTGTGTGGATTCTAGTTGATGTTATTCACGCTAATTTTTAATTCCACGCTTATACACTGTAACATGCTTCATTATTTCGTAATTCAAAGACTTACGTTATTTACTTTAGTCATTTCACCCCAAGCAAGGCAATAAAGCCACTAAGACACAAGGGATTACTGAGTGCGAAAGAATAAGAATAAGAGAAACATTATTAATGAGCGGGAACAATAAAGGAAGAGGAATAAAAAAAAAACAGAAAATAACGACTGACATTGCATTTAAATTTTTGAAAATCAATGTTGGCTGGAAGGTATAGAGCCAGAAGGATGTTCCACAAGCGAGAAGGGCAAGAGAAGAAACTGTTAGCAAAGAACTTATGGTTACATCTAGCCAATTCAAATGTAAAATGTTGAGACCTAACTGCCAATCTAGTACTGCGCATAAATTCATAAAGTCTAGGTACCATAGCGGAAAGGTCATCAGAACAATTACGATTTAAAAAATTATGCAATCGTCAGGCCACCGATTGCATCTAGCATGAAACAGACTGTCGTCTCTAAGTGTTGACTTCTATGTCCACTTTTATATATATATATAAATTGATGACAAAAAATTAATATATATATATATGTATGTGTGTGTGTGTGTGTGTGTGTGTGTGAGAGAGAGAGAGAGAAAGAGAGAGAGAAAGAGAATCGGAGATATGGATGAAATCCGACTTGATTAAAGAATTTTTAAAAGGGAAGCATGTCTATCGCTTTGGATTGTACGTGCCCGCAGAAATTTGGTTGAATTCCTCATAGCTTCAAGAAATGTCAAAAGTCAGTTATTCCAAAATACTTGAATATTGAAGAAAATATTGAATTTTTTAAAAATTTTACCAAATTGAAAACAAAAAACTAAAACGGATTACGCTCTTCAAAATTAGAAAGAATTTGTAATAGCCCCAGAAAATACGAAAAAATCCGCTTTTGCCTCGTTTGAGACATTCAAATTTTTGAAAATTAATTCGAATCTTAATAACATCACATGCTGTAAAAAATTTAAATATTTTTTTTTTTTAATTTAAATTTTTCCCCTATCTGATAAAAACACTCTACGCCGGACAAAATTTAACTGAAAAGCCGCAGAAATTCTAAAAATCTTTCCTTTTCTGTATTTCTCTTTGACAAAATGACATTCAGATTGTTGTTTACTGGGACAAACGATGGCTTGTCAATTTTAAAGCCTCCAAAACTAAACTACTCTCTATTAATAATATGAGTAACTCTTTTCCGCCTTCCATCAGTATGGCTGATACTAACCTCCAGGAGAGGGACGCGTTTTGCCTTCTCAAATTTTTAACAAAGAAAAAGAAAAATATAAATCGGAATATATATATATATATATATCTTTTTAGCTCTTCCATCTTCCATGAAATCAGCCCCCTCGGTCACTGGCGTGTTTATTCGAAGAACAGGTACGTAAAAATCGATATATACGCCCCCGGTCGAGCACTCTGGAGAGAGAGCGCGAATTTGTAAACAATGACTACTAATGCTAATACTGCAAAGCACTTCCAAGAATTGAGCACTCTCGGTCATTGGAGTGTTTATTCGAAGAATAGCTATGCAAAAATTCGCCTTCCTCTTTACCGATAGCTTGGGGGTAAAATATCCGATTCATGCCAAATCAGTCGGGTTTCGATCGCGGCTTGAGGCAATCGGATGTCTTGTCACACTGTTGTGCTGAGATATAGCGAAACAGTCTGTCCGTAGATGACGACATATATATATATATATATATATATATATATATATATATATATATATATATGTGTGTGTGTGGGGGGGGGTGTTTAGAGAGGCAATCCTTCTTTCATGCACATTTCATTGAAAACGACAGACAATGTGCTTTTATTTAGTTTTTTTATACAATTTCTCATGCGATCTAATATTTTTTTTCTTTTCGGATGATAAAATATATAAAAACTGTCCGAATGTTCTTTTTATCCGAGCGCTTTCGGCTATACATTTAGCCATTTTCAAAGATTAAATGTTTTAACTGTTAAAATAAGAAAAAGTTTGTTGTATGAATGTTTTATAAAATGTTTTCATTTTTCAAAATACGGTCAAGATATTGTGTCCATGTTCAAAGTTAATATTATTAAGTGTTGTTTTTTTTTTGTTTTTATTAATAAGGCTTCCATTATTTTTAGCCTTTTTTTGCATGTAGATGATGCTATTATATTAGTAATGTATAAAATCTCTTTCATATGTTTAGGTTTTGTTACAATTCTAATCATCACTTTTTAAAACATTGCCAAGGAGTGAAGGTAGTTAAAATAATAGCAGTGTCAAGGGAAAAACTGTTCTTTTGACACTTCGTATTTTTATGGGCACAAAGGTCCAAGATTGCTGAAAATTTGATAAGTTCTGGCTTACTTCTCCAGGGGTGACCAGCTAGCCGAAACCTTCTCTCTTTGCAAAACTGAGATAGGAAGAAGCTGTCCATATAGGCGTTTCTTTGTTGGGTGTTTCTTTCAGCTGATGTCCAATGCAACTCGTAACATCTTCGAAAGATTCAAATGACACTTCCTAAAAAAGAGATTAATGCTGTCAAAAAGGTGAAATAAGGAAAAAAAATGTATAAAGGCATAGATGGATTCTGACAATAAAAACCAACTCTTTTAGCAGAAGACCTAGCAACTGTTTCCATAGAATTGTTCCTGATTTATTCTTCTTCATTTGTGATCCTTACTTCGTCTTCCTTTCTTTTCATGTGAACCAACTATAAGGAAAACCTTCCTATTTGCCATTTTATAAAGTTCAAATTCATTAGCAATTAGTTGATATTTTGCCAACCCTTGTCAATTCTCAAGAACAAAGAAAATATATGAATTCACTTTCATATGCTTAGGTTTTATTACAATTCTAATCATCGCTTTTTAAAACAATAAACATTGCTGAGGAGTGAAGGTAGTTAAAATAATAGCAGTGTCAAGGGAAAAACTGTCCTTTTGACACTTTGTATTTTTATGGGCACAGAGGTCCAAGATTGCTGAAAATTCGATACTCACAGGACAGATCGAAGGCAAGAGGAAAACAACGTATAACCTACCTAGTGAGCTTGAGTAAATGGATGGTGGAACAAGGTTAAAGAGAGATAACAAAAAGACAACATTTATTAATCGCTACAAAGGACAGGATATTTTGAAGAGCCATGATCACCAACATCCTGAAGTGACTTAAAAGAAGTGAAATTAACATCTATTATTATAGGTGAACAGTAATTGCCGAGGAGTGAAGGTAGTTAAAATAATAGCGGTGTGAGGGAAAAAACCGTCCTTTTGACACTTCTGTGATTTGTCAGGGAAATTTATTGAATATGCTAAAACTATAATGAGAATAAAATTTGATTTAATTTGCGAAAGTCCAGAAAATCTAATTTTCAATAGTTACCCTTAAATTCTGAAATATGTTAGAATGCATTCACTTTTTGGAAACTGTATCGACACACTTTTTTCAATATGCCGTGTTTCTTCAGGATGTTGGCGATCATGACTCTCCACAATTTCCTGTCTTTTCTAGCTCTTAATAACTCTTGTCTTTTTGACATAACTCCCAAATCCTGCTCCGCCGTCCATTTACTCAAGCTCACCAGGTTGTGCATTGCTTTTCTACGGCCCTCTTACTTTCAATCTGTCTTGTGGGTATAAAATTTCCAAGCCTTCTTTCCTTATTATGTGCGCCAGAAATTTCAACTATCTCTTTCTGATGTTAAGCATAAATGTCCTTTTTGTTGCTATTATCTCTAGAATTTCGCCGTTGCTCACATGTTCGGTCCATAGTATTCTCAACATCCTTCTGTAGAACTACATTTCTATTGCTTCAAGTATCTCTTTATCTGTTAGGAGAGGGTCCATCATTCACTGCCATATGAAAATGACTGATATTGAATAACAGTTCAGTACTCTTTTCTTTGCTTCTAAAGATATTTTTCTGTTTCTTAATACTTTGCTCGGCTTTCGGAAGGCATAATTTGGTGTCCAAATATAAATGCTATGTGCCGGACAAAAGTTCACCAAATTTGCAAGACATTCGAAAAATTCGAAAATTTATGGAATCTGTAAAAGACTCAGAAAATTCGAAAAATTTTTATTTATTTAGTAACTTTTGAAATATTTAAGAATATATTGGATTTAAAAAATGAAAAAGATATCCAGACTAATAGCGCCTCACACCGGGAAAAATCTGACCGAATCTGAGAAAATTTCATAAAATACAAAAAATTCTGTTTTTCACTCATTCTCACCATATAAGTTTAGTCTTGAATACATACAGTTTTTTAGAATTAAAAAAAAAATCTGCTGACGTCTGAGTTTGACCGAATTTATAAAACCCTTAGAATATACGATAAGTCCTTTTTTTCCTTTGCTCAGCTTAAATTTCTGAAATATTTTAAAGAAAAAAAATTCAATTTTTTTTAACATTTTTGAATCTGATAACGCCTTTCGCCAGACAAAATTTCACTCAAACTGTAAATCTAGAAAACTGCTAACAATTCACTTTTTGATAGCTGGATAGTTCTGAAATAACACAAAAAAAAAACATTCAGTTTATTTGGATACCCTCATCCGAATCTGATGAGACTGTATTCCAGATAAAATGGCAACGGATCTGTTAAGTCTAACAATTCACTTTTCGATAACTCTCCTGAAATTTTGATAAAATTTCTCCAAATCTGTAAAAACACTTAGAAAACTTGAAAGTATACATTTTACCTATTTCTCCTTCATGTCTGGATTATTTAAGCTAAAATTAAAACGTTGCGTAATTTTCGTAATCTGTATGGATGTACGCGTTGCGTAATGGTTATCATCACAGAAAAAGGGTATTAGAATACAATGTTCAAATTCCAGCCGTGACCAATGTTTTTACCTTCGGGCTGATATCATTGGAAAGGTATGGAGTCATCTTTTCTCTCCGGGGTCCTAGCTAGGCGTTAATAACAGGACAGACTGGGATCTCTAATTTTGATTAGGAGAATAGAAACTCTGTATTTAGAAACCATAGTTGTGGTCCTCTGTCCCACAGTGAAGTTTGAAAGATTTACATGCATACATATATTTGGTGTTTGTTGAAGTCGAACGCCAAAGTTTCACAGGAAGTGAAATAATTTAATTAATTAGATCAGAAATTACGAAAAAACTATTTTCTTCAAGTTCTTCGTCAAATCTGAAATATCTTTTCTTTTTTTTTTTTAAACGTTTCATCCCAGGCAAGGCGGGAAGCCACTAGCACGCAAGGGGTTACAGAGAGTTGGGGCTAGAGCAAATAGGAGTGATAGAGGAAAGGATGAATAGCAGGATAGGGGATAGATCAGGGCATCTGGAGACGTCGATTGACATTACATTTGAATAGTTGGAGATTATAGCTATCAGGGAAACAGGAAGAGGGGAGAGAGTTCCGCAGGTGAGAGGTGCGAGACATGAAGCTATTGGAGTAGAAGAGACGGCTACATTTAACAGTTTCGACAGTGAAAGGGTGAGAGCGGAATGCCAGCCTCGTAGGACGCTTGAATTCATGAAGTTTGGGAACCAGCGAAAGCAGCTCATCGGAGCAGTTACCGTGAAAGTATTTGTAAAAAAGACAGAGGGGGGGGATTTTTAAATGTCTGAAAACACCAACCACATGACTAAATTTCGCTGAATCTGTAAAAGCCTAAAAAAAATTAATAAATATTTTCTTTGTTTTGGTCATTCTGAAGTTCAGAAGGATTAAGAGAGGGGGAAAAAAACTAACAAAAAACAAAAACAGAATTTTAAAACATTTAACGAATTTGGTGTCGATCTACGTCTGCCATAATTTGATCGAATCGATGAAAACTTTGGAAAATACGAAAAAAATCCTCTTTTCTATTTTTTTTTTTTGTTGTTGTATATTCTGAAATACAGTAGAATCCCTCATATCCGGAATCCCTCATATTCGGAGTGTCTCATATCCGGAGTGTCTCATATCCGGAATACCGTATATTCGGACATTATTTTGATGTGTATATTTGAACTATTTGGGTGATATGTAACTAATTTGAAATTTCTGTTTTTCAGGAAATTTACTTTGAATAATTGTTTATGCTTATTTCAGCCCAATGGCTTGTATTGGTCTTAAAGTTCATGGAATTAAGAGGAAAAGAACAATTTTGGACATAGCAAAAAATGGAAATTTTAAACAGACTAGACGCTGGTGAAAGTTCATTGTAATTAATAGCTGAGTTCAACATAGATAAGTCAACATTGTAGATATAAAATCTTTCAAAGAAACTATTCTCCAGCGTTCACAGTCCCAATGGACAAGGAAATAAAAAAAATTGTTATGAAAAAAAAATTGTTATGAAACCTGGGCTGAAATTGAAAAAGCTATTGAAAAGGTTATCAGTTTTATGGAAAGAAAGCCAGCATTCAACTTTGATGATTGCAATAACGCACGCAGAGTTAAAAAGTGTAATTCTTTTAAAAAATTTCAAGAACAAAAGCAAAATGCGGAAAAAGTTGCGAATGACACTAGAAGAGAAAGAATCAACCAACAGCGATTAAAAAGTCCTCGTTACATTATTTGTTTTGCATACGTGGCATATTTAATTTAATGAATTTTCATGACATTACATAATTTATTTCTTTTTCCTTAAAATCAATTCCGTTATATTTCACTCGCCGTTAGCTTATTTTGTTTACTATAAAACAGTGAAAATAAATGTTAAACCTGATTTCAGTTCTTTTTTTAAAATCTAAATATAATCTATCCTTAGCGTTGCGAAACACATTTCGAAGCATTTCAGGAGCTGCCTCCTGCACTGGTAACTGAATGCGTTCTTTAAGCTCAGCTTAACTATTAGTATTTTGCTTATAAATCTTTGTTTTTATGAAACCTCATGCAAAGAAAGGCAGGGAGAGTCAACAAAGACGCGTTCTTGTGTATTCGTTATTAACAGGGTTCTGAAAAGGGAATGAAAATAAAATTAGAAAAGAAATTAGAAAAATTATAGTTATAAACACATATTATACGGGATGAGCAGAAATAAAAGTGACATTTTAAAAACATGGCCGATTTCACTGAAATAGTTAATTCTGGGACACCCTGTATTTAAAAAGGTTTAGAAAAAATAACAAAAAGACAAAATTTATTAAGAGCCACGAAGGACAGGAAAATGTGGAGAGCCATGATCGCCTACGTCCTGAAGGGACACAGCATATAGAGAAAGAGAGAGAGAGAGAAAAAAAACTGCACATGATGTACGAAGGTGAATCAGTAAATATGTAACCAGACATGTAACTATTAGTAGAATTTTGATCTGAAAGCATTATGTCGAAAATGAATTTGACTGAAAAAACAGCGTGGAAATAGTTGGTGAATGACCGGGTTGCAAAAGAAAACGCCCTTCTTTTGCGACCCTCACCGCTAGGGTCAGATAACCACAGTAATAACTACTGGAACAATGAAAACAACTTGTTTAGCTGTCGGCCAAAAAGCTTCTCGAGTATGAGGTGTAGGGATTTTTATAAGATACCTCTGCGCTCATCTCTTCCGCTAATCCAAATGGAAGGCGACTAAACGGGGGAGAATGAGACGTTCTCGCCTTAGGACTCCACGGTCGACATCGCCGCTCCAATCACGTAAGTATATTCTTCATTATTCCCAACACACTGGCAATAACAACAAAAAGGAAAATAAAAGAAGAGAAAGGAAATAACGAGAAAGTACTGGTAACCCAGAGGGAAAACTGACAGGAGCTAGGCTCTAGTCATGAGCCACCTGGAGGTAACAGTGGTTCAGGTTACCCTCATTCGTCCCGTAGCCAAGCTCAATTGCCGGTTGCAGTTTTAAGTCATACCCAGGACCAACGTCACTCAAACAGGGAGAAGACAAAGTCGACCGCCCCGTCTTCTCTGTGGAGCACAGTCCTGGCAATAATATTTTTGTCTCACCGGCGGAGGTTCATCAATGCCAACACACTGGAAATGGAACCACTCATCACATGCGTCGCATCCAATCATATCCTGATCTCCCTGAGACGCGTCACAGGCAGGGCACAACCAAATTCCCTCGTCTTCGTTGGGAGTCGAGCCAGCGGATCTTAGGTGGCCACTGTGGGTGACAAGGCAGAACAATTGGTCTCAACCGATTCATTGGAAGAAAAAGAAAGTTCCATGGGGTATGTGTCTTAAGGAGTAGACCAATACATCCCCCTGCCTGACACGAGCAAACCTCACAAAACCATCTCTTCCAGGGAGGAGCTCGGTAATAGTGCCCAACATCCAAAAGAATCGTGGTTTTAGAGGGCATTTGACCAGAACCATATTTTTCTTCCGAAGGCCGTTCTGGAATGGTACCTTGGATCGTCCCGGTGACCTCCCTCTAAGATCTAGAAGATACTCATGGTACCAAAATTCGCGGAAATTAGCTAACCGTTCATTCCGGAGCTTCATAGTTTCAAACAACCTTTTTCCGGCTGGGAGAAGCCACGGTAGATAGATCTTACTTTTTTACTCATAGTAATCCAGATATTTTATTGGGCTGTAAGAATATATTCACTAGTTGCCTCTCAGAGGATTCTCAGTATGTTAGGGGTCAATCGTTCATTGCCCTTTGGATATCCGAGATAATTGTCAGAAAGGAAGAATAATCGACTAATTCTGACGTAGAAGCCCTGCCGGCTGCAGCTCTGTCCTGTCTCTCCGGTGGTTCTGGCCGAAAAGTAACCCACCCGTTCCTCCTCCGGTGAACTGAAGGAACCGCCACTATCCGCCGCGTTGTGTATTTTTGATCCGAACAGCAGTATTCCGATCCTTCAGGACGATCCGGGGGTAGGACAAATTAAATGGCTGGGCTCCACGCTGAAAGAAATCGCTATTCGTGCAGAAAAGTTCTTCTAGTAACCGCAAGGGCACAAAGAAGAAAGAAATAAGCAACAGTTTCGGTTCCTGTACAAAGATCCCTTTAAGGCTACTGTTTTTATGTCACTATCAAAGAAATTACACGAATACAAATTGTCTTAACGAGGTTCACTCGTTTGGGTCGGAAAGTCACAGAGGGAGAAAGACACAATTATGCCGATAGAAAATTCGGCTGATCTAAGGGAGATAATTCGTGGATCTTCGTCTGCACCCTCCGATATAGCAGTCGGCTTTCTCAGCTTTGTTGACGAAGTTATCTCGATTCGCATGGGTTCTATTTCTATCTCTTGGTACTTGACGCATGCAACCAACTGGCCAGACCAGCAAGACCCACTCAGCTGTTTCCGCCGCGTTTTCTTCCGCGTTCTTCCGCGTTCTCTCTCGCGTTTTTCCTCGGTCTCTTTTCGCGGACTGCCTCGTTCGGACGAGCTCTGCGTCGTTCTGACGCGCTCTTCTTTGCGGACTGCCTCGTTCTGGTGCGTTCTCGTTTGCGGACTGCCTCGTTCTCTCTCCGCGTTTTCCCTTGGTCTCTGTCGGCTCTCTGTCGCGTTCTCACTAACTCAAGCATGCAGGCAGCTTATATAGAGAGAGGCGGAGCTAAACATTTTTTAGGCACCGCCCACGAATTTTAATATGCAAATCGCCTGGACCACGATATGTTTCCGCCTAATCTCCGAATCTCCACGGGAACTCAGTTCTCAAGAGATACTAAAATCGGATCGGACTCCCTGCTGGGTTTTCCACAGACAACGCCCACTTAAGCCTGGCGAAAAGTACTTATCTCGTCTGAGGGCTCTGGCTGGTTTTCGCCCGGCAAACCACCCAAAATCCAATTCACCATTTATCACAAGCTTTACTTAACGAACTAATTACTCTAGAATTAATTCACCTAGTTAATCAATAATTCAATCCCAGAAAAAAAGTAAAAAGAAAAACTTATTTCTGGAATTACTCCGAAATCCCTTCTACCCAACTAATTAGTACCTTCATCCCAATCCTTTAGAACCGTTGATTAAAAAAACCCACCTGGTGGTGGTGGTGGGGGGGGGCTTTCTCTCTCTCTCTCTCTCTCTCTCTCTCTCTCTCTCTCTCTCTCTTTGTCACATCCTTACCCCTACTGATAACCTTGTACAAGCACGAATTTAATATTTGCATACTACGCTCCCAAGTCCCCTCCACACCAAGGAGAAAACAGGGTAATTTGTTTCAATTTGATACTACAGGAACCGAATTTGGCTTGATATTCTCGAAACAAGGAAAGGCAACCAAACAATCTTCCGCTGCCGAAGGTTTTGGTATTAACACAGTAAATCGCCCCAGGAACACCATACAAATTGGAGAATCTGAGAAGGGCCTGAGAAAAGGACAGAACACTCATGTCAGGGACCACTTCGACATGTAGCACATTCACGCATAAACAGGTGAACAACAAGCGGTACGTTCCGCCTTCACCCAAAAGTGTCCCGAGAAGTCGACCCCCGTGTTCTTAAATGGCAGCTCAAATCCTATACGAGAAACTCGCAAGTTGGCCACGTTTTCCGGAAGCCCCGATCTGGCGATATATTTCCTGCACTGGAATCATGGCACTAATGAGCTCTCGACTGCCTGCCTTCTCGGAAGCACACATTAACCACTCCGCCTCAACTCCGCCAGGGTCGAACTTACTCCCAGATGAGAACATCTGCTATGACAGTCCAAGATGATAAGCCGGGTGAGATGGTGCTTCTTGTCCAGCAACAGTGGCTTTTTAACTTCGTATCCAAAATACGAAAACCTATCTATTCGACCACCAGAGCGGATCAGCCCATCTGATCCAAAAAGAGGTCTAGAGCCAGGACTTGATGGGGCGTAAACCCTCAAAGTGGGTTTCTGATGAAATCCAGTTCCTCGGCAAATTCCTGCAGTTTTGCGGTTCTCAGCAGTTACAAGGCTGCCTTCCTATCATGGTCTTCCTCCCGTCTCCTCGCCATTTCAAGGAACCTCAACACCAAGGATGTAACTCACAACAAACGGTTAACGGTAGAGAACCGGGGCAAGGAAATCACAGAAGGACACTCCACCCCCTAGACCATAGCGAAGTTCGTTGAAGTTTGTGCAGTCCGCTAGGGTAATGTCCGTGTTGGACAGGGAAGGACACCATTTCGCAGCTAAGAGGAACCATGGCATCAAAAGTCGAACAGCAACAGGAATCGCTTCAGAGTTAGTCTTCTGCTGATAAGGTCAGCCGGGTTCTCTGTTGTGGCGACATACCTGAAGGTAGGTTTGATTCCGTATTTGTCCCCCAAGACAACACACATCTGGAAAATGTTCTTGGGCCAATTCCTGGAAAAAATGATCTTATTAGCCATGGACTGAGACAGATCCGAGGACAATACTACCTGGGCATCAGTCGCCACACACAACTTAGAAGGGAGAACTCCCTTGCAATTGTCCAAGATGGTTGGTAAACATTTGAGGGCGGGAAAAACCACCATCAATCTCAATGTGGGTAGTGTTTTCTCCTTGACAGGTTCAAACATGGCCTTAGCAAAAATCAAGGAGGATTGATGGTCCTGTACAAAATTGGCAGCAAAGCCATATGCTTCCTTCGATGCATCACAAAACAGGCACAATTCTCCCGTCCGGCCCCCCACATCGCAGGTCTGTCGGCTGAAACTGATACCACTTAATCCTGAGAGATCTCCTGCAAGTCTCCTCCAAGACAATTGTGACTCCAAAGGGATCTGGTCATCCCATCCGATACCCGTCTTCCACAACTCCCGCACCAAAACACGACTTCGGATGGTCACCAGGAGGCAGAGCGAGAATGAATCGAACACTCTGGCCGACTCGGAAAGTATCCGCCTTTTAGTAGATGCACCAGGATCACATACAACGGAGGCAATGCTCAGTTTCTCCGAAAGAGGGTCGTACTTGTACCCGAGTACCTTCTCCCATGCATCCTCATGTGCACTCGGGGTACCCTCCCTCCTCATCTCATCCCTAAGGCGGTCACAGTTGGAATTGCATGATTGAACTGTAAACCCGCCCTCCTGCAGACGCTTCCTAGTCAATGGATATAACTCCGTGTGTTTTACTGGGTCCGATTCAGTCAAAAAATATAGCACAGATATGGGAGTAAGGGAAGTCTGGCCTTCTTTATCCTTTTAACTTAGCTAGTCTCAATAGAGACACAGTTGAGTGATGGATAGTGGCTTGGATTCGAATTCCAGACTTACGTAAATCCTATACCTTGGGAAAGGTAAGGAACCATCTCTTCACTCAAGCTATGGGGTAAAATAGCAGAACAAACTTGGCCCTATTACTTTGTTTGGCAACCAGACTAGGAGAAGGAAAAATCTGAATTCAAACCACCTGCTGCCTTCTAAGCTTTGATTCTTTTACTTCTGAAAGGAGGGACGGGTAACCTCAACATCCGCGGTAGCAAAGGAACCGGCAAGCCATTGCAATATTCTGCCTTGAATGCCACCATGAACCACGATTGTGAGATGGAGGGGAGTGGTGACCACAGCGGCGGCGCAAAATGGAAAAATCACTGACCCATTCACTCGAAAATTTCTTTCTTTTTACCAAAGATCCCCATTTGCATATCACACTCGTAGTACAGGCATTATAATTCCACAATTCTTTATAATGTCAGAAAACAAATTTATTTCCATCGGAATCACCCCAAGCAAAGCAGTAATGATACTAAAAACACAATGGGTTACAGGGTGTGGAAGAATTAAGAACAGAAACATTAATGATGAGCAGAAAGAGAAGAGACTTATCAGGTGGGCAGTAGATAGCGATTGACATTGCATTCAGATTTTTGCAGATTAAAGTTGGCTGGAAAGCATGGAACCGGAATGGAGTTCCACAAGCGAGAAGAAGAAACTGTCAGCGTAGAATAAGGCTACATCTAGCCAGCTCAACTGTAAATTGATGAGATCTCGATGCCAGTCTAGTACTGTGCTTAAATTCAAAACTTCTAGGTATCATAGCGAAGAGCTCATTCGAGCAACTACCATGAAAGTATTTATAGAAAAGACATCGAGAGGCAACCTTACGTCGGTGGGAAAGTGAAGGGAGCCGAGCCGCCAGATCAGGACCAACAATATTGCAGATTCTTCTTTGGCCAAACTTATTTTTCAGAGGGCCAATAGACTTTGTTTGCCATACCCATGGCCAGCTGCAGATACTAAAAAATAATTGAATAACGGACATATACGAAACACTCTGAACTTGACATTTAATAGAAGCCCAAATTTCAATGTTCACTTGAGGAAATTTTATAATTTAATTTCAAAAGCATTGAAAATGACAGGGTCACACTTTATTATAACCTGTCAGGCTCTGCAATACATAATTTTTCAATGAGACAAGTGGAATTGCAGCAAATTATCGGCTAGCAGGAAATGACCATATAACCTAGTTGTCTCTGCAACTTTAATAGTTTTTCATGAACATTAAAGGTAGTGAAGGGTACATAATAAGGAAAAGAGGCTTAGAGAATTTAACACTCACAGGACAATGAAGGCATCTGATGAAAGAGCAGGTAACCTAGTTAACGAATTTCAGTGAATGGTTGTTAAAAAATGACAAAAAAGCGATGGTAAGAGGTTATTTGATAGTAATTGAGGAATCGGAGAACCGGGTTTGAATTCCAGTTGAATCCATCACATTTACTTACGTGCTAATACGCTTGGGAAAGGTAAGAAACCTCTTCTTCTCCCTCCCCCAGCTATGGGTAAATAGCAGGACAGATCGGATTCTATAGCCTTGGATGGCAACTGGTCTACCGCAAAAAAGAAATGGCAACCAACGGCGAAAAAAAACTGCCTCGTCAGTCATGTATCGAAAGATACATGATCGCCTAAGCTTGTATCACGCATGGCACATAACAGACTGACTTTCCAGTTGAATCCATTGCATTCACATTCGTGCTAATACCCTTGGGAAAGGTATGAAACCTCTTCTTCTCCTTCCCCCAGCTATGGGTAAATAACAGGACAGACTGGGTTCTATTGCCTTGGATAGCAACTGGTCTACCGCAGAAAGAAATTGCAACCTACTGCAGGAAAAAAAATCTGCCTCGTCAGTCATGTATCGAAAGATACATGATCGCCTAAGCGTGTATCACGCATGACACATAACTGACTGAAGGGGTTAAAAGTTACACAGAAAATCAAATTTGCATAGAGTCGTGATCACCCAAATCACGAAGGCAGATGACACATAAAATGTCATTACAAAGAAACCAGAAAGAGAAAGAGTGGCCTTCAATGAACAAGGATTATTGTGAACAACAAAAGGCCAGAAGCTGTGGATAACCATAACTGCCCACGTCTTAAAAGGACATGACGCATCAAGATAGCGAGCGAGAGTGAGCGTGGTTCAAGGACTTACTAATTGTCTGATAAAGAGTATGCACCAATTGACGCATTAATTAAAAAATAGAGTTGAATCAGGAATTGAGCATATTCTCTTCGTTTATTTTTGGTCTGGGTCGATAGAAAATACTTTCCTTGGCATCGTACGCCAGAAAGGAAATAAAAGTAGAGACAATGAAATGGAAAACTGCCCACCTTGTCCCAGCAGCGGACACGCGTTTATTGCTTGCTATCTTCGCACTCGTTATTTGTAAATCAATAATTATTCTTACAAGTTGTTCATGATATTTATTAAGCTCAAGTGGATATATATCGAGGTTAGGAAGATTACGTTGTGTCAGTCTTCTAAGTGGGGAGGGCCTATCTACTCTGATATTTAATAAACCTAGTTTTGTATTGTACCAAAATTGTAGGGAAATTGAGTCTAGGAAGATTGTATTGCGCCAGGCTTCCAAGTGGGGAAGGCATGCCAAACTTGATATTTATTAAGTTTACTTTAGAACTGCACAACGCCAAATGGGCAGGAAATGGGTTTTAGGAAGATTGTGTTGCGCCAGTTATCCAAGAGGGTAGGGTCACCCAAACTTGATATTTACTAAGTTTGGATTAGTAGTACGCAAGGACAAATGGTAGTGAATTGGAGGTTAGGAAGATTGTGTTGCACCAGTTTTCCAAGGGGGTGGGCCTGTCTGTCTTGATATTTACTAAGCTTGGTTTAGTACTATACACGGACAAATGGCAGGGAAATGGAGCGTATGCACTGTGTTCTCCTAGCCTTCATATTTGAAAGAACTTAGCTCCCTTTAAATGCGCCTAGCTTATTTTTACACGCTACAAAGCTCAACGAAAGGAAATACTTGGTTAGGAAGACTGTATTCCGCCAATTTTCCAAATGGGAATGATCTTTCGACGAGGATGATCATGAGAAAATTTACACTAATCTGTTCTCATATCTTTCTCTCTGTTTTCATATCGATTTAGCTGGAGAGTTCCCGGTTTTTATCTATCAATATTTGTTTGTATTGATCTCTGTCTGTTCATATTTATCCATCAATAAATGTTACATATATTACAGATCATATCTTTACAAACAAGTGTGAGGTTATATATATATATATATATATATATATATATATATATATATATATATATATATATATATATATATAATGCATGTTTCATTAAAAACGACAAACAATGTACTACGATTAAGCTTTTTATTTAATTTTTCCTGTGTTAGAACAAGTGTTTTCTTTGTTGGACACAGAGTGTGTAGAAACTGTCCAAATGTTCTATAATTCCGAGCGCTTTTGCCTATCCTTTTGGGGGGGTGCGTTTTGTGTATGTTGTAAGTGTTATAGAGATGTTTTATTTTCCGAACACAGTTAGAACATTGTGGCCGTGTTCGTAGTTAATATTATTATGTGTTATCTTTTTTTATTATTATTATTATTATTAAGGCCTCCATTATTTTTTTATCTTTTTTACATGTGGATGAGGTTATGTTTGTATTTTCTACTAGCATATTTCACATGGGGTCAGGTAAGTTTGTGTGTTTAAATGGGTTCTAATAGAGCTGTGGTCAGATAGGTGTAATGTAAGGCGTCTGGATAAGCATGTAGTTGTGTGACCGATGTAATTATTTATAAATTCGGTTTGATCAGGAACACAGTTCCTTAAGGGGCATTTGAACTCATAGATAATGTTCGTTCGTTGTAATTTTGATTTTGCTGGTGTGTTATTTTTTAGGATAAAGTTAGCTGAGTTAAATTTTTTGTAGTAGATAATTAATTTGATTTTTTTATTCGTGTCAATTGGGGTAGTGCATTTCTTTATTATATTTCTAAGTGAAGATTCATCTTGTTTGTAGTTAATGTGTATTTGGTTTTTGTAGAAAATATTTTATTTTTGACTGCATGTTCACTATCGTTGTTATATATTTTGGGGAGAAATAGTCTAATTTGGTGGTCTATAAGGTGGTTAGGGAAGCCATTGTTAATTAGTGTCTGTTTTACATTATTGGCTTCTTTAAGGAAGAGTGACCGAAAGGACGAATTCTGGTGTGCTCTTTTTAGGAAGTTATTTATTACTGCTATTTTGTATCTGAGTGAGCATTCACTTTTAAAGATAAGGTAGCAAGAGTTTCTGCTGGTGGGTTTTTTATATAATGAGGTGATAAAAATGTTGTTAATATACTCTACGAGAACGTCAAAGAATGGGAGTTTATTTTTTTGACGTAGGTAAAGTTAAGGACATGGTTTTTTTTTTCAATGTGGTCTTAAGAGTATCTATTTCTTTAGTGCTATTTGCTAAAATCAAAATATTGTCTACGCAGCGGACATATATTTTAGGTTTACAGACCTGTTTAAATATTATCGGAGTTAACGCCTCCTTAATTTCCTAATTGTTCACTCCCTACACTATAAATACTGGGCGATTTCTTGCCTCGTTTTCTTTTTACTTTGCATTTCAGCGGACACATTTAAAAGATGTGATCTCTCGCAGAGATTTGCGTTTTGCCCACTTGTGGGAAAACGCCATCAAACACACATGCACGTACGTACGAACGTTCATCGAAATACAAACTCTTTACGTTTACGCAAAAACACAAATATTGATGTCTTTGTCCACTGTAAATTTTTGTTGTTTAATACATATACTTATTTGTATATATATATTTGTATATATATATATATATATATATATATATATATATATATATATATATATATATATATATCGGTCTTGTTAGTTTTCTTTACATTTCTTTATGGTGGATTCAATCTCTGAGTCCGCCATGTTCTTGTATTGGACTCTCTTCTATCAGGAGTTACACACGTGTTCCTGATTTAAGCACACGTAAACTCACGGTCCGCTACAATATCATATTTTCTACATGGGACATATAATAATTGGAAAAGCATGGACCGAGTGGATTTCCCAGACTAACACAATTAGTTTGGGTGCAAATGTTGGCATTATGGTCATAGAACGGGACTTTGGATTGTGCATACGTGTAGTAATATTTTGAATATGATTAGTTTGATGCATGGCAGAGGGAAAGAATTATTAGTATACACAGAATTGAGGATAAGGTCAGTGGTTTCATCGACGGGGACATGCATAAATGAAGGATTGCTGCCTAAATACACAATCATATATATATATATATATATATATATATATATTGGTTCTTCCACTCCTCTAAAACATGAGTATAGCATAATGACAAAATGCCCCAAACTTAATGAAAGCAAAGTTTTATCGTCAAAATCTTTGTTATTATTTAGAGGAAAAACACAGGATATTTTTATTATTAAATTACATTTTTGATGTTTTTAGAACGTTCGAAATTTTGGTTAAATGTCTTGTTTTTCTTGCGTCTCCGGGGGTGGGGGGGGGGGACACAAAAGATTATCATAGGAATTTTTAGCGTCTTTTTTTATATGAAAGATACATTGTTTTGGAAATGCTTGCGAAAATCAAGTAACTGTTGGATTTTAAATGAAACTTTCAAGACTTATTCACAAATAAATTAAATTATTTTAAAAACGTTTCTTCTTTAGAAAATAACTGTTTTACCAAAATTTTCTAACGCCTCCACCCTGCATTTTATGAAAGTTCCAGAATTTAAACTTGTATTATGATTTCGAATACTGATTTTCTAAACAGAAAGGATCACATCCCTATGGCGCAGCACAATCTTCCTACTCCTATTCATCCCAATATATATTTTTGTTGTACTAATCTAAACTTAGCAAATACCAAGGTCACTAGACCCTCTTCGTTTAAAAAGTTGGAGCTACACAATCATCCTACTCTTAATTTTTTCGATTTGCGAAATATAAGCATAGTAAAGGGTGTTCCAATAACTTTGACTGATTTTAAATGTGAATTAAGTTTAAGTGTCTAATGATATTTTTCTTTTTCTTTCAGATTTGGCGGACATATGTGCGATATTATTTTTCACGCATAATTGCCATGACTTAAATAACATGATCCAATAGAGAAATAAATAAATTTTCACCAATAACACTGATTTATTTACTGCTGACTTTGATCCCTCTTAATGAAACACTCTTTATTATACAAGTTTTTTTTAAAAAAACTAGTATAAGAATATTTCTAGACTGTTTCGAACATCTTTTAGATGACGCCATATTAAATTTATGCAAAAGGTTTCAAAGTATTTTCTCGTCGTGGTCTTAGAAGATAAGCATTCTAATTTACATCTTTCTTACTTTTGGAAATATCAATTTAATGACGCCATCTTTGTTGGGGCTATTTTCTTTTATTCGTCCATACTTTGAATATTGCTGCCATATATGGTCGGGTGCTCCTGCTATATATTTAAAGACTTTTGATAAAATCCAAAGAAGAATCAGCAATATTATTGATTCTGAACTGTCATCTCGGCATCAGTCAATTTCCCACCGCCGTACTGTAGTTTCCCTGTGCCTTTTCTATAGATACTCTTATGGTAATTGTTTGATTGAACACGACTCTATGGTATCTAGACTGTATGAATTTAAGCGCAGTAATAGATTGGCGGAGAGGTCTCATCAATTTACTGTTGGATTGGCTAACTGTAACTTGTATGGTAACAGCTTCTTTTCTCGCACTTCTCTCTTGTGGAACGCTTTTCCGGTTCCATAAATTATGACCCTATACTCTCCGTCATTGTCATTTTTGTGCCATCCATTCACTGAAACCTGTTAAGTTGATGATCTTGGCCCTCCACAACCTCCTGTCCTTTGTTGTCCTAAGTAAGTTGCGACCCTTTACTCTCCGTCATTGTCATTTTTGTACCACCCATTCACTAAAACCTGTTAAGAAGGTGATCATGGCCCTCCACAACCTCCTATCTTTTGTAGCACGAAGTACCTTGTGACACTTTCAGTTTTTGTCATTGTTCTGCTATCCATTCACTGAAACTCGTTAAGTAGATGATCACGGCATATCACAACCTTGTCTCGTGTTGATCTAATTAACTTAGGACACTTTACATCTTTTATTTTCTTCTTTTGCCATTTATTCACTGAAACTTGTTCAATACTGATCACGGCTCTCCACAACCTCCAGTCTTTTGTTGCTCGAAGCAACTTGTGAACCTTTACTCTCATTCTTTTTCACTGTTCTGACACCCATTCACTGAAACTCGTTTTTAAATAGGTGATCGTGGCTCTCCACAGCCTCCTTTCTTTTGTTGCTCGAAGTAACTTTTGGCCCTTTACTCTCTATCTCTGCCTTTGTTCTGCCATCCATTCACTGAAGCTCGTTGTTAAGTAGGTGATAATGACTCTCCATAACCTCCTGTTTCTTGTTGCTCTAATTAACTTGTGGAACATTACTGTATCTGTATCTGGCTTAGTTCTGCCACCCATTCACTGAATCTCTTTTTGCTCGTCAGGATGTCATGTGAGTGTTATTTTTTCTAGACCCCAATTATATGCCGCAGAAATTTCAACTGTTTCTTTATTGTCATATCAGGTTTATTGTGGTTCCTATAGATCCTAAAATGTCTTCGTCGTTCACGTGACCTGTCCTATTGTATTGTATCTCTGTTAGATGGCGGGTGACGTGTTTCATTAGGAGTGACAGCAATGTGCGCGACAAACGTTCTCTACGGCACGGCACTGCTGTCCACCTATGAATGTTAATCGCTGACAAAAAAAAATAATAATGTATAGCCGATGATCAGGATACTGCGGAATGGGGTTGCCAACTACGACGGCATTCGGTTGGTTAATTCAACACAGACGTGATATATATATATATATATATATATATATATATATATATATATATATATATATATATTGTTGTGTCGTGGCACAATATTAAAAAGAAGAAGAGGTTGGTTTAAGGAACAAGTGTATTTAACATCACAGATACTAAGGTAGGAAACGGGTACTACTCAGCTAGGCAGTTGTAGTACTGTCGCTGCTTACGATGTTTAACAACGCGCCCACGTGTGTCGAATGTGGCACAAGGCCGGTTTAATGTGGGCTTTCCGAGCCCGTAGGCTCGGGCAAAAATTGCCCGTAGAACCCGTATAAACGGGATCGGGGTGGTCAACCACCTCGAACGAGGCTCTGCCCTTCGGCGGAGCCTCGTCCGAGTTCCTCTCTGCCAAAAGGCAGAGAGTTCCCCTCTGCCTCAGAGGCAGAGAGTTCGACCTGATAGCTGAGACGTCCAAAAAGGACTGTCGCTGCTTACGATGTTTATTAACACGCCCACGTGTGTCAAATGTGGCACAAGGCCGGTTTAATGTGGGCTTCCGAGCCCGTAGGCTCGGGCAAAAATTGCCCGTAGAACCCGTATAAACGGGATCAGGGTGGTCAACCTCCCCGAACGAGGCTCTGCCCTTCGGCATAGCTGAGACGTCCAAAAAGGACTGTCGCTGCTTACACACCCCGGGTAGGTATTACTGGCACTATATATAGTGAGAACCGATGTAATTCCCTTGTGTTAGAAAGGCCGGTGTAACATATATATATATATATATATATATATATGTGTGTGTGTGTGTGTGTGTGTGTGTGTGTGTGTGTGTGTGTGTGTGTGTGTGTGTGTGTGTGTGTGTGTGTGTGTGCATATATAATGGGCAATTAAAACCCAGCCACCTCTAAATTAGAACAGACTTTCCTTAACCTAAACAACTCATAATATTAATATTGTATACGCTTATAAATTAAGTAGACTGTTTTGAGGGGGGATGTTTATTCCTATGATCGCTTGACAATGGAACGAGTTTAATTTTAATAATTAGATTTATAAATTTAGTTTCAGTTTTAAAACATGGAAATTTTCTGTGTCACGATGAAACCATATTTTTAAAAAGAAATGTAAAAAATGTAATGATGAATGTATCATCCTAACTAATCTACATGGTAGATAAAAATAAAATTGGAGTAGACCAACATACTTTAGTTTTTGTACAGCAGTGGCAGTGTACACAGTGGATTAAGGAATACATTTTTTAACTGCATTTATGGAGGGATTGAAAGTGCATTTATGTCCTGTAATGTTGTGAGAGCTCAAGCAATGGAATCACATTATAAGGCATCTAGAAAACTATGTAGCATTTATGATCAAAGAGCCATAACTGACCACCGGCAAGTACAAAATTGGTTTACAAAATTTTATCCTGGAAAAATATCATCAGAAGATGAACCTAGACAGGGGTATTCATTAGACGTTGATGAAGAATCTCTAAAGTCATTAGTGGAAAGCAATCCACAAGAAAATACTTGGGAATTGGCAAAGATCTTAAACACATCACAATCTACCATATACCAACACTTACAAAAGACAGGGAAAATCAGTAAGCTGGGTGTTTGGATTCCTCACATTCTTAGGGGATAAGAACAAAGTGGATTGTTGATAAAACAAAAATAGGAATTATTTATGACTCAGCCTAATACTTCACTTTCTTTTTTGAAAAAGTATTTTTAAGCTGATTTTTTTGTATAAAAAAAAATTAACTAAAAAGAATCAACATTAATCTCCTTTCATAATAATGTTCATCAGGAGAAAATTAACACTTTTCAGTATTTATACATTGTCAAAATAAGTCTTCATTACACCAATATAGTTTAAAAATTGCCTAAGTTTTTCCATGATAAGATTCTATTAACCATTTGAGCCAGAAACATACATTCTACCACTTTGAGCTTTGTTGATCTGTTTAAGCTGTGATTTTAAATCTGAGACAGACTATTTTAGGATTTAATACAAGATTCAATATCAATGATAAAATTACATCTTTTTATCAACAAGTGGTAATGTATGACTGAACAAAGTGGATTGTTGATAGAACAAAAACAGAAATTATTTATGACTCAGTCTTCTAATAGTTATACTAATATTACTATTCCAGCTTGAACAAAATTTCATTGTATTTCTTTTTTAAAAGAAAAGAATAAACTGGATGGTTGATAAACTAAAATGTAAATTATTGAGTCGAACTAATGTCTGCATTTCTGAATATTTGAGTCTTAAGGAAAAGTTCAAACCTTCGTTCAAGAATTCTTTTTGTTTCTTACTCGGGTAACACATAAAAATTTATGCATTAGATCTGTACTCAAATCCAGATGATCAAAAATAAATTCTTTGATATAAAAAAAATTGCTGTAGTTAAACCTTTTTTTTTTATTCACATCTTATGACTGGGATAACAGTCAGGTCATATTGCTCAATAACCAAATCCAGATGTACAGAAATTACCGTAATTCCCCATGTATAATACGCCTCATCCATAATACGCACCCCTAAAATTGTGCTTAAAATGTGGGAAAATGCCTCTACTCGCGCATAATACGCACCCCTTGTTTGGTAATCAAACACTATAAATTGAACCTCTCCAATTTCGTTACGGCCAGCGTTTCCTACTCTTATTAAAAATGGTTTTAAAGATAGAATAATATTATTCTAATTTAGTTTTATGATCATTTTTATTTTATTTTATGGAAAGTCTTTAAAGATTTTTTGTAGTTGTGCATAATACACACCCCTGATTTTGCTTCTTTTTTTTTTTTTAATTTGTATTATACATGAGGAATTACGTTAATTCTTGAATATCAGAACATTTGATGGGCGAAATACTTTTTTAGACCTTAAATCTTATGAATTCTTTTTATTTTTTTCAACCTCAAATCTTATGAATAAGGTAATAGCCCAGTTGTATTGACCACTCAAATCCAGATGATCAGAAATTGATGCATTGGCATCAGAGAATTTGCTGGAGGAAATTCTTTTTATTTTTTAGACCTCCATTCTTATGAACGGGTTAATAGCCCAGTCGTATTGACCAGTACTCAAATCCAGAAGATCGGAATTTAATATTTTGATATCAAAATATTTGTTGGAGGCATTTTATTTTAGACCTTAAATCTTATGAATGGGATAGTTTCGACAAGTATTCAAATTCCAATGATCAGAAATTCATTCTTTGATAACTGAAAATTTGCTGGAGATAATACTTTTTATTATTATTATTATTATTATTATTATTATTATTATTATTTTAGATCTCAAATCTTATGAATTGGTCGGCCCCGCATTAGAATGTCTGACGCTCAACTCCACGAGAGTACCTCTTTGCGACTATTCGGTCTCACATTGACTGCTGACCTGAGATGGAACAAATACATTGAGTCAATAGCTTCGTCCACCGCAAGGAAAGTCGGCTCCCTCTGCCGCGCTAGGAATTTTTTCTCACCAGAGTCAATCCTTCAAATCTACAAATCAACCATTCGCCCTTGCATGGAGTATTGCTGTCATATATGGTCTGGAGCCCCTTCTGTTTGTCTCAAGGTCCTTGATAAACTCCAGAGACGGATATGCAATATAATTGGCCCTGATCTGGCATCTCGTCTGGAGTCGCTCTCTCACAGACGTGCCGTCGCCTCCCAGTCTTTTTGCAAATACTTTCACGGTAACTACTCCGATGTGTCGCTTTCGCTGGTTCCCAGACTTCATGAATTTAAGCGTTCAACTAGGCTGGAATCCCGCTCTCACCCTTTCACTGTCGAAACTGTTAAATGTAGCCGTCTCTTCTACTCCAATAGCTTCATGTCTCGCACCTCTCGACTGTGGAACACGCTCCCCTTTTCCTGTTTCCCTGATAGCTATAATCTCCAACTATTCAAATGTAATGTCAATCGACGTCTCCAGATGCCTTGATCCATCCCCTATCCTTCTCTTCATCCTCTCCTCTATCACTCCTATTTGCTCTCGCTCCAACTCTTTGTGACCCCTTGCGTGGCTTCACGCCTTGCTTGGGGTGAAACGCTTAAAAAAATAACCTAGTTGTATCGCTCAGTATTCTCATCGGATGATTAGAAATTAATTCTTTGATATTAGAACATTTGCTGCAGGCAATTCATGAGGTCTCCTCGTTGAGTGGAAATGCTGATGGGCCTTGCGCAATTTTTCTTTGGTATTGCCGTTAAAACCCACTTTAAACATTGACCTTGTGTCGCATTCGGTAGTAAGGTGGGCGCTCTCAACTTTCTACCCCTTAATAGATTTTTGTCTTTTTTGTATATATCCCAATCACTGTCCTGCCAGCCATTTTCACAAGCTCGTTCGGCAAGTCATTTGCTCCCTTCCCCTGTCCCAGCAGAAAAACATAGGACAGAAAAGGAGAGAAATAAACATTTTATTTATAAAGTATATACAGCTGTAGACAATTATTCACGACCCACCTTCCATAATTACAAATAAAGTTGTAATACCACAAATTTTCTTGTGGATTTTTCACAAATACGAATATGCAAGATGATAAGTCCTGATCTTGGTTTGGTTTGGTTTAATTTTGTTTTACGGCATATCAACCTCAATGGGTTATTTAATACCGACATTTTTAGGATAGATTCGTATGAATAGAATATGTATTCTTTGGTTTAGATTGGTTTGGTTTATTTTGTTTTGCGGCATATCAACCTCATTGGGTTATTTAATGCCGACAACATTTTTAGGATAGATTCGTATGAATAGAATATGTATTCTTTGGTTTAGGTTGGTTTGGTTTATTTTGTTTTACGGCATATCAACCTCAATGGGTTATTTAATACCGACATTTTTAGGATAGATTCGTATGAATAGAATATGTATTCTTTGGTTTAGATTGGTTTGGTTTATTTTGTTTTGCGGCATATCAACCTCATTGGGTTATTTAATGCCGACAACATTTTTAGGATAGATTCGTATGAATAGAATATGTATTCTTTGGTTTAGGTTGGTTTGGTTTATTTTGTTTTACGGCATATCAACCTCAATAGGTTATTTAATACCGACATTTTTAGGATAGATTCGTATGAATAGAATATGTATTCTTTGGTTTAGATTGGTTTGGTTTAATTTTGTTTTACGGCATATCAACCTCAATGGGTTATTTAATACCGACATTTCTAGGATAGATTCGTATGAATAGAATATGTATTCTTTGGTTTAGATTGGTTTGGTTTATTTTGTTTTACGGCATATCAACCTCAATGGGTTATTTAATGCCGACAACATTTTTAGGATAGATTCGTATGAATAGAATATGTATTCTTTGGTTTAGATTGGTTTGGTTTATTTTGTTTTACGGCATATCAACCTCAATAGGTTATTTAATACCGACATTTTTAGGATAGATTCGTATGAATAGAATATGTATTCTTTGGTTTAGATTGGTTTGGTTTATTTTGTTTTACGGCATATCAACCTCAATGGGTTATTTAATGCCGACAACATTTTTAGGATAGATTCGTATGAATAGAATATGTATTCTTTGGTTTAGATTGGTTTGGTTTAATTTTGTTTTACGGCATATCAACGTCAATGGGTTATTTCATGCCGACAAAAATTTTTATTGCTGGCAATATTTTGTTTTGTCAAAAATCTGTTTCTGGTAATATTTTTCCTTCAAAATTGTATTGCTGGTAATATTTTTTTTCAAAAAAGTATTGCTGGTAATAGTTAACTATTTTCCCATAGCTGGGACCACAACTGGTGCTACCACCCCGGGTCAGGGTGGACCTGGGAACACCAGCAATTAAGAGGTGGTTCCACGCTCCTCAAAACCTCCTGATCAGAGGCCTTGATGTAGTTTTACGTCGAGGTCTAGGTCCTGATTTGGCATCTAGTCGATAATCATAATCCCACAGACGTGCCGTGGCCTCCCTCTGTCTCTTCTACAAATATTTTCACGGCAACTGTTCCGACGAGCTACTTTCGCTGGTTCCGGGACTAAATAAATTTAAACCAGCTACCAGGCTGGTATCTCTCTCCCAAAATGCTTAAATGCAACCGTCTCTTCTTCTCAAACAGCTTCTTCTCCCGCACTTCCCGACTGTGGAACTCCGTTCTTCTTACTTGCTTCCCCGATGACTATAATCTTCAAATATTCAAATGTAATGTCAATCGACATCTGACATCCTGAGATTGTTCCCTGTCCTTCTCACTATCCTTTCCGAAAACATGCCTCTTTACTCTTGCTCTCAATCCCCTGCAAACTCTTGCGTGTCAGTGGCACTCCCGCCTTGCTTGGGGTGAATTGCCTAAAAAAAAAAAAAAGAAAATGGTGAAATAATAGATTTCAAAGAATGTTCAGTGATACCCACGACAAAATTTGTATTTTATTGTCAAATAATAATTTTAAAAAAAACACAAAAAACATTTAACATTAAATAAAATTATTGGCCCTCTTGGCTCAATAATCTAATCAATAGCCTGACCTTTATTCTTGATTATTGCCTTTAATCATTTTTGATAGTTGCTTACTAGGTAACTATACACACTGATCAGTATTTTGCTCCATTCTTCCATGGGAATAGCTTCGAGTTCCTCTAAATTCAAAGGACTTCTTTCTCTTACTTCTTTCTTCAAATATGCCCATAAATTTTCATGGTGTTAGGTTAGGACTGCATGGTACACCAATACCTTAATTCTGCTGTCATCTAAGTATTTTGTAGCAATTTGTGCCATATGTTTTTGATTGGTGTCTTGTTGGAATGTCCGGTGACATCCCAAATATAGCATTAGTGCACTGTATTTTCACTAGTTCTTCTGGTCCAGAAGTGGCAAAACATAATGTTACCACTACCGTGCTTAATTGTAGGGAGGGTGTTTTTCGGTTTGTGAGCTTCATTCACTTTCCTCCGTACATAATGCAAGTTCATATGACCAAATAATTCTAGTTTGGTTTCATTTGACGATAAAACAGAGCACCGATATTTACTCCCATGTTCTCAATGGCTTTAAGATAATCTGCATTTTAGATGTTTAGCCTTAAGCAAGGGAGTTTTCCTTGGGTGACAAGCTCGAAGTCCTGCTCGATGAAAGCATCTAGCGATTGTATTCATCGATACATTTAACCCCAATGCCTTTACATTATTGACAATGTCCTTTGTCGTTAAGTGGGGATTCTTTGAGACATCTCTACCAATTTTCCTTCCAATTCTCTCAGAAATTAACCATTTTCTACCAGTTCTTAATTTATTCTCAACACAATAAGTCTCGCCGTACTTCATGATAATGCTATGAATTGTCGATCTAGCAACATCTAAACGTTTGGAAAGTGTGGTATCCCTCACCTTGTTTGTATGCGTCAATTATCTTCATTTGGAGCTTCTTGTCAAGTTCAGCCATATTTGTCATAGATGCAGAACGAATGAGTTATTGTAGTAAGTGGCACTCACATATTGTCTTCTTCGTTACTTTTTGACTGCCCCAATTTTTAGAAAAATCTATAATTATGAATATAATAGATCGAAACGTCTAAAACGTTCACGAATTTATCAAAACTAAATACGGAATCAACTATTTATGGTAAATTCCGGAAGAACTTGCAAATATTCGCATTTCCTAAGAAAATATGCAAATATTCAGTGGGGGCGAATAATTCTATCCACAACTCTGTGTATATATATATATATATATATATATATATATATATATATATATATATATATATATATATATATATATATATTCTCATCCACGGACAGACTGTTTCGCTATATCATAGCTCATCAGTGTGGCTAGACGTCCGGTTGCCTTTCTCTGTCTCTCTCTTTCTCTCTCTGTCTCTCTCACTATATATATATATATATATATATATATAATTAATATATAATTAATATATATAATTAATATATATATATAATTAACCGTTATGTATATGTGTGTGTGTGTGTGTGTGTGTGTGTGTGTGTGTGTGTGATGCAACGCGTGGTTCAACTGGGACTAATATGTCAGTTCTTCCAGAGATATTGCTTTCGCAAAGGGGAAACGAGACACGTCTTGTTACTATTGCATCCTACGGTTGAAAATCGAAAAGAGGGCGTTTGTGCATGGAGGGTGATGCACCGCGTGGTTAGGTTGTGAATAAAATGTCGGTTCGTCCGGAAACATTGTCGCGCTGAAGTGTAAACGAGACACGTCTTGTCACTATTGCACCCTGCGGTTGATAAGCGAAAAGATGAGAGAAAGCCAAAGAGTGAGAGAGAGAGTGCGCACGCGTCGGTGTGTGTGTGTATTGCAATGTATAATGGCTTGGAATTGTTAACCGGAGAGTCGGGTTCCAATTCCTGTTGGTTTTATTATATTAACTTAAGCACAAATACCCTCTGGAAATTTATTAATCCACCTCTTCCCCCTCCAGCTATGGGTTAATTAGTAAGACTTGTGTCTCTAAACCATTATTACCTCGAAAACAAAATTCTTACTATTTGAAAATATTTTCTGGCTTTAAATAGCCTGCGAAGGGTTGATAAACCGTAGAAAATGAATATACCAATCGACCTTAGTTTTTTTTAATCATTTCACCCTAAGCAAGGCAGTAAAGACGCTAAGACGCAAGGAACTACGGAGTGTGAAAGAGTATAAGGAAAAAAAAACATTATTAAAACCAAATAAAAATGAGAAGGACACTTGTCTGAAGGATTCAGTGTCTAGCTCTAACAATGCATTGAATCAAAAATTAAAACAATTTTTAAAAAATTTCTTTAAAACTTGTCATGTTTTATCTGTTAACACATACATTACGCCCTACCATTATCTTGGACAAATAATAAACTACTCTTCTTCCTTTTTTTTAATTAACGTTCACCCAATACAATCTAAAAATATTTTCTGGCTTTAAATAACTTGCAAGGGGTTGATAAGCTGTAGAAAATGAATAAATGAATCAATCAATCAACCATAATTTAAACATTTTTTTAATCATTTCATCCTAAGCGAAGTAATAAAGCTACTAAGATTCAAGGAGTTACAGAGGGTGAAATAATATGAGGAAAAGAAAAATATTATTAAAACTAAATAAAAATGAGAAGGACACTTCTCTGAAGGATTCAGTGTCTAACAGTAACAATGCATTGGACTAGAAATTCAGACTAAATTTTTTAAAGTTCTTACTAAAATTTGTCAGGTTTTTGGGGGTTTTTTTTCAGCAATTTATTAAATATATAAGCAATATGAATGATAACAATAACAGAATTATATTTGAAACCAAGGAACCTGCTATTAGTACTAGAGTAAAAATGGTGCCCAGTGTCAAAATGAGTAGTTACATCAGAAGAAAAAAGTAAATGATAGAAACAAAAGAAGAACAAGTACACAATTGTCAGTTTCTAGTCAAGATTCTCCTATTGATTATGTCGTAAAAGAATTTTGTTCTAAAGAATTTTGTTCTTCATGAAAATACCATACTGTAACCAGACCATTTATGCATAGGATTTGATTATAGTGGTAAATGCTTGTCCAGAACCAGGAACACTTTTCGGAAGAACTGATACCAGAGACCTGAAGCAGTGTGTCACAAAATCTCCGAAAAGCCCTTACCAGGTTTTGAATTCAAAGTTGTCCTTTGCCTAGACTGATTGCAATCAAAGCTAAAGAATCTAATTTGTTCCAATATTTAACCCATAGCTTGAAATATATATCTATATATAACACGATATATATATATGTGTGTGTGTGTGTGTGTGTGTGTGTTTTTGTGTGTGTGTGTGTGTGTGTGTGTGTGTGCGTGTGTGTGTGTGTGTGTGTGTGTGTTTATCTAAAAATAAATACGCTTAAATTCACCTTCTTCTCTGCCGTGAGCCAACGGCTTCAGGATAAAATTTCCGACTGATACGAATTCAGCCGGTTTTCGATTCTAGCCAGAGGCAACCGGACTTCTAGCCAGACTGATGAGCTGTGATACAGCGAAACAGTGTGTCTGTGGATGACAATATATATATATATATATATATATATATATATATATATATATATATATATATATAACGTATGTAAACAAAGCCAGTAATGGCGGACAGGCTGTAACCTCAACGCGAATAAGGCCAAAATTATATTGTCGATAACTCCTAAACGGTTTTCTTCCGCAAAGTTTTATTGTTATTTTCGAAATAAGCATGCAAATTTACACCAGAATGGATAATTTTCATTACAATTGGTTTCCGGGACTTAATCTGCAAATTTACCAGCAGTTTTTCCAGATTTAATAATGCCAAAATACTTACAACCACATCCAAAACTATTATGGAAATGATCAAAACAAAAATAAAATAAAAAATAAATAAACTGTCACAACTACTCTTCGCGATATTTTGTGGAAACTTGCAGAAATTTAAAAAACGTATCTATAAATGCAAAAAGAATTTTATACAAAACAATTTATCAAATGCGTTAGTCATACATAGAAATAAATTCAAGCACTTCTTTGATGTAAAGAATGCCACACTTATTAAAGGAAAAAGTAACTTAGTAAATTCTCGAGAGTGCCGCCATCGAATCTTATCAAATTATAAATCTGCGCGCACCGGATTTTTTTTAATATATCCGTTCCTGAAAGACTTGCTGCTTTCCCAAGCCAACATAGGTGACTATAAAAATGTTTTAAAAAATGAAAAGAAAACAGTTAAATGCAAAACCTTTTATTTAAAATATATAATGCATAAATTAATTCTAAACTAAAATAATATAAATATAAATTACATTATAAAAAAAAATCATTTACTTACTTTTGTTTATTCAATTATGGTACTTAGCATCCTCCATAATTTACCTCGACTTTTCAGTTAGCCTGATAAATATTTATGAGCGTTTCTTAAATTTATATATTTTTTAAACTAACATGTTTCAAAATAAAATCCTTACATTTGCATTGATAAAGAGGACGAAACGCTTCGGTAAAGATAAGTTTTCCTTTTTTCTTCATGAAAATACCATACTGTAACCATTTTCTCGGGAGTGGAGAGCACAATTCATTTTTTTAAGCAAATTCACCCCCAAGTAAGGCAATAAAGCCACTACGAGGTAAGGAGCAACCGAGTGTTGAAGAATTAGAAAACAACGACATTACTAAAGAGCGAGAACAAAGAAAGAGTAATCAGGAAGACAGTAGATAGCGATTGATATTGCATTTAAATATTTGAAGATCAAACTTGACTATAAAGCCAAACGCCGGAAGAGAATTCTACAAGCGAGAAGTGCGAGAAAAGAAAATGTTAGCATAGAATTTACGGTTACATCTAGCCAACTCAACTGTAAATTGCTGTGATCTCGTCGTCAGTCTAATACTGCGCTTAAATTCACAAAGTCTAGGTACCATAGTGGAGAGTTCACCCGAACAATTGCCATGAAAGTGTTTATAAAAAAAGGTACAAAGAGATTACTTTACAGCGGTGGGAAAGTGACTGAAGCCTAGATGCCAGATCAGGACCAACAATATTACTGATTCATCTTTGGATTTTATGAAGGATCTCTAGATATAAAGCAGGAAATCCGGACCATATGTGTCAGAAGTATTCTAAGTATGGACAAATGGTAGATTTATAAATATGCAAGATAGATTCTGAAAAAACTGAAAAACTGTCTTGCACGATACAGTGAACCAACTTTCTTAGCAGCTGACCTAGCAATGGATTCAATATAGTTTACTTTTTAAAAAAATTACTGTTCCTCTATTGCCACGCGATTCTTCAATCTATGCACTAGACAATACGTCATTCATGGAATTCCTTGGATTATCCTTACTATCATCAGACTGTAATCCGCCTGGCTACGGTATTATCAGATAACGATTTCTTTTGCAATTTAACTTATATAGTCTTACCTAAACATTATTCGTGCAATTGCCTTGTTAGCAGGTGAAATTAAAGATCCCGCAATTGTGTGTGGTCTTGTTTCTCTTGCAATAAATTTAGCAATTCTGCAACTGTTTTTTTTTGTTGTTTTTTTTGGGGGGGGGTTGTAATTGTTGTGGTATCCTCCCTCTAATGAGGTTATTGTGGACTCTTCCACGTACTATAAAGATAATAGGAAAGTGAACCTCGGTGGGAACAGTGATATAGACTGTTCAACTGTCGAACTCTCTGCTTCGAGCAGAGAGGAACCCGGACGAGGCTTTGCCGAAGAACATAGTTTCGTCCGGGGAGGTAGACAGGCCCTGGACCCGTTTATGCGGGTTCTAAGGGAATATGTTTGGGCGAACCCACGGCCCCGGAGAACCCGCGGTAAACTCGGCCTTGTGCCACATACATCCCTCGTGGGGGAGGGCTGTTAAATATTAACAGTGATATAGACTGTTCTACTGAGGCTATTCGCAGCTCCTGTCGAACTCTCTGCCTTGGGCAGAGAGGAACCAGGACGAGGCTGTGCCGAAGGGCAGAGTTTCGTCCGGGGAGGTAGACATACCCGAACTCGTTTATGCGGGTTCTACGGTTATTTTTTGGCCCAGCCTACGGGCTCGGATGACCCACGTTAAACTCGGCCTTGTGCCACATATATCCCTCGTGGTGGAGGGCTGCTAAATATTAACAGTGATATAGATTGAACGCTGGTCAACCGACACACACACACCCAAGTCGTCTAAGACATTTCTGTTGTATTTACGGTTCAATACACTATTTATCTGCAACCTCTTGTTTTGCTTTTTCTTAACCATTACTTGGTCACAACAGTGATTTATCTGGCAATTTAAACATGTTACTTAAAACAGTGCAGTATGGTTGGTTGTCAGCTAGAAAATAAATAGTGCTGAACTGCTATGTAATATCGATTCTCGTATATGGCAGTAGATTTTTGACAATTTCCTCATAGATAAAGAGAATGGATGCAACAGAGATGTAGTTCTACAGAAGGATACTGAGAATACTATGGGTGGAATATGTGAGCAACGAGAAAATTTTAAAAAATGAAAAGAAAAAGACAACTTTCTCCCGTTTTCTGTCTTTTACTCTCTCTCTTTTTCTCTTTACTCTCTCCCTCTCTCCTTTTATTTTCCCCCTTTCTTGCTCTCCTCCGCCCCCTCTCTCTCCTTTTTCTCTATCCTTTCCTCTCTCGCACTTTTCTCTTCCTATTGCTCCCTCTCCCTGCCACGTTCTACCTGTCTCTTTTTCTTTCGCTTTTTTACCTGTTTCTCCTTTTTTCTTTTTCTTTCCCTGTCGCTACTTCTTTCTCTTTCCTTCACTTTCTCTTTTTCACCCCCTCTTTTTCTCTCTGACCCTCTCTCTCTCTCTCTCTCTCTCTCTCTCTCTCTCTCTCTCTCTCTCTCTCTCTCTCTCTCTCTTGTTCTGGGTAGCTACCCGCATTTTCAGGGATTTGTGTAATGATCAAAATTACTTGTACTAATACGACTTGCCGACCGTCTGCTTCGAAGTAGCATATTTATGTGTCAATACGCTTGTATACAGCGGAAACTGCTCACAAACGGTAGCGGCAAAAAGTCTGTAGATTTAGTGTGCAGTTCAGATACCCTTGGTAGCGTCCCGATGATAGAAAGAACTTTTTTGGTAGACGCTCGAAGACGTAAATCAAGAGAGACAAAGAAAGAAAGAAAGAAAGAAAGAAAGAAAGAAAGAAAGAAAGAAAGAAAGAAAGAAAAAGAAAGAAAGAAAGAGAAATAGAGAGAAAGAAAGAGAAAAAGAAAGAAAGAAAGAGAGTGAGAGAGAGAGAGAAAAAAGAAAGAAAGAAAAAGAGAGAGAAAAAGAAAGAAAGGGAGAGAAAGAAAAAAAGAGAGAGAGAGAATGTTCGACGAATATATCAAATCCTTAACTGTTCCCTACAAAATTGTGCATGCGTGTTTTTGCGAATGTTTGTGTGTGCGCTCGTGTGTGTGTGTGTGCGTGTGTTTATAATTGATTTATTTTTTATGGCTTATCAACCCTTTGTGGGTTATTGAAAGCCAGAATATATTTTGGGGATTACAAGAATAATTATTTTTATTTTTATTATTTCTATTTTTATTTATTTATTTTTTGCGAATGAATATTGCATTAAACATTTTGGGGAGACAACAGTGATTTTTCCAGATACAACTACTATTTAACCTATACCTGGAGGAGAGAAAAGATGGATTCATACCTTTCCAAAGGGTATTTACGCATAAGTGAATGTAACAAACTCGACTGGAATTCGAACTCGGCTCTCCGATTTAGTGGGTTTGTCAGTCTTTTAATGTGTGCACATAAAGATATTCATTGCAAGGTTTTTGTTGTCTAATTTGCCTTTGCTTTTTTGTTTTGTTTTTAATTCATTGATGACTACCGTTGCGCTTCCTGTCCCTGCTTCATGTTTTAATAAAAAATCATTTATTTATTTATTCATTTATTTACTTTAGTCCTTTTGTCTAGAGCCAAAATGTCCATCTGCTTCTGTTTAGCCTAAACATTTCCCAAGCAAAGCCTACCTCGCCATGTCTTGAGTTAACACAACAATACCCGGTTTTCTTTCAAATCCCTGTTTGCGAAACGATAGCCGCTTCTCTTGTGAATGCATTCAACACCACCTGCCCCACCAGTTCAAATGGTGGTGGCGTCCACGGTGGTGATTGTAGTGCTGAAAAAATCTGTCAACCCACCCGACTATCGGCTTTTTTGTTAGTGTTCCGTATTAGTTCATCGCCCTGACCGCACACGGCAGTTGAACGCCTTTGTATAATTAGCTAGTAAAAGGGGTGAGGAAGAGAAGGAGGAATAGCAAGAGGTGAAGACGAAATCATGATAGGGAGTGGGATTAAGAATAAAACGGAGGAGAAGGAAGGGAAAAATCAAAAAAAGGAGATATCGACTTTTTCTTCCGTTTTCTTTCTTTCTTTTCTTTTTTCAGATTTCATTTTCTATGGACGTTGGTCGGCACTGCTCATCACCTTCCAAAATGAACAAAAAAACAATAAAAAACATTGACTAAAAAAAACCGTAACGATTTTCTTGTCCAAGTTATTTAGTTAAATTCTCAATCAGAATCTAACAATGTAATTGTAATTACAATCAAATCTCAGCATCTTTCAATAAATCGTTCTGGAATTAACTAAACCGTTCTTATTTACGAATATTATCTCTTCCAACTCCCCCCCCCTCTCTCTCTCTCTCTCTCTCTATATATATATATATATATATATATATATATATATATGTACACACACACATATAAAGTTGTAGCCACTGTCTGTTTGTTTGTTATCGAACTCTTCCTAAGGTTTTAGGGATAGCCCCCCCCCCCAACCATATATATTCTGAAACAACATTACCCAGGTTACTTGGATAAGTATATTTCATTTTGATCAAAGGGGATTCTCGGGGTGGGCTAAAAACACCCCACTGAATTTTTTCCCTTTGATTTAAAAATTAAATTAAATTTGAATTTGAACAAGGGAATTACTCCTATGCAAAATATAGAAGGAGAAAGCCTGAAGATGGAGGTCACTTTGGCAAGATCATCGAATAATATTGAAATGCATCATTTTTCTCTACAAATTATAATAATGATTTAAAATCAATCATCATTGGGGTGTCTATTTCAAATACTATCCACTATAACGTTTGAAGTTGTGGGAAATTCAGTCGTCCAGATTTTTTTTTATTATTTAAAATCCGATCGTCCGAATTCCAAACAATAATAAAATAAAAATAAAGAAAACATAGTTATGCCTGTTGAAAAAATCATTTTTATTTACAAACATATGTATATGAATTAAAAGGAGTACAAAAAAAAGGAGTAAAGATACTTTTTATTTGAGTTAAAGTCTTTGGGCAGTTGATTCACTGATAAAAACTAGACTTGTATTGCGAGAGAAGATTCCCTGGTTATTTTTCTTTGTTGTTGTTTTTGTTGTTGTTGGAGATGGTTCGTCTGAAGTCTCCGACTGACCATGCCTGCTGTTGTTAGAGATGATTCGTTTGAAAGTCGCCGACGCATGTTTCTTTCAGCGCGCGCCGGGGGAGGGAGGGGGAGGAAAAAGCTATATGGGGCCCGTTTTCTCATGTGTTTTCAACGGCTTGGAGAGAGACGCATCTCTGCCGCTGAAAGTCGAAATACGTTTTTTTTTTTTTTTTTTTCTCGAAAGTAGACTCGAAAAAAAAAAAGGTTTTTAGTTTTCTCTGATTGGTGAAATATTTCACATGGTGATGTTAATTTCTAACCAATGGGCACTTTTATTTATATAGTGTGTGTTGTATTGTAAAATGCTTTTAGCATGTTGCCTGTTATTGGGTAAAAAACAAAATTTGGGTGTGTTTTAATATGGTATGTATGTGGGTATGTAATTATGTTGAGTGTGTTTCCTATAAAGTGATAATAAAAATGTTGGATTAAAAAATAAGTCCATTCATTCTTTAGAAATTGCTTTGTTTACATTTCGGGTACAAAACTGAAGAGGTATGGACATTTTGAGAAAAATATCTAAATGAGAAAGTGTGCTTTCCTTAATAGGAGAAATAGAGCCTTGCTGAACTATGATGCTCTCTGTAGCCGAGAGGTAAAACATGCCGGATCAAACAATAGTTTCTCCTACAAAGGGGGAGGCCGGTTCAATCCCTCCTAGAGAGCACATTTTCTTGATTATGATATCTCGAATGACAGACGTAGTAGATATCTGTCTATTAGGATAGCTAACCAATCCTTGTTGCAAACGCCCGCTCAGGCGCATTTGTGTTTATTCAACACCCATAGAAGGTTGAGTGGTTCTCAGTTATTGCTTCTGGGAGAGGGCGCATTATCTGGCGTGATCAACAGTCGGAACAAGAACAGCACGCTCAAACGCTTCGTATTAGCACAACCATCGACGGCTACCCAATTTTACTCACAGGGTTAAGGGCAAATCGGTGGCATGGATTGGTACTTAACACTTTCCAAAGGTGTAGCTCGGTTAACATCAAGAAGTCATCTGACAAATTCGAACCAAATGTATATGTATATACAGGGTATTCCCACATAATTAACATAATTTTGTACTCCAGTAACATAGCCAATCCTCGCTCAAATAACCTCAAATTTTAACAAAATTGGTAAAAGCTAAGTTGACTGTGCGGACTTATCTGTCAGGAAGATGGATCGGGCGTGCCACTGATAATGACAATGTGTGGTTGAAATGGCCACCACTTTCATCTGACACTGTGATTTGTTTCTATGTGGTTATGTGAAAGGACGGGCTTTAATTTTTAAACAGTATGGGGCTCCATCTCACTGGAAGCTAACTGTGCGGAATTATCTCATTGAGAATCTACCAGGAAGATAGATCGGGCGTGCCAGTGATAATGACAATGTGCTGTTGAAATGGCCACCACGTTCACCTGACTTGAAACCTTGTTATTTTTCTATGTGACTATGCATGTATCATGCTTATACGAGGCTCATTCAATAAATAAGGTGAATTTTTCGGTATAAAGACTTCTAATACAGGTAGAAGCTTACTCTTTTTTATTTATTTTTATTTTTTTTGTTTTACTTCTTTTTCACATGGATTTAATTTCTTTTGCAGATTAAAAAAAAAAAATTGAGAGTTTTGGCGATTAGCAAAGATGGCCGACCAAGAAGCATGCTCCAGGATTGAACAGCGGTCAGTTATCAAGTTTTTGGTTGCTCAATGGTGCAAACCAGTTGAAATTCATAGGAGAATGTCAACTGTGTATGGTGCCACATGTTTCAGTCAAAAAAATTTCTACAAGTGGGCTAAATTGTTTAAAGAAGGACGGAGAAGTGTTGAGGATGAAGACAGGCCTGGGAGGACTACAGAAGTGAGGTCTCCTGAGGTGATCGAATCAGTCAATGACCTCATTCAGTCTGACAGAAGGGTGACAGTGGATGACATTGCAAGGACTTTGAAAGACATAAAGAACAAAGGCAGTGGTCATCAGTCAGAAGGAGTCATCTTGCATCATGACAACGCAAGCCCTCACACAGCAACCCAAACGGTGCAGACCATCAACGATCTGGGCTGGGAACTGCCCCCTCTCCCCCCTTACAGCCCAGACCTTGCCCCTTCAGACTTTCACCTGTTTGGTCCCTTGAAAGCGTTCACGAGAGGCACGAAGTTTAAAAGTGACGATGAAGTCAAAAGTGTTGTGAGCGACTGGCTGAGAGACATCAGTCCAAAGATTTTTACGCTGATGGAATACGGAATCTTGTGCACAGATGGGAAAAGTGTGTGACAGTGCTGGGAGACTACTTTCCAGTCAACGTTGAGTTCAAAAATTTAAATGCAATGTCAATCGTTGTTTCCTATCTTCTTAATTCCTGTTCTTTTATTGTTCTCTCTCCTTAATAATGTCTTTTTGTTTTTCTCATATTCTTTCACACTCAGTAGCACCTTACGTCTTAGTGACTTTATTGCCTTGCTTAGAGTGAGATGATTGAAAAAAACTTAACTCAGGTTATAAAAGCAGAGATTAAAGTACGATCCAACGTAGCAAAGACTGTTCATGCCTTGTCAATATTCGATAGAATGATGAGAAACCAATGCCAGGTTGATGCGACTTATTAAATGCTTATTTTCTTGGATATTTTCCCTTGATAATTCAGCTGATTGGTTAACAATCTGTTAACTTCAGCTTCCCTTTAAGAAATCGTCTTTTAACGACATTTTCTAAATTCTTATACAACATTAAACTTTTGTACAATAGTTTTCAAAGAGAGTATCAAATTGAAATCCCAGCAGATCAGCATGAATCTCTCCGTTTAATTCAACCAACTCGACACATCTAATCTGGATTAGAAGCAAATTTAATCAATTGCTACAGAAACTCAATACCCGCAAGTACAGAGGTCTGCTTACAAACATCTCGCATATTTAAAAGCCTTAGTAAAGAACATTTACTCTCTTGTATGTCATCATATTAAACTTACGATTGTGTCAAACAGCAAATGAGGAAAACTGAAAATAATATGTAAATAAGATTTCGCGATTTTACAAGTGTATATATATATATATATAATTTTTTATTTGCAGCACAAACATTGTTTTGTCAGCTTTGCTTTGTTTTAGCATTTAAAAAAAGATAATTGAAACTGACTTTGCTGTGGATATTTCAAAAGCACATCTGGATTCGAGTCGTTTTCCCTTTGGTAAAATGAGTATGCAGAGAGATATTTAATAAAATTTTCAATTATCTAGCCAGTCAGATACCAATATCGCTGCGTTTTTAGTTTGTTTTTTTAAAGAGATGTCTCCTCAAACACGTGTAGCCACCAAAAATAAAATTTGTATTGGACTGGTATCAAAGTGATCTACTTCAAATATCGCTATCAAAATGTGTTCACAGCTGGTATCAAAATCTGTCCACGGCTGGAATTAAAAAAACGTTCAATGCTGGTATCAAAATATGTACATGGCGAGTATCAAAAACCCGTCCAATTCTCTTATCAAAAGCTGTTCACGATTGATATTAAAAAAATGTCCAATGCTGGTATCAAAATCTGTTCACGGCTGGTATTAAAAAATGCCCAATGCTATTATCAAAATCTGTTAACGGCTGATATCAAAAACCGGTTCAATGCTTTTATCAAAATATGTTTACGGTTGGTAATAAAAAACGTTCAATGCTATTATCAAAATCTCTACATGGCTGGTATCAAAAACCAATTCAATGCTGGTATCAAAATCTGTTCACGGCTGGAATTAAAAAATGCCCAATGCTGGTAGCAAAATCTGTGCATGGCTGGTATCAAAAACCCGTTCGATGCTGTTATCAAAATCGGTTCAGTGTTGGTATCAAAAACCGATCAATGCTGTTATCCAAATCTGTTCGAGGCTGGTATTAAAAAACGCCCAATGCTATTATCAAAATCTGTTCACTGCTTTTATCAAAACCCGTTCAATGCTGGTATCAAAATCTGTTCACGGCTGGTATTAAAAAACGTTTAATGCTATTATCAAAATCTGTACATGGCTGGTATCAAAAACCCGTTCAATGCTGGTATCAAAATCTATTCAGGACTGGTATTCAAAAATGTCCAATGCTGGTATCAAAATCTGTAGATGGCTAGTATCAAAAACCAGTTCAATGCTGTTATCAAAATATGTTCACGACTAGTATGAATAAACCGTTCAATGCTGTTATCCAAATCTCTTCACTGCTGATATCAAAATATCTTCGTGGCTGGTATCAAAAAACCTTCACTGCTGTTATCAAAATCTCTTCACTGTTGTCATATGACAAACCGATCAATGCAGTTACCAAAATCTGTTTATGGCTGGTATGAAAAACGTTCAATGCTGTTATCAAAATCTGTATATTGCTCGTATCAAAAACCGTTCAATACTGTTATACAAATCTGTTCACGGCTGGTATGAATAAACCAGTTCAATACTGTTATCAAAATCTGTTCACGACTGGTATCAAAAACCCGTTCAAATCTTATCAAAATCTGTTCACGGCTTATATTACAAAACGTTCAATGCTGGTATCAAAATCTGTACATGGCTGGTACCAAAAACCCGTTCAATGATGTTATGAAAATCTGTTCACGGTTTGTATTAAAAAACGTTCAATGCTATTATCAAAATCTGTTCACGGCTGGTATTAAAAACTCGTTAAATGCTGTTATCAAATATGTTCACGACTGGCATAAAAAAATCAGTTCAATGCTGTTATCAAAATCTCTTCACTGCTGATATCAATATATCTTCATGGCTGTTATCAAAAACCTTTCAATGATGTTATCAATATCTCTTCACGGCTGGTATCAAAAACCGTTCAATGCTGTTATCAAAATCTGTTAACGGCTGGTATCAGAAACCGCTCAATGCTGTTATCAAAATCGGTTGACTGCTGGTGTTAAAAACCAGTTCAATGCTGGTATCAAAATCTGTAGATGGCTGGTATCAAAAACCCGTTCAATGCTGTTATCAAAATCTGTTCTCTGCTATTATAAAAAAAACCGTTCAATACTGTGATCAAAATCTGTTCACAGCTGGTATTAGAAACCGATAAAGTCTGGTATGAAAATCTGTTCACGGCTGGTATTAAAAGCATTTAATGCTATTATCAAAATCTGTACATGGCTGGTATCAAAAACCCGTTCAATGCTGTTATCAAAATATGTTCACGACTGGTATGAAAAAGACGTTCAATGCTGTTATCAAAATCTCTTCACTGCTGATATTAAAATATCTTCATGGCTGTTATCAAAAAACTTTCACCGCCGTTATCAAAATCTCTTCACTGCTGATATGAAAAACAGATCAATGCAGTTATACAAATCAGTTTTTGGCTGGTATCAAAAACGTTCAATGCTATTATCAAAATCTGTTCACGGCTGGTATTAAAAGAACGTCAATGCTGGTATAAAAATCTGTACATGGCTGGTATCAAAAACCCGTTCTATGCTATTATCAAAATCTGTTCACTGCTTTTATCAAAAACCGTTCAGTACTGTTATCAAAATCTGTTCAAGGCTGGTACTAATAACCGATCAATGCTGGTATCAAGATCTATACATGGCTGGTATCAAAAACCCGTTCTATGCTGTTATCAAAATCTGTTCACTACTGGTATGAAAAACCTGTTCAATACTGTTATCAAAATCGGTTCGAAGCTGGTATTAAAAAACGTCCAATGCTATCATCAAAATCTGTTCACGGTTGATATCAAAAACCCGTTCAAATCTGTTATCAAAATCTCTTCACGGCTTGTAGTACAAAACGTTCAATGCTGGTATCAAAATCTGTACACGGCTGGAATCAAAAACCGTTCAATGCTGTTATCAAAATCTGTTCACGGCTGGTATCAAAAACCGTTCAATGTTGTTATCAAATTATGTTCATGGCTGGTATGAAAAAATTTCACTGCTGTTATAAATATCTCTTCCCTGCTGATATCAAAATCTGTTCTCGACTGGTATCAAAAAACTTCAGCAGCTGTTATCAAAATCTGTTTACGGCTGGTATCAAAAACCGTTCAATGCTGTTATCAAAATCTGTTCATGCCTGGTATCAAATCCTCGTTCACTGCTAATATCAAAATCTGTTCACGACTGGTATAAAAAAAACCTGTTCAATGCTGGTATCAATAACTGTTCACGACTGGTATCAAAATCATTTCTAGTATTCGGGACATTGTGCGCTGTGTTAGTGATTTCGCGCATTTCGAGGCTTACGATGAGATAAATGCACTTCCAATGATCCCAACCTTCCCGATCACACCAACGAGGGAGTGTCGAGACATTTTGTCCATGGCCTTTACATATGCCTCCCAGCCCACGTGAAACCGCCCATGTGTTACATCCAACTCCAGTGTGGAAGTTGGGTAGTCAAACACCAACCGACTTTGCCCAGCCTTCTGGATGAGATCAAAGGACTGTATTTGAGCTCCCATACTTCAGTGCTGAACATCGACACTGTTTCTGCCTTAGTGGAGTTCGATAAAGTAGTTCCTTGTCCAAGGATTCCAAACTTGCGGCTGTGCCTTCCTTATAGCACTAATGAAAGAGGACTGACGTATTCTGATGCCTTCGTGGTCGCGGTGACTGGCAGTTTTTGGCCTTGTCTACATGTATCCGTTTGCTTCCATCTTCGCTAAACTGACCTAGTGTCACATTCTTCTCCAATGAGACGGTAGTAAAATATAGTTTCAGAGTGTTTTATCTGTACACGATTGAAGAAAGTTAAACCCATACAGAAAAAATATAAAGATACGCATCTACGTATCTATCGGAAAAAATTACAACCCTATACCCCTTGCCACTACTTAAAATCGAAGGCTTTATAAGCCAATGGGTCTTTTCATGATAAACCTTGATTTTGAGCCTGTTCATGGCGATATTCTTTCTGGCCCAGGAAAATAAAAATCGAATATTCTGAAAAAAAAAAGGATTGAAAAAGATAATTCAGCCTCGGGATTTTTTTCTACCAATCAGAAGAAGGAGTGGCCGTAGGTCCCCTGCGCATCCGTAGATCATTCGACCGACCCACTGGTTTAATCCTGCTTCCTGCCCACATTGTGTTTGGTTTGATCCAGAAAGCAGAAGTGATTTTCATCCATTCACGGTCGACTGAAGATGTAGACACGGCTGGAGAGTCTGTGCTAAGAAATTTAGAATGCAGCAAAAAAAAAAAAAAAATATCTGCAGAAAGCCTGACAAACAACTATTCAATGGTTGAATTGTTAATGTCCTTTATATATCAGAAAAGAATAGTAGAGAAAAGAAACGGGATACAGAAAAGAAAAGTATTTGACGTAAAAACTCGTACACTGGATTCTAGAAACAGAGAGAGAGTGTATTGTGATTGACTTGTTGTTAAATCGTCTCAGAACGATATATGAATCTTGCGATAGAGGGATAAGATTTCTGTGCGGGGATTAAAGTTTATAGTGGCGTTCCTCCTCAGCAGTAGTAACCGTAGTAGTAATATTCGTGGTAGCGGAAGCAGCGGTACTTATATCAACAGTACATGTTAGCTGACGCTTCGTTCCAATCTCTGACGTCACTTCCTCTCCTCCTCGAGTCTCCAACTCGACTCTCCACTGTTTCTAGCCCAACTCTTGTCCGAGCTAATTCTCTTCTCCAGTCTCGCCAAGAATTTTCTCCCGCCTCTCACTTTCTCAGCATAACTACGCGTTTATATAGAAAAAAAAACGGCTGATCATAACTGACCCTTGGCCCTACTTCGCAATGCGATTATCACAGGGTTCTGGCTGCTTCAACCAAAATCATGTGAATTCCAAATTTCCTTATAGCTTACTAAGCTCTATTTCCATTTTTAACAGATAACAATTATTTCGACCATTTCCATTGTTTTCTAATGACCCAGATTCCATTGGGTACAAATTCTTCCCTAGATCAGATTTCCTATCAGCAAACAAAATGCTCTGATCTAATTTCGCTACTCAGATCTACTCCAATTTCAATAAAAAAAAATACGTGTGTGTGTGTTTCCCAGACTCTTTCTCTGTCATATTTCCTCCCTTACCTATCTGTCATTTACTAGTAAATGACACACGAGCTTTCATATCAACAAAATATGAGAAAGCCGAGTCCAACATATTTCTTACTAGGGGGCTACTTAAACATACGTCTCTTCCAGCATGCAAAGGTAGAGTCCTCAGTTCTTCTTAGGGCTCATTATGCCCACTTACATTTTCATTGTCTTTACGATACATATGTACATGCAACTTCCGGTTAAAGTTCACTGCTTTGGTGATCTCTTGCAATAGAAACTTTTCACATAGTTCACTAGTTCGAGTGTTCTTTACTTTTCTTTTTTATTATTGGAGTTCGCAACACTCCTTACCAATTATTTCAGTCTCATTACTAAAAAAAAAAAAAAATATTCGATTTATTTCGTAAATCTGTCCCTCCGATTTTGTCTCGCCTTCACAACAGGCTTTGTCGAATCTTTTGTTGGTTCAGGTCCTTCCACGACAATCGTGGACTCTTCTTCAATATCAGTTAGGGGTCCCAATGCACTCGGGTCGGACCTACCTTGGTAAAGTGCACTAACTGGAATTTCTCCTTCACTCATGCACTCTCGTGCCAGTTTATTCTACCCGGTCGACAACACCGCACGCCTCTTCAACCACCTCCAAACCAGCAAGGCCACGACTATCATTAATATAATTCCCACAACGGTCGGCCAGGTTATTATAGCAACCAAATTCTCTCTCCAGCCCGAATTCGGCGTACCTATCTTATCTCTCGGACTTCAACCGTCCAAGATCAATCTTATCGATTGGCTTTAAAAACGCCGGCATCATTTCTAGCGACATCTTAGGAATCTCTCTTACAATGGGTTCCCACAATCCCGTCCATCCACTGGCATTCGTTCCTACCAGCTCTAACAAAGCCTCATTCTCTTCAAATTCCTATTCTGCTTGGTAGTAGGGAGGTAAAGAGATAGATGGAACATGAGCTCCACAACCAATGGGTAGCTCTACAAAAACAAAGGGGGAATAACTCTTATCGTAGTGGTGGGCTTCCCTTCACACAACTTAGATAATTCGATCTCTTCTTGTGTGGCCTCCGCCCAAATTCCGTCAGAGACACTGGTTGCTTTAGTTAACATTACACTAGCCAACACCTCGACCTGACAATGATCTATAATTCCCTTCTTATTTTTCTTAAATAAATCTAGTGCACACAGATTGTGACTATCTGTCACGTAAATTGGACTTACAGACCCACAGGTATGTAAGGCATCATTCTTGCATTTTTCTGCTTATCCCTTCGTTAATAGCATAAACTCTGTCCTGACTAGGTTTAGGGCAACAATTTCCGTCTCTACCTTGTACCTAGCCACCGCTCCTATCTTCGGCCTTAGTGCTGGATAGGGAAGAGGAAGATTCATCACCTGATAAATTTCAAAGGTACTATCTCTGTCCAGTTATGGAACCGGCACTACCACTAACAATTTGTCATCTTCCAACAAGGTAGTACATCCCAAGGCGCTATAATACCTCCATAACTGCTGGGTCGGGTCTACAGGTAATCTAAGGTGATGGGGTAGTTTGGCTTGAATCTTCAGTAGTACTTCACTTAATCATTCCGGAGTTATTATACTCGGAGACAGGTGTCCCAGCGACAGCATGTCTAATTGTGCTCTCACATGCTCTAACAACACAGTTAAAGAGTGACTTGTTTGACGTACCTTACTCATTATAGCTAATAATTGAAAATATCTTTGCAAAAACCCCTCTAATTTCTGTAATTCGGTTGTTACAGACGTGGTTACATTTATCACTTCTTTTCTAAAAACCTGTTGGTGAGAAATCAACCAATTGATACTCCCTCTAATCTTAGCCAAATTCCAGCCTAGTAACATTGAGTATAGATATACTCTCTCTAACCGACTGGGCAATTGCTTGTTGTCTCTGTTCTACCGCCTCTAATTCCCTCTTAATTACTCTCACTTCGCCTTCGGAGACTGTACCAAACAACACGCTTAATGCCTTTCCCACTATAGGTAATACTGCCCTCTTTTGCCTGGTCCGTAACAACTTTATTCCTTTCAAATAGTAACTCATATCCTTCCATTGTCTCTCAAGTATTAGGGATTCCTGAGCTAAGGGGTATAATATACTGTGGTATTCCGGTGTCTGTAGATAGTCTCCGACGACTTGGGTCCTGGCTGTATCTAGTTTGTTTACTTCGGTCTTCAACTGACCAAGTAACTTCTCATACGGCTGCAGGTCTATCACTAAAGTTATCAACCACTTTGATCTAGTTATAATCACTTCGCTAGTCTTCTTATATACAGTATTCTCACTGTGTTCCCAAGTATCAGCTACCACAACTAGCAACGTCAGTACCATGAGCCTCTTCTCGTCCATGTCTGCAAAGAGATGGAGAGAATAATTCGTCTTAATCATTATCTTATTGTTTTTATCGGGTGGTTACATCTTAGAGCGATACCTCAAGCACCGACCCTCATCACCACCAGCGACATGCATGAATGGGGCCTGATGATAAATGCACAGTTAGTCCCAGACCGTCACTCATTCACCACAGCCACTGTACTGGTTTCACTTAATCCTTGGGTTCGGGCTGCACCGCTCCCCTCAATCGCTTTTTAATGGTAATTCCTCATTAACACTAGGTGCTTTTTTCAGCCCGCACTCTGCAATTGAGCTTACAGAATTTCATCCACTTCTTGCCATTCACTCAGTTCTTCTTCCCTAAGGTTAGGCTCAATCTCTGCTTCCTCAGAATGTCCCGCTGGGGTCCGACTTACCTCCCTCAGCCTTCGAAGGGTAGTTGGGCTAATTTCAATCTCCTCACCGCCTTCACTTTCACTCTCAGTCTCTAACCCTTCAGGTTCTACCAACGTAGTTTTCCTCAGCCTTTTCTGTTGAGTTTTTGTTTCGGCTCCTTTCCATTCTCCTATTTCAGCTAGCTTTATATCATTCGCATGCACTCTCTTTACCTGTCCGGTCAATTGGTCCTAGATCACAAAGGAAACCGGACCCATCTGCTCCACAATCCTATAGTATGGCCCCCATCTCTGGTCCAATTTACCTTCTCTCATGTGTATTTTATAATACACTGGATCACCTGTCTGTAAGGAAACTTCTTCTCTATTTTTATTTACTCTATCTTTTCGCCTTTTCTGGGCTCACCTGCGTAAAAATTTTATGCTGTTGTTCTAAAACTATTTGGTGATGATCCTCTCCTAAATACTTCCTCCTGGGTTGTAACAGATTGTCTATAGGTAAGACTACATCCCTGCCATATATGAAGTAATAAGGGGAAAATTTTGTCGTCTCGTTTATCTAGAATCTCGCAGCTGCTAACGCTTGGGTTACGAATAAATCCCAATTTTCCCTATTATCCTCTGTTAGTTTAGCCAACACATCAGCGAGGGTCTTATGAAATCTCTCTACCTTAGCGTTAGTTTGGGGGTGATATGGAGAGGTGGTTATGTGCTGTATGTTTAATTCTCCCAACGTCTCTCTCATAATCTGATTCACATTCTCCGATCCATTATCGGTAACCAACTGTTCGGGGGCCCCATACCTAGGGAATATTTCGTTCAGTATTATATCTGACACCGTCCGTGCCTTCTTATCCGGTATGGCAAATGCCTCGGGCCAATTCGTCAGCCAGTCCACAAAACTTACTATGTAAAGATTACCTCTATGTGTCTCTCCATAGGGCCCGGAAATGTCCATGCTTACTTTCTGAAATGGATAATTTGAAACATCCGTTTCTAATACTTGGGCAACCCTACTCCTTCGACTCTGTACTTGGCATGTTACACATTTTTTTACATGGTTCACAACATCATTAAACAACTTAGGCCAGTAGTAATTTCTCATTATTAATCCATACGTCTTATCAATTCCCAGGTGTCCTAACCTCCTATGGCACTGGTCTAGAATTTCAGCTCTCAACTTCTCAGGTATCACCATTTTTAAACTTACTTTCTCATCTCTTCCTGAAAGGTAATACAACACTCCATCGTGCACCATATATTTGGAGGTACGCCCTGCCTCTACCCTGGACCTGATAGTTGCTATCTCGCTATCCTCTTGGTTTTGCCTAATCATATCTCTCCTGTGGGGGTCGGAAACAACCTCCGTTTCACTCGGTTCCTGATCTTCCCAACCAAGTCTCTCCTTCAACACCTGTGAATTGATCACATTCATTTGGAATGCTTTATCATCCACACCCGGCTCCAACCTGACAGATTCGGTCTCTAATTGCCTCGGAATTGCTCTAACAGGTCAGCACAGATATTATCCTTCCCTGCCAAATATTCTATTCTGCAGTTATACCCACTTAACTTCAATGCCTACTGTTGTATCTTCTTATTCGTCCTCTCCGCCTCTAACAAATATTTGAGGGGTTTGTGGTTTGTTTTAATGGTAGACACAGCCCCACTCAAATAATAATCTAGTTTCTGCACAGCATACAGAATGGCGAACACCTCTTTTTCTATCACTGGCCACCTTTACTGAGTCTCGGAGTGCCGATGAGACAGAAAATAAAACCGCACTTCTTCAGGTACACCCGGTACTGGTCCATCCTTATCGGGACATGGTTGTGTAAGAACCGCCCCGATACACTTATCGCTAGCATCGGTGTACAGCACCATGGGCTTACTCAGATCTGGGTAGGCCAACAGGGGTACAGCTGTCAGCTGGTCCTTTAGAGCCTCGAATGCACGCTGACAATCCTCGGTCCACTTAGACTTAGCATGCTTCTTAGCTAGCCGACTAAATGCTGGTATGAACTTCCGATAATATCCGATGGCTCCAATAAATCCCCTAATCTCTCTTACGGTCTTCGGTGCGGGCATGGCTCCTATAACCTCTACTTTGTCTAAATCCGTATTTATTCCTTATTTCTTTAAGATAAACCCTAAGTACTTTGTCTCTTCTTTCATAAACTGACACTTCGATAATTTTAACTTCAAATCCATGTTCCCTTAACCTATCGAACACCTTCTGCAGATGTTTAAAATGCTCCTCCGGTGATTTTGAAAACACCATGATGTCATCTAGATACGCCATGGCAAATGTCTCAGTGCCATTCAATACGATGGACATTAACTGACTAAATACACCCGGGGAGTTTGCTAACCCGAACGGCATAACTCTAAAATTGAAGAGACCCATGTGGCAGGTAAAAGCGGTCTTTTCCTGATCCTTTTTGCTAAGTGCTACCTGCCAATATCTTGACCTCAAATCCAAGGTGGAAAAACATTCAGACTTTCCTAAAAGAGCTAGAATATCTTTAATCAAGGGGAGGAGCACTGCCAACGGTTTTGTAATGGCATTTAATTGACGAAAATCCACACAAAATCTATGCCCTCCATCTTTTCAACAATCACTATTGGAAAACTCCAGGGATATTTGGATCTTTCGATTATCCCTGATTCTATCATTTCATTCACTGCGTCCTCTACTAATTTTCTTTTGTGGATTGGGGTCATATACGGTCTTAACTTAATAGGTGGGTGATTACCCATGTCTATCTTCATTTCAACTGTCTCCGTCTGCCCCAGTTTCTTATCAGTAATGGCTATTACCTCCCGATTATCGTTCAGCAACCCCCTCAATTTTCTCCTATAAGGCCCAGGAGATGTTATATATTCATCCCTTATTTCATCACTACCTGTCTTATTCCCAGGCCTATTCTCATTCCATACTTTCAGCTGTTCGACTTCTCTCACTGGGCACGCCTGTGCCAGCTCCTCTCCCTGCTTTATTTTAATAGTTTTATTGGCAGTATTGGTTAACAATAAGGGAACGGTCCCCGACCTCTTCACCAACGAATCACACACGGTTATTCCCCCTTCACTATTATCATACCTATCAGTAGGGACCACTTGCTACAGGTCACTGTTCAGCACTCCTTCTGTTATAATCTTGCCCTTCCCAGATACAGTAGTCCTAGAGGGAAGCTTGATATATGTCTGGGCGACCACTGGCAATTGTTCATAATTATCCTCTCCCAACAGTATCCCTACCCCATCCAATGTTAGGGTGGCGGGGTTGAAACGGATCTGTGCCTTATTCTGCCTAAGCCAGTCATTCTCCAAAATTAGCTCACCACACAAGTCAGGTGCCACATAAACCTTAAGTTTACCTCCGGTTCTTGCCAACTGGAAAGGTAGCCACGTCATACCCTCTATCCTCATCCTGCTACTATCAGCGTGACTTATTAATAGATCGACGGTACTAAGCTTCGTTTTCAGTCCCAACTGTCTAAAAACCTTGGAGCTAACCAGTGACACTGAAGCTCCAGTATCGACAAGGGCCTTCACTTTCTTGTCTCCTAGCAACACATTACAGGTGAAGTCTGGCCCTTCCTTCAGCAAACGGTATACCTGTGCCTTTCTCCTTCCCGTATGTCCTCTCCCTTACTCCCGCTTTCTCGACAACCAAGACGTGGGAGTCGGTGACAGGAGTTCACCTTTTTCTAGGGGCTCCAATTTCTGTCTAGGGGCCCTACTGGGGGAGGTAGAGCTCGGATGACTCTCTTTTCTCGGACTAGCAACCCATTTCTCCCTCTATTCGAGTTAAGGTTGCTCCGTTCGGTGTTGTGCGAGGACAGGTTCGTCTCAGGTGACCCGCTCCTCCACAAAGCCAGCACCTTCGCTCCTTACAACTGGCCGAAAAGTGCCCGTCCACACCACATGTCCAGCATCTCAAAGGTCTTACTTGTCTGGGGGCCACCCTGTCTCTTACTTTTTCACGGGTGACTCATCGACGTTTCCCGGACCCTTTTCCTTCTCGGTAGGGGTCACCAGCGTATTAACTCGCTTTATCCCCAGTTTACGGTCTCTCTCTGCCGTACACAACCAAGCCTTGTGTCCGAACTCTCCACAAGTCCTGCAGTCCGGCCACAAAGACCTTGGGTCGCCTCCATAGTTTGTCAGATAGTCGAGGTCTCGATGCCCACCATACTTGCAAGTCCAGCAAACCAGCCCATATCGGCCCGGTGTGGGCTTGTGAAACACATAACGCAGATCCCAGGCTCTCCTATTGAGAACTTCTTCAGCCTTCCAGTCCTCTTCCACCTCTTCTTTCGGGTCTCGTATCTGTATCCGCTCCAGGTCCTTCTTTTTCATCACTACTTCCCTACCCCCGGGGTTCATACCTACACCCCCTTTATTCTATCCCAGAGTCGTTCTCTGGTCCGAGCCGCCTCTATAGCTGCGGCCAGGCTGACCGGTCCCCTTTTCAGAGCGTCGCCCCTCAGATCCCTGTCACTCAGCGCGTTCACATACACATCGGCCATCAAGGCCTGAATAGGACCACTGTCCCGAGTCGCCAACCCAGGAAAAGCTAACGCCGCTAGCCCCCCGATTCTTTCCCCAATTCCTCATTAGTCTCTCCTTCTTGTTGCTGCAGCCGGAATAATTTCCTGACTGCCCCAATGGCCGTACGCTCACTTGCGTATTGATGTAACAGAGAGAGGTTGACGCACAAACCCACATGAATGCACACACGCAAATATAACGTTTATTGATTGAAAATGGAAAACACGATCTTCCGTGAAGTTACAAACTGTGTCAGCGCTATTAATACGAAAGAATCTAGAACAATGACAATGAAACCTAAGACGGCTGAGGGATAAAGAGTGAATTTCAAATCGGGTTGGCGAAGACTTGTTTATAAACAAATGCAAAGGGCAGGAGGCGATGTTTAATTTGGTCATTAAAAAAAAAATAGACGAAAATAATATTTTTGATAAAAACATATTGAAGTAAATTGGACCGGGGAGGTAAGATCAGTGTATGTTTACCGCTAGCGAAATCTAAACTAAACATAAGTTGTATCCGCTGAATTTGGTCATCGAGAAGACAATTGGAATGAATGAATTAATTTTATCCACTAAGAGATTTGAAATAGATCTGAATAAGCAACAGAAACTTTGCAAATACACGTGATTATGGCGACACTCGTATTAAGCGCGTGAACAACCTGGCTTATAACCTTCGGTTGCTATATAAACGCGAGTTATGCTGAGTTGCAGAGTTACGTTGGGAGTTACGTTGGGAGTTACGTCGATGAAGCAGAGTTGGGGTAGAGAGACTGTCGTCGCAGTGAGTCGGTCCAGTGACGAGTCAGAGATAAGGACTTCAAGAAATATCATCGTCGTTGTAGCAGTCGCATTGAAAAGCCGCTGAAACTTAACGTTTGTCACTTACGACAACAAACTGAAAAGCTACACTTCCAAGTAGAGCTGGAATTATGAGCCACATATCCTCTCAAGTCGATTTGGAACGAGTTAATCACACACACACCTCTCTCTGTTGGGAAATTGGTAGTCCAGCTACCCATGAGTTCGGTTCAGACCCAGTGGGCGCCTCAACACAAAGGGGAAGACGCCGGAGGTTGAGGGGCTGAAGGGACGGAATGGTAGATTGCCGCACCAGAGCGGATTTAATCTCGGTCCATGTCAGGGTCGGGTTTTCTTTGTACCACCCCCCTATGTATGTGGACACCTGCCCCGCTAAGGCGTCGTAAGCTAGGAGCACCATTTCTTGGTCCGAGAGGCCATAGATCACCTGCTTCTTCTGAATGGACAGAATCCATTCGTGTAGGTTCGCAGGGTTTCCTTTATAAGTAGGTAGCTTCATGCTACCTATCAGCCTCCTGAAACCCATCGATATTTCGGGGACTTCCACGTCCCCAAGGTCATCTGTGGCGTCTGATCCTGCTACGCTCATCCTAGCGTCTTTCCAACAACCACTTTCCACACGAGAAGAGAGACTGACGACAGAACGAAAGGAAAAATACTTAACACGGTGGTGGCGCTTCAACTGCGTACAACGTCGACAAAGTCAAAACAAGATCAACAATATTACTGGCAGATCTAAGTGCAATGAGGGAACAAAGGAAACCAAAAAGTGACTTACCTGAGGTCCGCCGCTCCGTATTTTGTTTCTTTTTCATCATTCTTTTACTTCTTTCTCTTTTCATCCTTATGTCCCTTTTAGACCAATATAGTCCGAAGACTAGAGTCCTTTCTGGTCTTACTTGGTCCGACTGGACAAAACAAATGCAACCTTCACTCCTCTTTCAGGCGGCCGTGGTAATTCTCACGGGTCTATCCTGGTCTCGGAACCAGTCTATCACTTTCGCCTCAGCTCCTCAACCTCCGACGTCTTATTCTCTGGGTTGAGGTGTCTACTCGGTCCTAACCGAACTGAAGAGAGTGGCCGTAGTCCCCAGAGTTTCCGTAGATCATTCAACCGACCCACTGGTTTTATCCTGCTTCCTGCCCACGTTGTGTTTGGTTTGATCCAGAAAGCAGAAGTGATTTTCATCCATTCACGGTCGACTGAAGATGTAGACACAACTGGAGAGTCTGCGATAAGAAATTTAGAATGCAGCAAAAAAAAAACAATATCTGCAGAAAGCCGGACAAACAACGATTCAATGGTTGAATTGTTAATGTCCTTTATATAGCAGAAAAATAGTAGCGAAAAGAAACGGTATACCGAAAAGAAAAGTGTTTGACGTAAAACCTCATACACTGGATTCTAGACACACAGAGAGAGTGTATTGTGATTGACTTGTTGTTAAATCGTCTCAGAACGATATATGAATCTTGTGATAGAGGGATAAAATTTCTGTGCGGGGATTAAAGTTTATAGTGGCGTTTCTCCTCAGCAGTAGTAACCGTAGTAGTAATATTCGTGGTAGCGGAAGCAGCGGTACTTATATCAATAGGACATGTTAGCTGACGCTTCGTTCCAATCTCTGACGTCACTTCCTCTCCTCCTCGAGTCTCTAACTCGACTCTCCACTGTTTCTAGCCCAACTCTTGCCCAGGCTAATTCTCACTTTCTCAGCATAACTACGCGTTTATATAGAAAAAACCGGCTGGTCATAACCGACCCTTGTCCCTACTGCTTTGCACGCGATTATCACGGGGTTCTGGCTGCTTCAACCAAAATCATGTGAATTCCAAAGTTCCTTATTGCTGTCTAAGCTCTATTTTCATTTTTAATCGTTAAGAAATATTTCGACCATTTCCATTTCTTCTAATGACCCAGATTCCATTGGGTACAACTTCTGCCCTAGATCAGATTTCCCATCAGTAAACAAAATGCTCTAATCTAATTTCGCTACCCAGATCTACTCCAATTTCAATAAATAAAAAATATACGTGTGTGTGTGTGTATGTTTCCCAGACTCTCTCTGTTACAATTCTGCCCGTCTCGCTTTCATATAAACATTTTTTTCTGTGTCCACATTAATTTTTATTAAGTGTTCAAAAGGCTTTTTATAACCTTTGTTTTCTTTTAACACAAAGTTATAAGCAAATCATTTATGTTCAATTCCATACAGTGTAAAGGTTTTTTTCTTTTACTCTTTTCTAATGAGCAAAATATTTCTTTTCATTTTGTTTCTAGACGAACCCTTCCTGCCTCCCATCGGAATGGCTGATGCCCAACTCCACGAAAGCGCCTCTCTGCGCCTGCTTGGTCTCACGCTGCCCACTGACCTGAAGTGGAACAACTACATTGAATCTATAACTTCATCTACCGCGAGGAAAGTTGGTTCTCCGTGTCGCTCCAGAAGGTTCTTCTCGTCAGAGTCCATCCTTTAAATCTACAAATCAACCATTCGTATTTGCGAGGAGCTGCTTTCGCTGGTTCCGCAGCCTCATGAATTTAAACGTCCTACGAGGCTGGTATCCCGTTCCCACCCCTTCACCGTTGAAACTGTTAGATGTAGACGTCTCTTCTACTCCAATAGCTTCATGTCTCGCACATCTCGCCTGTGGAACTCCCTTCCTTATTCCTGTTTCCCTGACAAATACAATCTCCAACTATTTAAGTGTAACGTCAATCGACATCTCCAGTCGCCTTGATCTATCCACTTCCCTTCTCCACATCCTTTCACCTTTCATTCCCATCTGCTCTCGCTCCAAATCTCCTGTAACCCGCTTGCCTTGATCGATCCACTATCTTTCTCCACATCCTCTCCTTTACCACTCCTATCTGCTCTTCCTCCAAACCTTCTGTAACCCCTTGCGTGCTAGTGGCTTCCAGCCTTGCTTGGGGTGATAAGCTTAAAAAAAATAAATAAATAAAATAAAAATATGGTCTTTTGCTCCTGCAGTTCATCTCGAGGTTCTAGTCAAACTTCAGAGACGAATATGCAACGTGGTTGGTCCTGATCTGTCATCCCGTCTGCAGTCGCTTTCTCACAGTCGTGCTGTGGCTTCCCTCTGCCTCTTCTACAATTACTTTCATGGCAACTGGTTCCCAAATTGCATGAATTTAAGCGCCCTACTAGGTTGCCATCTCGGTCCCACCCTTTCACTGTCGAAACGACTGAATGTAGCCATCTCTTCTACTCCAATTTCGCACCTCCCGTCAGTGGAACTCCTTTCCTATCACTTGCTTCCTTGATAGCTATAATCGCCAAATATTCAAACGTAATGTCAATCGACATCTTTTGATGCTATGACCTTGATCCCTGTCCTTCTCTTTATCCTTTTCCCAAACACTCCTCTTTACTCTCACTCTCACGCTCTGTAACCCTTGCGTGCTAGTGGCACTCCTACCTTGCTTGGGGTGAATTGATTAATTAAAAAAAAACTCATTTTCATATGCGTTTTATATCTGGAGATACTTTTTTACAATGATGTTCCCTCTGTACAAAGCCCAAGAGGGTTACATCGTAAAAGGCACATATATGCGGAAGATCCCGGTTAAAACCGGTGGAACTAAGGAATGCAGTTCGTCTGAACACTTTCCATGGAAATAGCGATAGAGTAGCTTACACTGTTTCGTCAGTGGGGAAGCGGTTGTAGGGTAGAAAATAATCACCCACAAGGACGCGGAGACGCTATCGAGACTGGAATGTGAAGCAAGTTAATATCCAGAATGTGTATATGATTATTACACAAACTATTTAGACTAATATCCTCATCTTTGCTATCTGAATTTATGAGCTGGGGTATTATAATTTTCTTTTTATTAATTTACCCCAAGCAAGGCGATAAAGACAATAAAATGCAAGGGGTCACTCTGAGTGAAAGACAACGAGAATACTTTAGTGGGGAGGAGTGAGGAGAAAGGACAATAAAAGAACAGGTTTCAGGAAGACAGAAGATGGCGATTGGGGTTCTATTTCAATTTAAATAGATTGTAGGTGGCAGGAAACAAGAAATCGGTAGGGAGTTCCACAGACGAGAAGTGCGAGAAAAGAAACTATTAGAATAGAACTTGCCAATCTAGTAGTACGCTTCTATTCACGCAGTTGAGGCACGAAGGCAGAAAGCTCATCAGAACAATTGCCATGAAAATATTTATAGAAAAGACAGAGTGAAATTATATCACGGCAGTGATATAATTGTGAAAGTGAAGAGTGAAGTCGAGATGCCAGGTCAGGACCGATAAAATGACAGACCCTTCATTGAATTTTCTCATCATTATTATGCATTGATCTGTTTGTGTTACCGTTCTCATCTTATTTATGAGAGGCCATGATGCCATCACATGATTGTCCTGTAATACCGTTGTGGATAAAAGCCTTGATTAAGTGCATGATGTAATGATCATGAGTTCAATCCCTCAGCTAGTCAGTAAAAAATTATATACTCTAGTATAAAATACAAAAGTGTCATCATAAAAATGAATTGGTGCAAGTGAACTAAGTATGGGTACAATCAAGTGTCCTGTAGGCCATTAGGGTTGTAAGAGATCAACATGTAATTGAAGCCGTTTAGAACAAGATAACCTGACGAAACCCATCCATATTCAGGCTGGTTTTAAATTCAACCTTCCCCTAGACTGGTTGTCCTGAGAAGTCCAAAGAGGTCAGACTGCCCTATTATTTACGAGTTATTCGATTAAGTTTTTTCTTTCTCGTAGATTGGCTGCGGCCCAAAGCAAGGAAGCCTAATGACTTCTGTTATTTAACCCATAGCTCGAGAAAGATGGACCTATGCCTTTTCGGGGGAGATTAATGCGAAATAAACGAAACAGACTTGGTCGGAGTTTGAACTCGGAACGCCGACTCCACTTTCCTGGTGGATAACACTTACGCCAATCACACATTCACAGCATGGACAGTGAAACGAAGAAACTCTAGCGCGGAGGATTGAATAAAGGATTAGTTTCGAAATCTCCAAAGTGTTATCGTCTAAAACAGACATCGGAAGAAGGCCGGAAAGGATAACAGCCGAATCATTGTGAGTGGAAAAATCAAAATGAAGGCAATAGTTTGAAACGGACAATGTGATGACTCTTTTCCTACAAACCCAGAGTGGATGACATTCACTGCCTGACCCAGGAATTGAAGTACGTGTTCATGACAAACAATTTTCTTAGGACACTTTCATTGCGAAAATTATATGATATATATAATATGAAAATCATATAGTCTATATAATGTGAAAATCATATAGTCTATATATGAAAATTACATAACCTATATAATGTGAAAATTATATAGTTTATATATGAAAACCATATAACCTGCATAATGTGAAAATCATATAGTCTATATAATGTGAATTTCATATAGTCTATATAATATGAAAATCATCTAACCTATGTAATGTGAAAATTATATAGTGTATATAATATGAAAATCACATAATCTACATAATGTGAAAATTATATAGTCTATATAATGTGAATATCATATAGTTTATATAATGTGAAAATTATATAGTCTATATAATATGAAAATCATATAACCTATATTGTATAACTACATCATATAGTCTATAACAGACTAAAAACAGAATCTCAAAAACGTTGTAAATATGTTACAAACCTTAGAGTGGACAGCAGTATATTGGAGTCGATTCGAAATGTGTAAAGCATGCCGAATATGACATACACCTGATGAAGTCTGGAGATTACAACATTCGAAACCTTTTGAATGTAACACCTTAGAATAAAACTCTCGTCCACATTAATCAATGTGTGATCTTCTTTTTTGTTTTGTTTCGTTTCATTTGGGGGTGTATCATAACGGTTTGTCAGATGTGTTCTTCAACCTTCCTCAGGTGTGTGTTCTATCTTATCATTCTTAACTGTTGTCAAGTGCTTTTTTTCATCACCTTAACTGGAGGAGCTTATAGAGAACACCGAAAGTGCCGTACTCGTAAAAGAAATTATAAAACAGAGCATTTGCTTAAATACTTGTATCTATAAAAAGAACGTTAAACATATTATAAATGTCTTTAAATAAATTGTCGGACCTTGTCCAATTCAAAAATATATATATACATATATATATGTATAGATAGATAGATAGATAGATAGATAGATAGATATGGATATATATATATACTGTATCTGTGCGCTCTGCCATGGATCAGTATCTATCTATGCATATATATATATATATATATATATATATATATATATATATATATATATATATATATATATATATATATATATATGATAGATAGATAGATAGATAGATAGATAGATAGATATAAACAATTCATTGGAACAAAACCTGAACGGGTTTTTCACGATTTGCAATGAAAACGTAGGTGTCTTGTCTTTCGCGCTAACCATTAAGTCTGTGTTTCTCAACCAGTGCGCCCGGGTGTACTAATGCGCCCTGGAATGTAGCCAGGTGCGCCCCAAGGTAACAGAAGAGTAATTTATTAATTATTTTATTTTTAAAAAGTCTTCATTTTTAAAAAGCTAGAGACACCAAGCACATGGCTTCCATGTTTAAGTGAAGGCTTTGTCATTTGATATTTTAAACTAGATGCTAAATTGTTTATTCTTTAAGAAAAAAGTGGAAATCTTTTCTCTTTTGCCTTCTGCGATGGATTTCAATCAGTCATTATCGGCCTCTTTAAAAAGAAAAATAACAGATTCTTCATAAATATATTTAAATGAAAACGCTGCCGTTTAAATATAAAATGTAATGCCTTAAAATAAATGCTTATTTCAGGAATTCTTCTTTATTATTTTCATATATCATGAATAATTTCTCCTTATTAAAACTTAAAATGCGCCCCCAGAGGTTTAGTTATTCTACAAGTGCATCGTGAAGTAAAAATGATTGAGAAACACTGCATAAAGCTATCAACTCGACCAATGTAATGTTTACATATATGCGTTGGATAAGCGCGCCAGTTTTGTCATGTGATATAACTGGCCAGATCTTGTTGGTGTTATTTTTAAATCGAGCCACTTTCTTCGCTTCGTCATTTCTCGTCTGGATTTTGTTGTTTTTATTTTCCTAGGGTGTGTGTGTGTGTGTCTCTCTCTCTGTGTGTGTGTGTGTGTGTGTGTGTGTGTGTGTGTGTCTGTGTCTGTGTCTCTGCGTGTGTGTGTCTGTGTCTGTGTCTGTGTGTGTGTGTGTGTGTGTGTGTGTGTGTGTGTGTGTGTGTGTGTGTGTGTGTGTGTGTGTGTTTGCAGTGACAGACTTCGCCCAACGGGAGACGGGGACATTTCCCGGTGAGCCCCAAAGTGATTGTTCATCACTTTCGAAAATAACCGGAAAATATATATATATATATACATATATATATATATATATATATTGCGTAGATGCTGGGAAGATTTAAATAAGACTTCTTTGATGCTCTAATTTCTTTCGGTTGATAATAGATATCCCCAGTTCCTTGTTTGATGAAGTTTTTTTCCCCCCTTTTTAAGATGAGGAGACTGATTTTGCAATAAAGAGGGAATTCAGAAAGATGAGAACATCAAGAAAGAGACGAATGCCTGGTGAACCCAACAGGGATGAAAGAATTGATGATCCAGTGAATCGCTAAAGGGATTAAGTGGATCCTTTTGACTTGGCTCTTTTACAAGTCTTCCCGGGATAGATTTTCGACCCAGTTCGCCACTGTATGTCTGTGTGATTAAACACATTCTCTGTTGTTTTTTTTTTAATTCTTTTCTTTACTTTGTGTTTTAAACGGATTTTAAAGCCGTTCATCACTGAAAATTAAGTCGCGCAATGTCCTCAAAAAGATTTAGTTTTCCCTGTAACAAGATGATAATCCACACAGCGTTTGATTACTTATCTTATTCAAATAAATAGGTGCTTCAGCCACCCGTTATATTACAGATTAGATTTTTTTTTAATACGTCAATTTTTTCTATTCTAGCTTCTAGCTAGACCAAAAGCAGCGACAACCAAAATTTACCCACATAACTGACGGGTGTGAGGAAGTGGGGTAATTGTCAACAAGGCGATATTTTATATTCTTGTTTTTATATATAACTGAGTAACAAAGGAAATGACATACATTAGTATGCATGTAAAAGAAATAAGACATTAATATTTATGAATTGTGTGGCTGATACACGCGTGTGTGAAAGTTCAGTCACTAATGGGTAAGATATTCCCATGCCCGAAAAGATTCTGGTTGATATTATCATTACCGCATACTAAAGGTAAAAGAGAGAAAAGAGAGCGAAGACTGGAAGTGTCCCGTTTTTAGAACTGCTTAACCGCGTCACCTAACGACATCTTGACGAAACTAAGTGGGGGTAATCCACAATTCTATTCATTAGATAATGGCTGAGCAAATAAATTTGTAGAATTTTTTTTTAATTTTTAGAAAAAAAATTAAATGAATTTTAAATAAAGTCTAGGTAAGCTAGGATTCTTCTTATTACTGCCCGCTGACTTTATAGCTACGCCTTTTTTTAATCATTTCATCCCAAGCAAAGCAATAAAGCCAGTAAGATGTAAGGGTTTACTGAGTGTGAAGAGAGAACAATAAAAAAAAACAGGAATTAAGAAGAGAGAAGATAACGATTGACACTGCATTTAAATGCATGAAAATCAAAATAGACTGACAAAGAAGAAGCTAGAAGAGACTTCCACAAGTGAGAAATGTGAAAGAAGAAACTGTTAGCATAGAACTTACGGTTACATCTCACCATTTCAAATGTAATATGATGAGACATTGCAGCCAATCTAGTACTGCGCTTAAATTTATAAAGTCTAGATACTAAAGAGGAAAGCTGGAAAAGGACTATTGTATGTATAATGCCATTAAAATCCATTGAATATATGTCATAAAGGATTATCAATGGTCAGGAATTTATGTAAGCATAATTATTAGAACAGGGATATTATATGTATAAGTTAAATGCATTGATAATGATTTTACGCTTGAAATGCACTGGAGGGAAAAGGATCTTCAGAGGGCAAGAATTACACTATCGGATTTTATTTAAGTTAATTTTTTTATTATTTTATTTTAGTCAATTTTTTGACAATAAAATAGACATTAACTAACTGATATTGGTAAAATTTTGGGGATATCTTTATATCATAAATATATAATGTAAATATCAGCTTATCTGATTTATTAGAAATATTTCTATCATAATATATATATATATATATATATATATATATATATATATATATATATATATATATATATATATATATATATATATATATATATGTATGTGTGTGTGTGTGTGTGTGTGTGTGTGTGTGTGTGTGTGTGTGTGTGTCCTCGAGGCGGTGTAATGGTTAGCAAGCTTGTCTCGCTAGGACAATTACGACTGAATAGTGAGTTCGATCCTCACTGGGTGCCTCCTACTTTCGGCCTTGTTCAATATCTAAGCTACGCTTAGAAAATCACTATATATATATATATATATATATATATATATATATATTTCTGAGATGAGCTATTATGAACACTATTTACATTATTCGGATTATTGTCGCCATATTTATTACAACATTTCGGCACAGTGGAAAATGGCGTTAGTTAGATCCAGTGACAGGACCCAAAGAGTGTGAGTTCAATACCTGGTTAAGGCAGTGGAGAACTTGGAGAGGGAAATTAACAGGAGATAACTAACAACTGACATCCATTAAACTTGGCACGTGGAACTAGAACAGTCTACCCCAGTGAGCGAAATAAAGGGTTCAGTCCCACATTCCAACCACACGAAGAAGGCCGAAGCGTACAACGTCCGAAACTTTGTAATAAATATGGCGACAAAGATGAGGAAAATAGTCCGAATAATGTAAATAGTATATATATATATATATATATATACAAATGAGAGAAAAAACAGATGGAGTAAAAATTCAAGATTCGTAGCATTTACTTTTTAAAAAGTGCATAATACAAAGTAGAGCAAAATATTATTATTATATTTTTATTATAAGAGATTATAATAAAAACATTTTGAAATCACTACACAAAAGATTTCATGTTTCAGTACTATGATTGTACTTCTTCAGGCGATGGTAAATAATTGGAGATTAAATGACTTTTAAGGAAATTTAAAAACAATTAAAGTTAAGAGGGTGGGGACATAAGGTCAGAATTAAAAATAGACACATGGATATGTCTTGATTAAACAATTAAATGTTAGATCTACGCTAAATAGAAAAGTTACCCAGAGGGTGGAGATGGGGTGTTATTTTTACATGTCACGATAAACCGGAACATAGACATGCCATCATTGACGATTGCGGAAAATATTTGTCGCTGGCATATTATATATATATATATATATATATATATATATATATATATATATATATATATACAGTGTAACCCGGATATAAGAAAGTTGTCGGGACCGGATAATAAGTATCTTATATCCGGGTTTATCTTATATCCGGGTTTGGTCTATTATATATACATTAACACAGGCTCTAATTTGGGACCAGAGAAAATTTATCTTATATCCGGGTTTCTTATATCCGGGTCTCTTATATCCGGGTTACACTGTATATATATATATGCGGGTAAGTAAAAAATGATATCCGTACTTTCACCATAGCATATGTTTGAGTTTGTCATACTGCCTTCTGCTCATGCGTAGTTATAGTCCCGCTTTGGTGCACACTGCTAGAGTAGCGGCCATGTTTACACTGTAACATTAGCAAGAAAGTTGGCACAATCAAGATTAATCTTCGATCACGTGGCCACAATAGTACCAAGTATAAGCGCGCATGTGCAGTGAATTTCCTAATAAGAAAATATTCGAAGAAGCTGGCGTTATGATTATAAACAGAGAGAAAAGATACAGAAAATTTAAAACATCGGCTAAAGGCACGAAAACAACCAGCCGACCACCTTTAAATGAACGTCACAAAGAGAAACGGGTAACTTGGGTAGAGTACATGATTTCTTCAAACTGATTTTAATGATGAATGCAGAGCTACATTAGTTGGACTCGTTGGCTGAGCTAGAGGTCGGGTCTTTGCTGGGAACAGACAACCAAAACAAATTCGAAAACAATGATGGCAGAGGTAATGTAAAAAGAACAAGAATTCTACGCTGTGAATTTATCGGTTCCGTCAAAGGAACTTGATGGCGGAGTCGGAATAAATGCCGTCAATTTTTGCGCATTCTTGGAAAGATCTTTTTTTTTTCTTTTTTTCTTTTTTTGAATGTTACAAGTCAAAACCGCTCCGAACTAAAGACTTCAGACAGGACAATGTTCCTACACAGCCAGCAAAACTGACTATAGCTCACCTTACCAAAAATGCTTCCAAGAGGCCAAATTACTAGAATAGGCGACAATCTCCGGAAAGCTTGGAAAATTTGAAAACTTGTAGTGTCATCTTTAAAACTGCTGTATAAAAAAATTATATTAGGTCACTCGGCAAGTGGTACCGGTACCATCTAACCCAGTACCATCTACCGCATGGTCGGGTCATCGGCGAATAAGTTTACCTACCGTATATACTCGAGGATCGTGCAAGTTTTTATGATCATTTCTTACACAAAAATAGGGAGTTGCACTATACACAAGTGGTTTTTCTGAAGCGGTTAAAAATCATGCATTTTCGTTTACTGGTTGCAGTAATATAATTACTGCACAGTATATATATTATGCTCTTGAAAATATATTTCAATTGAGCACTGTTGAGAAATAGGCTGATTCTATAAACAGCAACCGCCTACACTAATGCAAATCTCTTCAGCAAAATGAATTTGGAGCACTCTGACTGATTGGCGTTTGTTTACATTCGTAAAAACAATACGCTAGAATTAGCTGTTTCTCTCTGCCGAGTCGTGATGTCTTCGAGGTAGAAACTCCGACTGACATCAGATCGGTCGGTTTTCTGTCCTGGTTTGAGGCATTCGGATGTCTAGTCGCACTGAGGATTTGTGATACAGCGAAACAGTACTGTCTGCGAATTATATATATATATATATATATATATATATATATATATATATATATATATATATATATATATATATAATATAAAAAGAATGAAAACCATTTATTTGATATAAAATATGTCTGGGGTGATGCCCAGTACTGTAATACTTAACAATGGTGGTGGGCCTAGAGGAAACTGCTCGCAAACTGGGGTCGCATTATACACGGGCTATAAGAAAAAATCAGATTTTTACAAAGAAAAAGTCAGCGGTCGTCCTATATAGGAAGTAGGCTTATATACGAGTATTTATTATAAGGTAATAAAATCTGACACCGGCATTTAGCGATAGAAGAGGTCTATTATACTCTAGTGTAAATAAATACATCGCTAATGACTTTACAATGGGAAGGCATTGAAAATCAGGAAGAAAGATTGGCAGCAGTCAGGATTTAATGCCAGATTGACAGAGGAAGGATATGCATTTATTTAATATTGAGACGAGTAATTGCGAAAAGGTTGCAACTGAAATAATCATAACGAGGTGGATTTAATTTCGTGTGATTGGCTAACAATTAGCATTTTAAAGGCTTACTGTCAATCTTTGTCTAAATATGTCATCAGTAGCAAGGTTTGTTGTGTAAATAATGATAAGATTTGATAAGTGTCGGGACAAGATGGTATGAGAAAGCTATCTGCCACGGGCCACTAGAAGTTGACAACAAAAGATTAACTAAGCTAATCAGCGAGATAGAAAGCGGGGGAAAGAAATCTAACAGAAAATAACACTGAGTCTGTTTATTTGACAGTGAGAAGAAGTGAAAAGAAAGGGAACGTTGGGCGGGGGTGAGGAGATAACAATTAAAGATGGGTGAATGAGAAGAAGAAGAAGAAGAAGAAGAAGAAGAAGAAGAAGAAGAAGAAGAAGAAGAAGAAGAAGAAGAAGAAGAAGAAGAACGACAGAAGGAAACGAACGACGAGAGAAGAAAAGAACGACAGAAGAAATAAAAGAAGAGAACCAACAACGAGAAAAGAAAGAGCGATAGAACAAGAAAAAAAAAGAATGGAACGAATGAGAAAAGGAGAAGAAGGGAACAACAGAAATAGAAAGAGAGAGCAAACAACGAGAGAAGAAGAAGAAGAAGAAGAAGAAGAAGAAGAAGAAGAAGAAGAAGAAGAAGAAGAAGAAGAAGAAGAAGAAGAAGAAGAAGAAGGTAAATGAGAAGAAGGTAAACGAGAAGAAGAGGAAGGTAAACAAGAAGAGGAAAAAGAAAGAAGGAAGGAGAAAATAAAAGTTGAAAACAAGAAGAAGAAAGAGACGAAGAAGAAAAAGAAGAAAAAACATGGACGAAAAGAAGAAGACAATCTGTTCAAATAATTTTACATAATGTTGTTACAGTCGTCAGACGTAGCTTTTATCTAACAAGCTTATATGATGACTGTTGTTTCTAAAGAGATCTCCATCATCATCTCCACCTCCATCGGCCCCGATGCCACTGCCGCTACCCGTGATGCTATTAAACCTCAAGTTGTTGTAGTTGTTCTGGGTAGTGAAATGGTTGCAGCCCACAACATCAGCGACCGTTTCCCTAGTTTTTGCCCGCTTCCTTGACTCCTCCCTATTACTGACATAACTAAATCACTGGTAACCACCTTCATTTTATCTGTCGAGAATTCTTTGCTAAAAACATATTTATGCATTTTTATAACTTTCTATCTGTCGCTACCAGCGATCGTATACAGGACTTATTAATTACAAACGAGAACTAGATAGATAGATAGATAGATAGATAGATAGATAGATAGATAGATAGATAGATAGATAGATAGATAGATAGATAGATGTGAGCAGATTTAAATAGATGTGCATATTAGAAGCAGACAGACAGACAGACAGATAGATAGATAGATAGATAGATAGATAGATAGATAGATAGAAGTGAGCAGATTTAAATAGATGTGCATATTAGAAGCAGGCAGACAGACAGACAGACAGATAGATAGATAGATAGATAGATAGATAGATAGATAGATAGATGTGAGCAGAGATGTGCATATTAGAAGCAGACAGATAGATAGATAGATAGATAGATAGATAGATAGATATGAGCTGATTTAGATAGATATGTGCATATGATAGACAGACAGACAGACAGACAGACAGACAGATAGATAGATAGATAGATAGATAGATAGATAGATAGATAGATAGATAGATATGCATGTATATAGCTTACGTTTGCATTAATAATAAATAAATTCATATATGCGCGTGTGTGTACTGCGTAGCTAGCGGTGTGTGTATATATACGGATATGGGCATAAACAGACACACACGCACACACACAAAAACCACATACACACACATATATAATATGAACAGAAAGAGAGAGAGACCGACAGACAGACAAACTTCTCATATGCAATTCATATGCTTATAACTGGTGTGTGCATTCGAAAATACATATATGACTCCGAGCTCGTTTGTGAATATAATGTGTCTGCATGCGTGTGTGCATATGTGTGTGTGTGCGTCTGTGTTCATAGACATTTTATGTAATGTGTATATGTGTGTGTGTGTGTGTGTGTGTGTGTGTGTGTGTGTGTGTGTGTGTGTGTGTGTGTGTGCAGAAAAATGTTCCCATGCCAAAATCATTTCCCTGGACAAATGTGTAGGCTACAGTTTTTCTTTTGTGCATATATATATATATATATATATATATATATATATATATATATATATATATATATATCAGGTGTTCTTACACACACACATACACACACACACACACACACACACACACACACACACTGGCGTGCGCATATATACACACAAATGCACAGGCACACACCAATACATACTTCCACAGATATGTGGTTGCTGGCGTATATAGGCATATATACGCATAATGTCTCCTTTGTATGAGTTTAAAAAAAGATAGAAAGATAAGATGGATAGAAAAAAGAAAAATAAGAGAGAAAGAAAGATAAAAGAGAAAGAAAGAAAGATAAAAGAGATAGAAAGAAAGAAAGATAAGAAAGAAAGAAAGAAAGAAAGATAGAAACGAAACGAAAAAGTTCACCATGAATTAGTCAGACTCCGAAAGAGAACGCACTCAAAACGTATGCTCTTTGAATTGTATTTTTATATATATTCGCACACAATTTTCGCAACGTCGCGCCCGCACACACACGCACACGCACAAACACACACACGCACGCACGCACACACACACACCTTTAAAACGCATAGAGTCATCCTTGTATATATGCAGGTCAATACACACGCGCAGTCACTTGATACCTGACCGCTATTCGACTTATTGTTCGTGGCCATATTGATTATTGCATTCTTTGTTTCTGAATTCACTCATCACCGGCAAGAAATCGGGGAGGTGGGGTGGCGAGAGTGCAGCTCTGAGATAGGATAAGACACACCCACACATAGAGAAGGGGTTGAGGATGAGCGATAGGGAGAGAGTGGGGGTGGGGAGAGGCGAAATGAAAGAGTGTGTAGAAGAGAAGGAGTAGGAGGAGGAGGAGGAGAAGTTGGAGGGGAAGAGTTATCAGAATAAACATGGTTGTTGTATACAAGTGTGACAGTTAAGAATTACCACTGCGTAGGAAGTCGTCCTGGTGACGTCAAACGCACATCGCCAGTGCCTTTCTCCTTTCTTTCTTTCTTTCTATATATTTTTAATCTTTCTTTCTTTCCAATTTATTCTTTCATTCTTTCTTCCTATCTTCCTTCCTTCCTTTTCCTTTCTTTCAAAACTGCTACATCCTCTATTCACTCATTCTTTCTTTCTTTCTTTATATATATTTATTCGTTCTTTCTTTCTTTACATATATTTATTCTTCCATTCTTTCTTTCTTCCATTCTTTCTTTCAAAACCACCATATTCTTTCTTTGTATATTCATTCATTCTTTCTTTCTTTGCACGTTATTCTTTCTTTCATCATGCATATTTGTTTTTCTTTCTTTCACAACCGTTTTTTTCTTTTTTTATAGATTATGCCTCTTCTTTCTTTTCTTTCTTTCTTTCTTTCTTTCTTTCTAAAGTACTTTCTTTACAGTTTCTTTCTTTCCTTATTTTTCTTTCATTCATCATACATACTTTTTCTTTCACAGCTGCATTTTTCTTTATAAATTATTTTCTTTGCATTCTTTCTTTCTTTCTTTCTTTCTTTACAAATTCTTTTCCTTACTTATTTCATTGCATGGTGTCTTCCTTTAACAGACACCTTTTTCTTCTTTCTTTCTATTTTTCTTTCTTCTCCCTCTTTCATAATCCATTTTTACCTCAATTTCCTTTTCTCTTTCTATCACATTAAATATCCTGTAGAAAACAGTAAATATTTTTAAAAATAAAAAAATTAAAAAACAGGAAAGAGAAAGAAAAAACTGAAAAATAAAAAGAATAAAAAATTAAGAGTTATTTGCATTTCTCTTGGGTGAAACGATAATTTGAAAATTCAAATTTTCATAGTGCTTTAAGCTAAAATAATTGCATCGGAGTAGCAGTCGCGTTTTGTACTCCTGCTATATTTCTTTGCGTTTTTCTTTCTTTCGTCTTTCTTTTGAAAGTTATCTATCCACAGAAAAATATGCAGTTTCTACAATTATTTCTTTAAGTACGTGGGTGCATTTTCTCTTTTACAAATGAAAGCCATATTCCGTTTCTTTTTCTTTTACTTTATTCAGGTGAATGAAGTTATATATACAGACCCAAGGCGAGCAAGCACTTTTAAAATTAGTTGTATCTGATCTGGTGTAAGAAAGAGTGTCAAACTAAATCTAATTATTGTATAGGCATGTCTTTAATAGTTGAGTGGATCGGGCTCACCCTTTCTTTCTTTGTTTCTTTCTTTGTTTCTTTCTTCTTCTTCTTTTTTTCTTGCTGCTGCTGCTACCTTTAGAAATACTGCACCTTACAGTTCTTCCTCGTCTTTTGTGTGTGAGCGCGCATTGTAGTTGTCAACATCACGCTAGCCTGGTTTTTTTTTCCCCGCCACTTAAATAATTATCATACATTATTGTAAGTATTGGTTGGAGACCGATTTTCACTATATAAAGCTGTGTTGAGCCTCTTTTTACGCCGGTCGTTTCAATAGGATTAATTATTCCTAACATCTTTGTAGTGATGATGTTTTGCTTCGGCATGATGAAATATTTTGAAAGAAAAATTCCCGTAAATAAAAGACTGGTTATTGTTTGTCAATAAGACCAGTAAAACGTTAAATGGAGATGTTGGTGATATTTGCTTCTTCAAGAAGATCATCTTTTATTTTAATCGATTTAATTTTTTTTCCGCATTTAGCATTTCTTTGTGAGAGACACAAATAATAATAATAATAATAATAATAATAATAATAATAATAATAATAATAATAATAATTGTATTTCACTTTTCTTCCTGTTTTTTCTCATTTTAATTTTTTAATCATAATTTTTTTTTTGCTTTACGTTGAATATTTTTTTTCTTAGACATTTTTTTCATTTACTTTATTTCATATTTTAATTGCTTTTTCACTGGCTTCTATACACTTACCTTCATTCATTCACTGTTTTTCTTTCTCTCTCTTTTTTCCTTCACTTCTTTTAAGTTCTTTATTTTATTCCCCTTTTTCCCCCATCACATATGATTTTTTTCTTCCTCTTCTCTCGTTCCCTGCCATCCATCTCTCATTCCTTGCTACATTTCTTTTTCTCATTTCCCTCTTTCTCTTCTTTCAGTCATTTCTTCGCTTCTTTCTATCAATCTTCCCTCCCCTTCCCTCCCTTTTTATGTCTTTCTTTTATTTCCCTACTTCTTTCATTCTTTTTCAAATTCAATTCTCTTTCCTCTATTCCTTTTCCTCATTGTTTTTTTAAGTTTTCTATTTCTTTTTTTCTCTTTCCCGCGTTCCTCTCTTTGTGTTTTTTTTCTTACTTTCTTTCGCTCTCTTTCTTTCACGATTTTCTTTTAAAGTTTGTTTCTTCCTTGTTTGTTTCATTTTTTTGTCTTTTTAAAGTCTCTTTTCTTCTCTCATTCCTCACTTTTCTGCCATTCGTTTTTACTTTTCTTTTCTTCTTTACTTCTATTCGTCCACTCTTTTCTTCTGTACTTCCTTCATTCTTTTCTCTCCTTCTTTATTCATTCTTTGCATATAGTTTCTCCTGCCATTGGTCTACTCTTCTTTTCTTCCCTTCTTTCTCTCATTCTTTTTCTCGTGTTCTCGTCCCTTCTCTCATTTTCTTTATATTTTATCTCTCTCTTATTCATTCTTTTTTCGTTTATTTCTTCTTTCATTTTTTTATTCCTTCCTTATTTCGTCCCGTTCCCTTCTTTCCTTGATCCCTGTCAGCTCTTATCCAATTTCTTCCCATCTCTCATTCATCTCACTTTTGTTTCTCATCTTCTTGTTCTCATTCATCCTCTTCTCTAATTCTTTCCTTCTCTCATTCCTGTCTTCCCTTCTTATATTTATTGTCTTCTCTCATTCCTTCTTCTTCTTCTTCTTCTTCTTCTTCTTCTTCATCTTCATCTTCTTCTTCTTCTTCTTCTCTTATCTTGTTCTCTTTCTTTCTTTCCCCAGTCTTTTCTTGCTTTTTCTTCATATCTGTCTTCTCTCATTCATTGTATTCCCATCTTCTGTCATTCATCTCTCACCTCTCTCCCCTTTTCACTCATTCCTCCCTTCTTCTTCTTCTTCTTCTTCTTCTTCTTTTCGCTAATTTCTTTCTTCTTATTTTCCTTTCTTTCTTTCGCTTTTCCATCGTTCTTTTCATAATAAACCTTTCTTCATGACACTTTTTTTTTCACAAAAAATTTCTTTTTGTCTTCACATAAATTGTTACTAAACGTCCTTCCTTAAGTTTTTCCTTCATTATTTTGACTTCTTTCATTCTGTTTCTCTTTCTTTCATGGCATTCACAATTTTCTTTTTCTTTTCGCTCTCCTCTTTTTTAATTCTGATTCTCTTTTCTTTTCTTTTTATCGATCTGTGCTTTCATCATTCCTTCTATTTTCCTCTTTCATTGTTCATTCATCTTTTTTATTATTCATTCTTCATTCATTCTTTAATTTCTCTTTTTCCACCTCTCCGCATTTCCCTTTACCAATTTTATTTCCTTCTTACAAGTCTATAATTTCTTTCCTTCCCGCCCTTCTCGCGTTTTTCTAACTATTTATTTACCAGATCCTTATTTGTAAGCGTTCTTAACACTAAACAGCCATATTAGGTCGAAAAATAATAAAGGTGGAAATATCGACAAAAAAAGAAAAGAATCTTGGATTACACTTGCCTTTTTTTAACTGATTGTTTGAAATTGCTACTAATAATATTGATATTCAACGAAACTGTATCAATCAGTGTATATGTTGCAATAGTATTAAGACTGTCTGAGCGTCGCTATTCTTTCTACATCCGTCTGTATACAAATGCACTGTGTCATATTTGCATCGATCTATGAAGTTATAGGCAATTAAAACTGGCAATAGTTAGCTATGATTTACTATGACAGTCGGCTTTGTTCGTTGTATAAAAGCTATTTTAATCATTCACCTGTCCGAACAAAAACTTGTTGCTTAGCACCCCCATCTCCTTGTTTTTTATTCTATTTCTTAAAACCTGTAACAACTTAGTGATTGTATATAATGGACGTCGTCAACTGAGATCTTTTTGTTGGTGTGGAGGATTTATTGATAGTAAGCAATATTTTTTTTTCTTTTTAAGAAACATTTTCAATGCATAAAATTACGTCATAATGTGTTTATTATATCCACACGTTACGATGACATCATCATATGACAACATTGATTTTTATTTTTGAATTTATATTTTCTTTTCTTTTTTCTTTCTTCAAAGCACCCGCAGCGGACCATCTGGTAATTCTTCATTATTTATTGCAAGAATGGATTCTTTGCACACGTTCTTCTGATATATTTTTACTACAGAGGCTAGTACTTCTCTTTGTGACTGCGAATTATTGAAATATGTTGTTTAAGCATCACAAGAACTGATTGCCAATTGAACGATTCAGCCTGACACACACAAGTCCGATTACGTTGTTTGGATAAAAGAAATCTTATTAAATATTTAAATGATTAGGGATACATTGATAATTTATTAAACAATGTAGTCTTCAGCGCAAACTGACCCTTTCACTTAGGTTGAGTCATAAGTAATTTCCGCCTTTGGAAACCAATTTTAATGACGGATTTATCATTCTAACTAACCGTTCTTTAAACAAACGATAACAGGTGGTGAAAAATGGGTTATCATATAACGATGATCAATGCAAAAAACAGTGGATAGAGAAGGATACATGTCCAAGACCAATATCAAAAGCTGAGTTCCAAGGGACATAAGCACGATGTATATTAATCGGGTAAAAGGAAGAAGATTTAACCCAACATCTACCGAACCAATGAAATCAGCAAATACAGTGTAACCCGGATATAAGAGAGTTGTCGGGACCGGAGAAGAAGTCTCTTATATCCGAGTTTCTCTTATATCCGGGTTTGGTCTATTATATATACATTAACACAGGCTCTAATTTGGAACCAGAGAAAATCTCTCTTATATCCAGGTGTATCCTATATCCGGGTCTCTTATATCCGGGTTACACTGTAATTTGAAATCTCTGAACATTTTCCTCGATTTCACTAATATATATATATATTGTCATCCACAGACAGACTGTTTCGCTGTATCACAGCTCATCAGTGTAGCTAGACGTCCGGTTGCCTCTGGCTAGAATCGAAAACCGGCTGAATTCGCGTCAGTCGGAAATTTTACCCTGAAGCCGTTGGCGCACGGCAGAGAAGAAGGTGAATTTAAGCGTATTTATTTTTAGATAAACACACAGTGACTGAGAGAACTCGATTCGATTTACCGAAGAGTCTTGCATTATTAGCCGTAATAGTCACTGTTTACAAACCCACACATCCTCCCCAGAGAGCTCAACCGAAATAAATTTTTCAGGAGCATATGTATATATATATATGGGCACGAGTGGTTAGAAAGTTTGCATTCTGAACATGAGTTCGAATCACACCATGGTCGAGTTGTCAGGAAGGGGACTTCCTGATGTTATCGGACTGAAGGGGTCGATCCCAGCGTTGGAAAGTGCCTGAAAACCATACCATGGGTTGACCCAAGCCATGTGAGTGAAATTGGGTAGACGGAACCCTTGGGGGCCGTCGATAACACGAACTCACAAGTCATCGTGGCTTGAGCAAGCTGGCCTTGTTCAAACTGTTGATCATGCTCGATAACACGTTCTTTCCCAGAAACTGTAACTAAGGTCTGCTCAGCATAGTTGCAGTATAAACCACAGGTGGGCTCTGAGGGTGTTGAAGAGACGCAAATGCACCTGAACAAGCGTCTGCAACAGGGATTTGCTAGCCGCCCTAGTAGAGTGGTATCCTCGAATACGAGTGGCCAGCTATACAACTATATATATATATATATATATATATATATATATATATATATATATATATATATATATATATCAAGAGTGGACAATGACGTCAACACCAAATGTTGACAATCTGTTTCATGCCTGAGAACAAAGGTAGGTCAATACCAAGGGGCGACAGCCTGTTTTGAGAGCAAACTTAGATCAACTCTGAGTAGCGACAGTCTGTTTCTTGCTAGAACACAATATGTAAGACATGAACGAATCCCGGATATTGAGCACTTTAACCCCCAAACTATATATATACTTTTATCGCTCCCCCAGTGCTGTAATGTAGATGAAGCGATCGAGCGCTTTTGCGCTGTCACAGATTGTTTGTCAGCTGTCGACCTTAGTTTATGCTTTGGAGTTGGAGCCTCTCCTTCGCCGGCTAAGAGCGTGCAATCCGGCCTTGCGTGGAATTGGTGTCTCTGATGGAGCCAGGGTTTCCCAATACGCCGATGAAATATCCATTTTCGTGCCACAATGAAAGTGATGTAGTGCAGAAGGCGATTGAGTGGTACGAGATGGTCTCGGGGCCAAGATTAACCGCAACAAGTCTTCTGGCTTGCGGTTAGTTGCTTGTTTCTCTTCCAGGCCCCTTCAGTTGGACTGACGGTCCCGTCCGCCTTCTTGGAGTGTGGTTCGAGCCATATCTCCATGTAGAGAAGAATTGGTCGGAGGTACTGTCAAAGGTAGGACCGTCAATCCGGACTTGGCTCCGAAAGCGGTTGTCCTTAAAGGGAATAGCAGAGGTGTGCTCTCTGTACATCATTCCTACATCCTTTACCGGTTGTCAGTACTCCCTCTCCGCGAAGACCGTAGGGAGGCGATCGAGCGTTTGCTCATCTCCCTCTTGTGAGGCGGGGGCAAGCCACAGGTCCGCGGAGCCGTCTCTGTCATGGAGAGTTGGGAATACCACACTTGGTGAGTCATCGACAAGCCTCGAGGTTAGTTTTCCGATGTTGCGCGTTGACTGAAATTTCATTCTGGGCGAGAGGTGTTAGGGCTGCCTTCCCTAGCCTTACTATCAATCCGCTCATTTCTGGGGTTGAGAACCATCGTAAACCCCGGAATCAGTCCGAATTCTTCACCAATGCGTACTACCCCTCAGTCCAGTGACATTCCCCGGATAGGAAGGGATTGTATTGAGAACTAATGGAAAGGAAAGGGCGCTTCGTACCCACTCAGGTACACCCGTTCTGGGACTATGTCGACGGGTTTACGGCTCGTATCGATCCCAAACATCTTGTTCCCATCGATCTTGCATACGCGTGCGATAATGTGTCGCCCCCGTATTCTGTGATGAAACGGATGGTGTTTCTGACGCTGGTAGCTGTGAGAAGGATGATAGTGTGGATAACGCGGATAGAGGGAATCTTACGATGCGAACGTTATTCTAATCAGGATCTGGTTGGATTGGGGGGGGGGCATCAGCTCAGGATGAACATCAGAACTGATAAAAAGCGTTTGTTATCGGTAGATTTCAGCGAAAAGTGGATGAAAGTCGAGAGTCTGGTTCACGTGAATGAGGACAGCTTTTAATTTCATTTTTTGAGTCTCCTTTAGACAAAATGGGTGGTTTTTCCTGACGGGCCACTCCCCTGTGTAAGCTAAAATATTTTGTTTTCCTTAGTTAATGAAAGCAATTGTTGTTCCCGGTCTGCGCCCAGCAGTCTCTTTTGTCAAGTCAAGATTCTCAACCTCCCCCCCATTTTGTTTTTGTCCCCTTTTCATCATGGCTCTATCAGCCTTTGACTTTCATATTTCGTAATTAATATTGCCCCTCCCATTCCACTAGCGAGTGACCTTCTTGATTCTGCTTAGCGGCAGAATAGAGTGGCCACTTTTATTTTTCTATGGGGTGGCTGGGTCCTACTAACATTTTTTTTATTTATATTGAATGTTTGGTTGTACTTTATTTTCGTTATTGGGTTCATCCCCTCCCCCCTGATTTCATACCACAATTATTTATTTTATATATATTTTATTTATTTTATATATATTTTATATATTTATATATTTATTTTATATATTTATTTTATGTATATTTTATATATTCATATATTTGTTTTATATATTTTGTAAATTATCAAATTTTTACGCCATAGAATTTTAGTAGGATCCTGGTGAATATGCGGTATTGTGGTATATGTTGGGTCGAATGGTGATGGATGAGTTCTTGTAATGATATAGCAAATTGTAATAAACGAATGGATTGCAAATCAGATTAGCTCGGTTTAGGACAGTCAGAGTTGACCAATGTCACCAGATTTCCCTTCGACCTTGTGCCGAAATTGTAATTATATTACAATAAATAATCATTGATCGTAAAATGAAAAATAGTCAAGTAATTGCAGTTAATGTTCTCATTCTCCCAAGAATTGTTTAGACTGATATTCTCATCATTTACAGATACGTTATGCTAGCGGTGGAGTAATGGATAGCGGCTCGGATTGAGGAATCGGAAAGCCGAGTTCGTATGCCAGTCGAATCCATTACACTCAGTTACGTGCTAATAAACCATTGGGAAAGGTATGAAACCTCTTCTTCTCTCCCCAGCTATGGGTAAATAGCAGGACAGACCGGGTTCTATAGCCTTGGATAGCAACTGGTCTACTGTAGAAAGAAATGGCAACCTGCGGGGAAAAAAAAAACTCTGCCTCATCAGTCACGTATCGAAATATATATGATAGCCTAAGCGTGTATCACGCATGACACATAACTAACTATGCTAACAACAACCTATAAAGAATGTCCAATCAGTACTTCGACGTTGTGTAATGGTTAACAAGCTTGATTTGCTAGATCAATTACAACCGAATTGTGTGTTCGAAACTCAATGGAGGCAGACAACTTTCTACCTTGTGTTACATCCGTGCTTAGTAAATCACTATAAAAGGATTCCCAGTCGTTCAGTCAGCTGTTGGTGGTGTGGACGGCGCGGATGGAGGGAATCTTACGATGCGAACGTTATTCTCATCAGGATCTGCTTGGGTTCTTTGAGCATCAGCTCAGGATGAAGATCAGAAATTTATAGTCCTTTCATTCTTGATATCATTAACAGTACGTTTTGATCGAGGCGTTCTTTGACGTTCACCAGGTGTACACTTATCTTGTGGGATGGGATTCTTCATATATATATTAAAGAGGGTTTGAGGAATCTACAACTCCCAGATTTAGAACTGCTTTAATAGTATCTACCTTGCGACTTAAGAATGATGCACACGAGGAAGACCGGAGACTGAATCAGCCGAAGAGTAATGATAAAACCCACAAAGATGAGAATGTTAATGTGATTAAAGTGTAGAATATTGATAACGACTCATCTCAAAATTTAAGAAAAATATTTACTGCTAAGAAACTTTGGCAATGTTTAAACTTCGTACCCACAAAAAAACAACAACAAAAATAATAAAAGAAAAACGGTCTATCAAAAAGGACGGTTATTCCCTTGACACCGCAATTACTGACTTCCTCGGCAATGTTCGTTTACAAGATTATAAAAATATGTGAACTTTCTTTAGTATATATAATATATAATATTTCTTTCTTTTTATTGGGAAAGATATTGGAATGGTTTCCCGTTGCCTTCTCCACGATTTGGAATTCAGAGTTTTTGACTAGTTGCCACCCAAAGCTAGGCAGGTCTGTCTACACTGTTATTTAGACCATAGCAGTGAGTAGGGAGAGAATAGATGGATTCATGCCTTTCCCAAGGGTAATTATGCGAAAGTCAAAGGACTGGACGGGAAGTGAACTCGGATCGCCGATTCCATTATACGCCGCTAACTATTGCGCTACCAGTATTAAACAGGAAAACTACTGTTAGACAACCTTTCCTTTTTTGTTTATTTGATTGATGACTTCTTTCTTTCTTCTTACATATATAGGATTTATGTTCTTCATTTCTTTCTTTCTTTCTTTCTTTCTTTCCTTCTTCCTTTCTTTCTTTCTTTCTTTCTTTCTTTCCTTCTTCCTTTCTTGTGATGCGCATAAGATTTTTGTTCTTTGTTTCTCCATATGCACAGACGAGCTATCTACATATCTTTCTTTCTTTCTTTCTGTCTTCCTTTCTTCCTTTCTTTCTTATATATATATATATATATATATATATATATATATATATATATATATATATGATTTTCTCAATTTGTTCATTTCTTTTGTTTTTTCTTCTTTCTTTCGTTTTTTTATATATATGATTTCTTTCTTTTTCTTTCTTTCTTTCTTTTTTCTTTCTTACGCTTTTCTTTCTTTCTTATGCATATATATATTTTTCTTATAAATATACGATTTTCTTCATTTGTTCTTTTCTTTCGTTTTCTTTTTTACTTTCTTACTTAGGTATATATTATTATTTTTCTTTGATTGATATATATATATATATATATATATATATATATATATATATATATCATACATGTTTCATTAAATAATATAGACAAGTGTTGTCTATTTATTTTATGTAAATTCTTAGGCATTTAAAACAACATGCCTGGCCATATAATCAATTCCGGAAAATCCTTGTTGAAAACACAACTATACTTAAACATGAAAACAATAAACAAAAAATAAAAATTCTTGAAGCGATATACATAAAACAGTTGAAACCAACCCTGAACAAAATAAACTATGAAATCTCCACAAATATTCTTAAATGCCTATAATTGGTAACAGAAGCTATTGGTTTATACCAACGGCTTCCCATACTTAATACTTCTCGAATTCACTCTCGCGTGGTCATGTGTGACGTCATGAGCTGCGGTGCGATTTTCGCTTTCAGCGTCTTATATGAACGTGTTTATCGTTGCTTGGAAATCATCCATGTAAACAGAAACAGACTATCATCAATTTCTCGTCCGTGTATTGCTTAATATATTGTACTCTAATTGTCATCTTTGATAATGGCTTATGCAAGTCGAAAGCTTAGATTGGATTAAAAAATATGTATCAATATTGTGATTTTCTTTCTTCGTTTAATGATAATGTTATTAAGCTTATCAGACGATATGAAAAAAATTACATAAAATAAATAGACAACACTTGTCTATATTATTTAATGAAACATGTATGAATGAAAAAATGCTGGCTAAATAAACACAATTTAAATATATATATATATGTGTGTGTGTGTGTGTGTGTGTGTGTGTGTGTGTGTGTGTGTGTGTGTGTGTGAGATTTACTTTCTTAGAAATATATGATTTTCTCTCTTTGTTATTTTGTTCCTTTTTCTTTCTTTCTCTTTTTCTTTCTTTTTTTTCCTTTGCTATATGTTAGTTTCTTGTTTTCATCTTCATGTGTGTGATTTTCTTATAAATATACGATTTTCATTATTTGTTAAAACATCTAACGGGGCAGAAGACATGCTCGTCAACCGGCTGCCTAAAATCAAAGGATGGAACACTCATATTAGAGAAGGAAAAATTCTTCAGCGCTGGAGTGAGTATATTGGAGAACTCTTCCACGACGAAAGGGAACAACCAGTAATACACAGAACTACTGACAGACATGGAATTCTGAAAACCGAAGTAAAAACCGCACTGGCCAAATTGAACAGAAACAAGGCAACTGGGCCAGACGGAATTGTAGCGGAAATGTTGACAGCCTTAGATCAACGAAAAAGCAAATGAAATTTACAACAGCGGGGAGATACCGGAAGGCCTCAGCAGATCTATCTTCATAGCAATGTCGAAGAAACCAGGCGCAAACGAATGCGAACTCCACCGAACAATAAGCCTGATGAGCCACATGACAAAACTCATCATCCGTATTCTGTTGAATAGAGCGCGCAGCAGAATCAGGCTAGAGATAGGACAAGAACAGTGCGGGTTCGTTAAAGACACCGGAACAGGGAACGCAATAATCATGATCAGACTATTATCCGAAAGAGCGATACAGATGCAGAAGGACGTGTACCTGTGTTTCATAGACTACACAAAGGCCTTCGACAAAGTACGCCACAAGGATCTAATGGAACTGCTCAGCAACCTTGAGAAGAGTATCAGAATAATCCACAAATAATCAAGAATCTATACTGGCAGCAAACAACATGCATACGCATTAGGAACGAGTTCAGTGGCTATACAAACATAGAAAGGGGCGTAAGACAAGGATGCGTCTTCTCACCCGACCTGTTCAACTTATACAGCGAGGCAATTCTGAAAGAATTGGAAACCCTACCGGGATTTAGCATTGGCGGCCACAATATTAACAACATAAGATACGCAGATGACACAGTATTGATAGCAGACACGGAAAAGAAATTACAAAATCTCCTACAAAAGGTAGCGACGGAAAGGGAGAAGAAAGGGCTAAGTATAAACTACAAGAAAACAGAATGCATGGTCATCAGTAAGAAGAGTCCGAAACGCGATTTTCAGGTTGGAAACACTAGAATCAAGCAGACGCAGAAGTTTAAATATCTGGGAAGCGTCTTGACAGAGGTAGGTAAGTGCGACACTTAGATCCGTAGACGTATTGGGATGGCCAAGGACGCATTCCAAAAGCTGAGCAGGGTATTGCGAGACAGGAGGATTTATTTGGTAACAAAGGAAATAATACTGAGCTGTCATGTAACAGCTGTTCTTCTTTACGGCAGCGAATGTTGGACGATTTCCTCAAAGAGACTCGACGCGACGGAGCATGTGAGCAACGATGAGGTCTTAGAGAGGTTTCAAATAAGAAGACTTATACTTGACATCAGAAATAGGCGGCTGGAGTTTCTGGGACACATAATGAGGAAGGAAGTCCTGGAGAATCTGATACTCACGGGTCAAATATAGGGAAAGAGACGCAATAGAAAACAATGCATGACATACCTGACGAGCTTGAGCAGGTGAATGACAACATGGTTTGGGGAAGGAAGCAGAGAGAAGGAACTTGTTGAGATTTGCAAGGGATATAGGGAGGTGGAGAGCCATGATTGCCTACGTCCTGAAAGGACATGGCACATAAAAAGAAAGACGTTCATGTCTTTTTTTTCTTTCTTGCTTTCTTTCTTTAGTATTTATGATATTCTTTCTTTCTTGCTTGCTTTCTTTCTTTAGTATTTATGATATTCTTTCTTTCTTTCTTTTTTCTTTCTTTCTTTCTTTGCTATATATTATTTTCTTTTTCATATATATATATATATATATATATATATATATATATATAATTTTCTTTCTTATTAATGTACTATTTTCTGTATTTGTTCCATTCTTCCTCTTTCTTTCCTTTTCTACTTTCTTTCTTACTTTTGTATATATGATTTTCTTTCTCACTTTCTTTCGTTTCCTTTCGGTCTTTCTTTCTTTCTTTTTTTCGTTCATTTTTCGTCAGTATCGTGCCTGTATTTCAAAATCCTCTTCTTTCTTTCTTTCTTTCTTTCTTTCTTAGGTATATACTATTTTCTTTTTTTCATATCCCCATGTGATTTTCTTTCTCATAAATATACGATTTTCTTTATTTGTTCTTCGCTTCCTTTTTCTACTTTCTTCCTTTTATATATATATGATTTTCTTTCTTTCGTTTTCTTTCTTTTTTTCCATCTTTCTTTTTTTCTTTGGTATATATTATTTTCTTTCTTTTGTGTATATACGTGAATTCCTTATAAATATACAATTTTCTCTATTTTTTCCTTTCTTTTCGTTTTTCTTCATTTTTTTCTTTCTCTCTTTCGTTTTCTGTATATATTATGTTCTTTCTTTCATATATGTATATATGATTTTCTTTCTTTTGTATATCTGGTTATCTCTATATCTATCCCCCTCTTTCTTGTGGCCTTGTGCCAGACTAAATCAAGCTTCGTAATTTATATGTTGTTATTGGCTTTTATTTTGTGTACAAATATTAAAAGAAGCGTCTTAATCCGAGTATCGGTCGGCCTAATTCCTGTTCTCCCAACCATTAGGAGATATACCAAAAAAGACAAATTTTACTAAGGTTTGCAAAAGGATAGGAAATCGTAGAGAGTCATGATCGCCCATGTCCTGAAACTACCCGGCACATAGAAGAAGAAAATAGAATGTGAGACGGAGGCTAATCAAGTCATACCGCAGGAGCTTCAGAGGAACGGTTGATTTGGGGTGGGGTACCTCGCTCTCTCCCCTCAAAACTGGTTGTAAAGTTTCTTTCAAAGTGAGAGATAACTATGCAGGCCATATTTTACTATCAGCAATTTGTGTTCTTCACAGGCTGAAGTCGATAGCATAAGGGGTGAAAGTTTTCTTTAAGAAGACTCATAACCCCTTCCATAACTCTCTTCTGACTCACTTAACTGGAAAGTTAATAGTAATACTATGTATACAAATGCTTCACTAGTTACGATGGAGTGACTCTAGTCAGAAAGTGGGGGGAAAAAGTCGAACGTGCGCACCGGCATTTAGTAGATACATTAATGGCCTTTGAAAATACAATTAAAAATACAAAGTTAAACACTGCCAGTTTGTCAGACTGGAGTCTGGATGGAAGCTGCTAGTTTAGTATCGATAGCCACATCATCCATCATCTCCAAGTCCGAACGGCATCAAAAAAAAAATGAATTCTAAGAGTTTGATGAGTACCGAATGCTCATATTTATCGTAATGTTAAAAAAAATGATAAATTGTTCACTCAAAAACAAAAATATAACTGTATAATTCAAACAGATACAACTGTATAACTAAGACCCAAAACAACTTCATAATCAAAACAAAATAACTGTATAATTAGGACAAAAATAGCTTTAAGATTAAGATAGAAACAATTGTAAAATTTAAAAAAATAACTGTATAATTAAGACCAAAAACGACTTCATAATTAAGACAAAACAACTGTATAATTAAAACAAAAATAAGTGCATACTTAAGACAGAAATAACCGTATAATTCTATTAGAAACAACTGTATAATTAAAACCGAAAACGATTGTATAATTAAGACAAAAATAACTGTTTAATTCAGCTAATAGAACTGTACAATTCAGACGGAAAACAACTCTTTAATTAAGATGAAAAGCCAGGGTAAATTTAAGACAGAAACAACCGTATTATTCAGAAATAAAACAAGTTTAGTATATCCATAATGACTTATTCATTATTTTACTTGTCAAATCTGCGCGTGTTTTAGTCTTAATTGAGCACTTTCTCTGTATCAACTTTTGCTTATCGTCTAAAAGATTTATTAATCTGTTTCGAAGAGCCAGGCATTGGATAACAGTTTGGAAAGTATTATTTCGTTTTCCGGGTCAAATTAGACACATTATTCTGTTTCAACTTAGACTGTTTAAAATCCTATACGACAGTAAATACTAGACAAACACCTTACAGATGAAAAATACCTGTGAACATGTGAACAAGTAGGACGTTTTAAGTAAAATAGGAAAATCAAAGAAACTTTTACATATTTTTTACAATGATCACTATGTACAAGGCTCAAGAGACACTTGAAGTAGAGGGTTACAGAGTAAGAGACACAATTTAGGTGATATGCAGGGAAGATAACGGTTGACTCTAGATTTAAAAATGGCAAGATTGTAGTGATCTGCGAAGCATCCTCTTGGGATTCGGTTTCACAGAGTAGCAGTTCGTGAGAAAAAGCTGTTCAAATGAAACGTTTACATTTCACCAATGAAATACGAAAGAAATGAAAGTGGTTCGCTACAATGTGCGTGGCATGGCGGGTCCTGGCCGCGAAAGTTATAAATGGCGGAACTTAGAAATGTAGTTAATCTGAACACTTTCCATAAAAAAAGCGATAGAGCCTGCGACATTTCGTCTGTGGGAAAAGGATTGTAGGGCGGAAAATAATTCATCACCCACAAGGACGCGGAGATGCTTTTGGACTCTATCGAGAGTGGGAAGTGAAGACTGGGCAACTCCTGCCCATATATGGCAGCGGTACTCCATTTTCGGCCTGATCCGACCCTTGCAAAGGTAGAAGATAGCAGGAGAGGGACAGGTACTTACTGGAGCGGTACAGGGAACTGATCATCTTCCCTGTATCTTTATTGATGGGTCGTATGTACTTGTTACACTTGAGATCTGGAGTGAGATACAATCGAAAAGTGATAGCTGATATCTATGAGACACGTCATAAGGAAAGACGGCTTGGTGAATTTAAAACACTTATGATCTAGTGAAGCCACGAGAAGCATAAAAAAATCAGCAAGGAACCGACATAATGAGTTTGAATGAAAAAATGGCAGAGCAGGGAGTGAGAGATGGTAGCGGGGCAAAGGTTACTCAGGGCAACAAAAGTCAGGAAGATGTGGAGAGTTACGCATGAAATAAAGAACGAAAAATCCCTTCAAGACGTAAGCGATCACGGCTCTACACAGATTCCTTTGCGTCCTGTGTATGACAATAAACTACATCCACGTCCTGTTTAAGACGATAAACTGCATCCGCACCCTGGGTAAGACGATAAACTACATCCGCGTCCTGGGATAAGACGACAAACTGCATCCAACAATAAGGCCTGAGCTGGAGGTTTTGAGAAACTTGGAACCGCCTCTTAATTGCTGGTGTTCCCAGGTCCACCCTGACCCGGGGTGGCAACACCTATGAGAGTCCCAGCTATGGGCAAATAGTTAACCCCCAAACTGGGGTCAAAACACTATGAAGTGTAAAAATAGATAACACCAGCAATACTTTTTTTGTAAAAGATTATTACTAGCAATGTATTTTTGAAGGAAAAAATTATTACCAGCAATACATTATTTAAGAAAAAATATTACTTTTATTCATATGTATTTATATACTTAACAAAAAATATTGTTGGCATTATATAACCCTTTGAGTTTGATATGCCATAAACCAGAGCGTGTCCTATAGCCTTGGGCGGCAACTGGTCTAGGAAAATGACAACTTTGAATTCAAAGCCTCCAACCTCACCAATCCGCAATTGGCCAAATGTCATGAGTACTGCTAGATGCCCCCCACCCACCTGAAGATATTGTCCATCAGAGAGGTGTTCCTCCAAGGAGTGAGAAGGCCCGGGATCTGGATCGATTCTAATGAGCTTTCATCCCTAGTACTTAAAAAAAAAACAGAAATTATTTTAGAAATTAGGTGTTTATATCATCATGGGTAAGATTTATTGACAAATAGAAGCAAGAAACCACGAAGAACATGAATTATGACTATGTAGTAGAGTGGATGAAACATCGGAGTCGTTTGTTAAAAACATGTTCAAAGTTGCCTTCATACTAAGCGTTAAATATATTGCGACACAGCAAATATTAAAAATAACATCACAGAAATTAATTGGTAAATATTCTAATAAAGAATAAATATCTGCAAAAATTTTTCGTATTTGCTGTGCATTTTCTATAAATATTTTCAGTCGGCAATGCTATTGGTATGAACCGGGCATCTCGGCTTCAGTCACTTTCCCGTCGCCGTAACGTAGCTTCCCTCTGCGTTTTCTATAAATATTTTCAATCTGCAATGCTAATGGTCTGAACATGGCATCTCGGCTTCAGTCACATTCCCGTCACAATAACGTAGCTTCCCTCTGCGTTTTTTATAAATATTTTCAATCTGCAATGCTAATGTTCTGAACCAGGCTTCTCGTCTTCAGTCACTTTCCCGTCACCGTAACGTAGCTTCCCTCTGCGTTTTCCATAAATATTTTCAATCTGCAATGCTATTCGTCTGAACCCGGCTTCTCGGCTTCAGTCACTTTCCCGCCGCCGTAACGTAGCTTTTCTCTGCGTTTCCTATAAATATTTTCAATCTGCAATGCTAATGGTCTGAACATGGCATCTCGGTTTCAGCCACTTTCCCGCCGCCGTAACGTAGCTTCCCTCTGCGTTTTCTATAAATATTTTCAATCTGCAATGCTAATGGT
>OZ038503.1:73317753-73397753 GCA_964036315.1 Acanthosepion esculentum | reverse complement strand
GCCTGTGTTAATGTATATATAATAGGCCAAACCGGCATATAAGAGACTTCTTCTCCGGTCCCGACAACTCTCTTATATCCGGGTTACACTGTATATATATATATATATATATATATATATATATATATATATATATATATATATATATATATTATAATTATTTTTTTAAAAATATGTCCCCATCGCGACAAAGAAATTACTGTTTCGAAACCGAAACTAAAATCCTGAAATTTAACTTTAGTTTAAAAGTTAAACTTAAAATTCCGAGCTCGGTTCCATTCTCAAGCGATGTCAAGAATAACTTACGAAAAAAATTGATGTGCGTACGTGTTGAATGTCATGGTTATTTATTTTCTCCGTCGTTTTTTCCTTGTTTCTTTACACTCTTTCCTTATCGGTTTTATACCTTTTTCTCCTATCTTTCAGTTTTGAGTGCCAGAGACAAATGTAGCAATTTCTACATCCGGTTTTTCAGACAGACATTGCTCTTATTAATTTTCGAGCGTTCTAGCTGTTTCTTGAGTTTGAAAACTGTAGGTGTATTTTTCATTTTTTTTACATAGATAATTTTAAAATTTTTTATTATTATTATTAATGCTTAAATGGTAAGGTTAAATATTTATATAATTATGTCTTCACTAGCCCATTATTTCGTGTTTTTTTTTGTTTTTTTTTGATTTGGTGTTATATTAAATATTAGGGTATTAATTATAGGAGCTTACGTTTATAACTAAATTTTTATTTATGGTTGCTTGAATTTGTATACATAGGCTTACATCCATACATTCACATATACACACGCACATATATACATGTCCACATATATACATGTATATACACACAAATGCATGCGCACAAACACATACACGCGGATATGTGATTTTATATTAATATATAAATTAATTAATGCTTAAATGGCAAAGTACTTTTTTATAGTTTTTATTTTTTTTTTTAATTGGCTTGGTAGTAGTTTATATGTTAAGGTATTAATTAAGGGTGATTATATTTATGGAGTATCTTCTTTATTGTTTGAATATATGTATATAAAAAATAATTAATATACAGTGTAACCCGGATATAAGAGAGTTGTCGGGACCGGAGAAGTCTCTTATATCCGACTTTCTCTTATATCCGGGTTTGGTCTATTATATATACATTAACACAGACTCTAATTTGGGACCAGATAAAATCTATCTTATATCCGGGTTTCTCTTATATCCGGGTCTCTTATATCCGGGTTACACTGTACTAGCCGAATTACCCGCGCTTTGCTGCGTGTCATACATATTTTTGTAAGAAAATGATGACTGATTTTAAATGATTGTTATAACTTGTGTAGAAAGATGATGTATTTCAATATTAGTGATCTTGCCGATGTGACCTCCACCTTCTGACATTAGAATCAAATGAAGTGCGGGGGCTTGTTTTCCATATTTCGCTGGTAATTTCTTCCTGTTTGAATATCCGACTTTGTTTCGATAAGCCAAGACACACATTGTGCTTTTCTTGTGGACTAGTCATTGTCATCCAATTCTAATCGAAACTTCTGGTAATTCCATAATGAGGTTCCGAAACTCAAAAAGATAACATTAATAAAATATTAATATCATCAAAAGAACTTTTAATAAAAGAAATATGGAGGTAATTTCTATTTGTATAACATTTTGATAAAAACATGTACTAGGTATAACAGGTGAGACTTTTAGATAAAACTCTAATGATCACATATATAACAGGTGTGATTTTTAAACAAAAAGACATCGGAACACTCATTCACTCTAGTGATCACATATATAACAGGTGAGACTTTTAGATAAAACTCTAATGATCACATATATAACAGATGTAATTTTTAAACAAAACACATCGGAACACTCATTCACTTTAATGATCACATATATAACAATATTTAGATGTCTGCATACAGATTTATTCAATCAGATATTTATCAATATTTTCCACTAAATATCGTCATCTTTGTGGCAGCTTCAGGATCACATCCTCCCAGTATTTGACATTGTCTGAAGATCTAAAGTTCTTTGCGTTAAGGGAATTTTGTAGGGATCAAAATAAGTTGTAATATGCAAGTTCAGGTGACTGTGGCCCCTGTAATCGTAAGATCAGTTTCTGACATTTGGCGTTGTCCTGATAGATGACGATGCCATTTAGATTTGTCATTTTTAAAATTCAAATTTTCCATCGATTGCTGCCTTTAATCTTTTCAAATGAGAAGAGTAGTTGTCAGAATTCAACTTCAAGATGGCACAAACAGAGTCACATATTGCACAATGCCCATCCAATCACATCAAATATATAGCATCAGTTTCTTCCCCCGCTGACTAGTTTGAGGGCGGTTCCTGATGGCTCATTTCGTTTCGCTACTGTTTTTTCGCTTCCCACTGTTGTAAACAACCCATTTTTCATTGCTTGTGATCGTATTTTCAAAAACGGGTCTCTTTGCTGCACTTGAAACTTTTCGCCGATAAATCGTGAGACACTCAAACAGGTTAGTGACTCACGTATTCAACTGTTTGTTAATTCCTTATAACGCTCATATGAGATTTGTGGAATACCTCTGCGATGCCACATCAATTATAATGAGCGTTTCGATTAATTTTAATCAGCTTGTGCGGCACGGTGCAGAGTCTTGTCGCCAAACATAGGGTTTTCCAGTAGCCATCCTCTTGACCCAGGGCAGCATTATCTCCTCAAGACTCTTGATGTAGGCCTACGTGTTGAGTCTGAAGCCTTGTGCGAAGATGAATGATGACATAAGGTCGCCATTACTAGTGATCACACCAAACACCTTCGTAATCACCATTAGACTCATCCAACTCTTTATGAATCCTCCGTACTGTCCTCAGATTGACACCCAAGAACACTGAAATGTTCATATTGGAACTTCTGTCACGAATGCCAAGCACTACAGCATGCCGTTTCTAAAATTCTGGCGGAATGAATTGCGTCGTAGTGCTTCTTTTCTCACGGGCGGTGCTCAACTGACCCTACTATACTCTGCAGTCGACAAAATCAAAAACAAATAATGTGCATGCGCGAAATTAAAATAATAAAATGGTAACAATTTATCCATCGCACCCAGGATATATATATATATATATATATATATATATATATATATATATATATATATACTGGTATATATATACATATATATATATACAGGTATATATATACATATATATATATACAGGTATATATATACATATATATATATACAGGTATATATATACATATATATATATACAGGTATATATATACATATATATATATACAGGTATATATATACATATATATATATACAGGTATATATATACATATATATATATACAGGTATATATATATATATATATATATATATATATATATATATATATATATATATATATATACAGAGAGAGAGAGAGAGAGAGAGAGAGAGAGAGAGAGAGATAGATGACAATTTCAAACCAAACTCTTTATTCGGTCCACCAATAAATTCAAGGAAGGGAACAAATCATAAAGTTGTCCCATTTTTATAACTTTGAAGACATTGAAATTTATTTTTTATATTTTCACAATACTTTTATTATTATTATTATTATTATTATTATAGTTCCTTTGATTTTTGGTGTGTACTCATTTCTTTCGGGGGGGGGGGGCAGAGATTTAAGGTTAGAAATGGCATCATCACATTTCCTGCTGACCAATTAAAAAAAAACAAAAACAGACGTATTTTTCATAGATAAAGCCCTTTGTAAAGTGTGGGCTGTACTCAGAACAATTTTTGGTATTTCTTTAAAGCATGAGCTACTATGGGATTCTATTGGAATCTTTTCCAACCAATCCGAGGACTCCAACTGCAACAGGGATTGTTCGTGTTCCCTGTGCCACATTTCTGAGATTTTGATTTCAAGGTCCTTGTATTTTGATAGCTTTTTGAAGATCTTCAAAGATACATTGCAGTCTGCAGGGACTGCCATATCAATAACGAGGCACTTCTCTTTGTTTGCGGTCTCTAATAACGATGTCGGGGCGGTTAGCTTTGATTTTTCTGTCAGTGTGTATTGAGTAGTCCCATAAAATTGTAACAGGTCCTATCTCTGTAACCGGGTCTGGATGGTGATCATACAAATTTCTTTCAGTTTCCTTCCCGCAAATTTTCCAGTGCAGATATTGGCCAACTCTGTCATGCCGGATTTTATATTCAGTGGGTGTCAATACCGTGCAACCTGATACAAGACGATTAACTGTTTCTGGGTATTTATCACAGTATCTGCATTTTGGGCTAACACAATATTTTAGTATGTGTGCTTGATAATTTCTAGTTAACAAGCATTGGTCCTGTGCAGCAAGGATAAAACCTTCAGTTTCAGCTTTCAACCCTGCACTACGTAGCCACTGATGGGTACGGGGTTTGTCTACGTCAGCTTGTTTGGTACGGGCAGAGTATTGGCCATGAAGCGGTTTATCTCGCCATTGTTTCTGTATATGGTCGGTTGCATTGGTTTTTGCTTTCTTTTTTAAGTATTTTCAGCTTCAGTCGGTGTATTGTGCTTTACTTGTATTTCTGCACCCATTTTAAGCTCCATTTTGAATTTGTTGACTTCCTTTATTACGGAATATAGACGCTTACTACATTCATTATCTAGTCTTCCGTAGTTTCCAGGTATCTTTGAAGGCCAATTTTTGTAGTTTTGTAGGACAGTTCTAGTTGAACTAATCCTCTGCCTCCTTCGGATCTGGGCACATACAGACGACCAACATCAGCTTTGGGATGATGCATGCAGTAGCAAATGAGAAACTTACTGGTTTTCGCATCCATTCACTTAATGTCAGCTATGCTCCAGTTAAGGATGTTAAAGCTGTATTGCCCCACAGGGACAGCCAAGGTGTTTATGGCTGATATTCTGTTTTTTCAATTCAGCTCGGTATTCAGTACCAGACTCACACGCCTGTAGTACTCCTTTCTTACCTTCTCCTTCATTTGAGTATGCTGTATACCATCTTGAAGCCCATAAGTATGCTGTATACCATCTTGAAGCCCATAAGTACTTAGGAATTAGCGGAGGGCTAATTCCTAAGTACTTATGGGCTTCATCTTGTTCCAGTTCCCTAATCTTTGTGACAAAATCTAAATCTGTTGAGGGTATTTCTGTAATTCTCCCTTTCTTGAATGTTACTTTTGCACATTTATCTAATTGAAGTCCATACCTATGCAGTCACTGAATTATTTTACAATATTGAAGAGACACTTCAACTCATTGTCGTCTTTGGTGAAGAGTTTGAGATCATCCGTGTAGAGTAGATGATTGAATACTTTCTTATTTAGTTTGTAACCATAGCTACTGTTGTTTAGTTTATGCGTAAGGAGGGTTAAAGACAAACAAAACAGAAGTGGTGACAGGGAGTCTGTTTGAAAGATTCCACGTCGGATATTCAGACGGTTGGAGATGGTAGTGACTCTGGTGGGATTTAAGTATAGTGTAGTGTTCCACATTCCCATGTTGTGCTTAAGGAAATTTACTACCACAGGGGAAACTTTGTACAATTCCAAAGTCTTAAGGATCCAAGAGTGTGGAACACTATCAAAGGCTTTACAATAATCAATCCACGCTGCGTTAAGATTTCTACATCTGCAATTATCCAGGATCATTTTGTTTATCAGTAGTTGATCTTTGCAGTCATATGATCATCTCTTGCACCCCTTTTGTTCTAGTGGAAGAATGCCGTTTGCTTCGAAAAAAGAATAAGTACGGTTCGTCAGGACAGACGTGATCAACTTATTATTATTATTATTAGAAGGATGTTTATCGGCACTATAAGTTGGATTGGCGTGTCCCATCGCAGAGGTATTCTAAATATCTCATACAAGCGTCATAGTACTGCGCTTAAATCCATTAAGTCTAGTACCACACTGAAGAGTTCATCCGAACAATTGCCATGAAAATATTTATTAAAAAAAAAAGTTACAGGGAAGCTGCGTTATGGCGGTTGGAAAGGGACTGAAACTGAGATGCCAGGTCAGGGCCAGTAACACTGCAGATTCTTCTTTTGGATTTTAAAAAGAATCTGTAAATATATAATAGGAACACTAGACCAAATGTGGCAGTCAAACCAAAGACGAATTTAGCTATTTCAACTGTAAAATGATGAAACCTTACCGCCAACCTAGTACTGCGCTTCCTAACTTCCCCTTTTACGTTCATGCAACAATCTTATTCGTTAACTCTCCACCTTGAGGGGTTCCTGAGACTTCTTGACACCAGAGACCTGTAAAATGATATGACACTTACTATTTAGGAGAGAGAATAATAATAATAATAATAAAACAAGAATTAAGAAAACAGAACATAGCGATTGACATTGCATTTAAAATTTTGAAGATCAAAGTTGACTGGAAAACAAGAAGCGGGAAGATTTCCACAGGCTAGAAGTCCGAGAGAAGAAACTGTTAGCATAGAATTTACGGTTACATCTAGCCGTTTCTACTGTAAAATGATGCGACTTTTCCGCCAATCTAGTACTGCCCTTACATTCATAAAGTCTAGGTACCAAAGCGGAAAGTTCATCCGAACAATTACCATGAAAGTATTTATAGAAAAGGCATAGGGAGGCAACCTAACGGTGGTGGGAAAGTAACTGAAGCCGGGACCCCAGATCAGGACCAATAATATTTCTTCTTTGGATTCTATCAAGGATCACTAAATATATAGCAGGAGCACTGGACCATATGTGGCAGCAATATTCTAACCATTGACGAATGGTAGACTAATAGATAGATTCTGAAGAGAAAATCTTCTAGCACAACGCAGTGAACCAACTTTCTTAGCAGCTGACCTAGCAATGTATTCAATATAGTCTTTCTACTTTATGTCAGCCGAGAACGTTATCCCGAGATAACTCTCCTGAAGGTTAGTGTAGCGGTCGCCTGGATGATATAGTTTCCAAATGTGTTGTGGATTGCAATGTTGCGGGTCCCGCCACAATTCTTTTATTTTGTCTATGAAAGGTGTGGAAAGGATCATGCCATTATGCTAGAGGTCGCTATCCAATATGCAAATTATATGTGACGTAAAATAGCACATGATAAAATACAAAACAGAACGTAGAGTTGAAAACAACATAACAATAGGATTTATTATTGAATTGATTATACATGCATGTGAATGAAAAGAATAGATAGAGTTATGTCTCTTTGACTTGGTAAAATTGTGACTGAGCTCATATTGTATAAGTTGACTATTAGAACAGAATAGTGTTTTATGTTTGGAATGTATGAACAAGTTAAACAGAGTTCAGAGATAATACTTGCATGAATTAAGTACTGTTCATTTAACGTGTGACTGGATCAGTCGAGACGAGTGTTCCTTGTGAGTCACATCTTGATGACTGTGTTGAGATGTACGAGTGATGTAGAGAAGTTAGGCACGAGTGAGGAAGAGAGCGAAAGAGAAAGTGAGTGACTGCTGAGAATCACACGTGTTTTGTTTATATATCTTCGCTGTACCACGTGGGAGGCTCAGAATTGACTTGGCGCCTAAATAGATAAACTAATAAGACATTCTTTGCCACAGTTAACAACAGACTGAAGGTAGTTTATGACATCAGCTGCCAATTTGACCGTATTGATCTGATCAAAGTTACTATCGAAGCAGGACGCTGTTTTGTTTTCTTAAAAAAAGAAACCGTTATTTAATATAATTAGACACCGTTTTTTGAAAAGAAAACGTTTTTCAATGATAAACAAAGACAAACAATAGACACTTCTATTTACAAACAAGAACCGTAATAGGAACTGATTAAACTTGACGAACACCCTTCTTACAAAGTAAGTTGCCATAGAAATTATCTCTTATCTTTATCAATTATTAATAAGTCATAGAAAATTCATTTCGACCAATCTTATTCAACCTTTTTTATCTCTCGACACTCTTTGGACCTAAAGCTGAACTTCCGCGGCACACCTAAATTATAATGATAAAAAAGCAGTACAATTTTATGATTAATAAATATTAACAGAAATAAAATAGTTTATTATAATTTGTAATAAGAAGATAATAATTAAATTCATTACAAAAAACTTATATTTATTTTTCTTTTTTATTATAATTTAACATTTAATGAAGGTTTTTTTTAGAATATCTTCTTTGCAAGGTCAAATGTTGGACTGGCATATTCTCAAATATTTTTCCGAGGATACTAACAATGATCAATTTTTGTTTTTAATATTGTTTATTGTAAAAAGTTTTCTTCGCACACGTATTGTGCTTAGGACTACTTTTGAAAATAATTTAATTAATGACCTTTCAAATTTTTAGAGGCACACCTACGATCCTCTAACGGTCACGGCGTTTTAAAATCACGAATCTCGACACACAAAAAAAGAACGTTAATAACCCCAATTCGATGGACCAAAAAGATATTACAAGCGTGAATAGATAGCTTTTTTAAAACCAAAATATTCTCAGTGATTAACAAAATCACAGCAAAAGCAAAAATACCCTCCTATCTGCAAACAACAACATTTATTCAACAGTCGAAACTGTTAAATTTAGCCGTCTCTTCTACTGCAATAGCTTCATATCTCGCACCTCTCGCTTGTGGAACTCCCTTCCCTCTTCCTGTTTCCCTGATAGCTATAATCTCCAACTATTCAAATGTAATGTCAATCGATGTCTCCAGATGCCCTGATCTATCCCCTATCCTTCTCTTCATCCTTTCCCCTATCACTCCTATTTGCTCTAGCTCCAACTCTCTGTAACCTCTTGCGTGCTACCGGCTTCCCGCCTTGCTTGGGGTGAAACGCTTTAAAAAAATTCTACAAACATATTACAAGAGCAAATAGACATTTCAAACAATAAATTTTATTTAATGTCTTACACATACATCAGAAAATAAACTCCTACATTTCCACACCATAATGTTTATTCAATAATCTAAATATTTTTTTTTTTTAAATATTACAGCTCAAATTACAGTTGAGCACACTTTGACAATTTTTACAAAATACTTATTCTTCGAAGATAGAATTAATTAAATTTAGACCTGTCTGAAAAAAAAAAAAAAAAAAAAAAACGAAATAATTTATAATTTGTAGAAGCTTTCCTGGATGTGTGACTCATTTCATGATCCAAAATGGCCCGGGCATGTTCAAAAGACTACAATGATTTAGGAGACAGACTTGGACACGTGAGTTGCCTAAAGATTAATCCCGACCTGCTATTTTCGGGTCATCGTTACTGGATGACGTGCAGTCTCATCCTACGTGAAATGGATGCCATTTTGGTGTCCAAATTAGCGTCAATGTATTTTAGGTGAAGCATCACCTCCAATATATATATATATATATATATATATATATATATATATATATATATATATATATATATATATATATATATATATACTGTATTATATTTGGACAGCAAACCTTCTTTTATGCATGCCCCGTTAAAAGTGACAGACGGAGAATGGCTTGTGAGAATCGATTTAAATTTTTCTTCTGTACTTACCAGCAAAATTCGATTAAAAAGAAAAAAAGCTTATCACAAAACACACTATAGAAAACGAAATATATTATTAATCCTGGTTACCACAGCAGATTACCTCCGCCCGATTTGGAAAATAGCAAAAATATTAACAGAAAGCGCTCGGGTTCTCGTACGATCAGCGAAGTTAAGCAACGTCGAGCCTGGCCAATACTGAGATGGGGGACCGCATGGGAATACCCGCTACTATAAGCTTGGATGTGCAGGTGGTGTAATTCCTAAAGGCTAGGAATTGTAAATCGGTAAGTCGAGATCCTATTTCGTGTTCGTTGTATTTATTTACACACAAATACTCTTGGGAAAAGCATAAAGCCACCTCTTCTTCCCTAGCTATGGATTACATAGTAGGTCTTGTACCAGAAAAACATTAGTATGTCTCCCCAAAATTATTAGCCGTTAAAACAAATCAATCAGTCAATTGTCCATCATTTTTAATGAAATATTTACATACACGCACAAACACATACACACACACACACATAAATATATATATATATATATATATATATGTATGTATATATATATATATATATATATATATATATATATATATATAAAGTTAATAAAAATTGGATAGAGAGAACTTGTCGTTCTTATTCAAACATTTTTGACTATATATATATATATATATATATACAAGTTTAGGATTGGTATATACGGAATGAAATCCAATAACCAACAATCAATATTCTTTAAAGAGTGCTCAATACAGAGTAGAGCAGATATAATTATTTATTTGAATATTACAACATAAATATGTTATAAAATCACGATCTTGTTGGATTATTTCTTTTGTATAATTTAAGTGCATTTGATTGCCTAGATTCTGATAGTGTAGGATTATATAGGGACGACGGGTTATTAGTAGTTAGGAATTCCACTAAAATTAAAGTAGATCGTATTAGAAAAATGATACATAAGGTATTTAAGGATCTAGGTCTCAGAGTAATAGTTTCCACTAATGTTAAACGAGTAGACTTCCTAGACGTCACCCTAGACCTCACTAGCAACACATACCAACCATATGTAAAAGTTAATTCCAATCAAATATACGTTCATCCAAATTCTAACCACCCCCCTGCAATCATCAAACACATACCCTATTCTATTGAATGTAGGATCAGTAACAACTCTTCAAACAGTGATATTTTTAATAAGCATAGTGACCTTTACAATTCCGCACTTAAACATAGTGGATATAAAAATATTAATATTAAATATAAAAGCCCTATAAATAGCAACAATAATGGTAGAAAGAGATCTAGAAAAATCATATGGTATACTCCCCCTTTTAACATTATGGTTAAAACCAAATTGGGGCACCTGTTTCTAAACCTCATTAAAAAACATTTCCCCAAATCTGGAACCAACTCACTCAGTAAAATATTTAACTCTAATACTCTTAAGTTAAGCTATAGTTGTGCTGATAACCTAGAAAAAATAATTAAAAAACATAACAATAGTATATTCAGCAAGTATATAAATTCGGAGAGCCTGACAACCCACAAGGTTGCACATAGCAACATTAAGCAAAATGACACAAATAATAAATCATGTAACTGCAGGAATCCCAATAATTGTCCACTAAATAATAACTGTTTAACTAGCTCTGTAGTTTATCTCAGTACTATATCAACACTAGAAAATCCAAATATAAAGAAATTCTACATAGGTTGCACCATGAGACCATTCAAGGAACGCTGGCGGGGTCACCTGCAATCTTTTAATAATAGTAACTATAAATATATGACTTCATTATCCAAATACTTTTGGAGTCTAAAAGAGAAAAATAAAACACCTAAGGTTAAATGGAAATTAATTAGAAAGGCCCGGACATGTAACTCACTATATGCCCCGTGTTACTTATGCCTTAACGAGAAACTTGAAATAATTAGATTTAAAAATAAGACTGATCTTTTAAATCAAAGATATGAACTAACAGTTAACTGTAAGCATCGTCTTAAATTTAACTTAGTATAGAAATCATATACTTTCTATGATAATGATAAATGAAACTTAATAGACTATTACCTTTTTAGCATGATGGTCGCCTTATCGATATGAATGTGTACTGGGTACTTACAAAGTATCATACGTGTCTGTATTTAGATGTATATATGTGTATGTTATGTAGAGTTATTTCTACTGTAGGATATGTATATGTGTATATAGGGATATATATATGATTTTTTTTTTTTTTTTTTTTTTTTTTTTTTTTTTATGAAGGTATATCGTTGCGTATATTGGCTTCTATCATGGGTTAACCTGTTTATGTGTATGAGTAAGGGAGTAAATTCTGGTAAGTGTCTACCACTAAATGTGTGAGTATATGTATGGGTATATGGGGATATTTATGTGTACTTGTGTGAGTGTAGATATATGTATGCCTATTGCATATGTATGTATATGTATGTGTGAGTGTGCATATATGTATGTATATGTAGTATGTATGTTTCTATGTGTATGTATAGGTTTATATATGCATATATATGTATATATATGTATGTTTAAATATGTATATGTTTATGTATATGTGTTTGTATATGGGTGTATATTTATATGTATGTGTGGGTGATTATATGGTTGAGCTCGACTGTCTCTGTATTGTTTATCTGGATGTGTCGATATGGGTATTTATATAGGATTAGATATTTATATATATATGTTGGTGTGTCATTGTATGTGTATTTGTATGTAGGCTTTAGTGTCTTGGAATGTATCATAGATACAAACTAAAATCTACTTTTGTTGATAAAGTACCTTTAATTGCTTACAGACCTTTGTTCTTTTCTTAAATTATGATTAACTTTTAATATATTTTATCATAATGTTGTTGGAATATTATTAGAATATAAGTTGGTCTATGTATGCTTATTTCTTTTTCCTTTTTTATGCATGTGTCTATATGTTTATGTATATATGTATATGTGTTTGTATATGTATATGTGTGTGTGCGTATATGTGTGTGTATGTATATGTGTATGTGTGTTTATGTGTGTATGTATATATATATATATATATATATATATATATATATATATATGTATATGTGTATATATGCGTATGTATATTTGTGAATATGTATGTATGTATGTATATGTTTGTCTGTAGATATATATGTGTATATATCTATGTGTAGTTGCGTATGTATGTGTGTATATATATGTACTAGCGGATGTGTATATGCATTTTTATACTCATGTCGTTTTAATTTACGTTTGTTTAATTTTTCATGTATACACTTGTATTTGTAAATGTCTATATATATATATTTAGTGTATATACATATATGCATGCGTGCTTATGTATGTACATCTAGATGTGTATGTATGTATGTGTGTGCTTGTATATGGTTGCATCTTTATATGTATTTCTTCACTTGCCTTATTTACTTTTCTGCGTCGACGTATGGGTCAATATATTTATATGTGCTTATCTATGTGTATGTTTATGTACGTAGGTCTGTGTATGCGTACCTATTATCCTTATATGTGTCTATGCGGGTGCATGTATTAATTTATATGCGGATGTGCGAGTGTTCAATTATATGTGGAGGTGGTTATTTACTTTTGTCTGTAAATGTGTCGAAAACTATATGTTTTCAAAAATGTATATATGTATATATATGTGTATGTGTGTGTATGTGTATATGTATATATATATATATGTATATATGTATATATATATATATGTATATATATATATATTTATATATGGTTATTTGTTTAAATTTTTCAAGTTTAAATTCGTTTAATAACATATTAAGCCACGAATGGCTTCGACATTTGACCGTCTGGATCATATTGAATGTAGATGTGTGTGCCTGTGTGTATCGATGTGTATGTGTAGGTGTAGTGCATTTGCCTATGTGTGGTTTGCTTTTTTGTATGTGTGTGTATATATCTAGATGCGTCCGAGCGTATGGCATGCCGTTGTTCGAGTGATTTCACGTGAGAGGCGACTAACATGCTGAAATGTAACGAAAAATGTATACATCTATGTCTGGGACTCTAAATACAACTTTCAACTTAATTTCAATGAAAATATAAATTAAATAGCATATATATCTTTTATTTTTATTTTTAGATTTATTATTTTTTTTTTTTTTTTTTTTTTTTTTTTTTCTCCTTAGTAATTTTACAATTTAAAACTTAATAGAGATCTGATTTAGATTTCTTAATAGGTAATTTTAATTTTATTTTTAATTTTAATTTCAAATTTTATAAATCTTTTAATATCTAGATAGCCTTGCTTAGTTGTCAAATTTTTCGAATCATCCTATACTTGCTTTTTGATTGGCCACTCTGGCTTACGTAACAGCGTTTACTCTTAGCTAAGGATCGTTGATTAATTTGAAACTTTTAAAACCATTTATTCTATATTCTATATCATCACTTGACAAGACACAAGAAGTGTTGAAACAAAATGGCTACTTTTGTCGTGATTTTATAACATATTTATGTTGTAATATTCAAATAAATAATTATATATATATATATATATATATATATACATATATAAGTGGATATTAAAGTCAACACACAGCGGCGACAGTCTGATTTATGTTTAAACGCATTAATCAGGCCTGAACATTGCCGCCACTGGGTGTTGACTTCAATGTCCACTTTTATATTTACATACACTCCATCACTGATACTGATCACTTCAGCCCATCAATACAGCATACCTTAAAACTATATGTTTTGTATATATATATATATATATATATATATATATATATATATATATGCACACCTGTGTTTGAATTAATATATCGACACGTTCTGTCTATCCAAGTTTTTATTATATTATATATATATATTTACAGAGGGTGCGTCCGAAATACCTCCCATATATACCTCCCACATAATGGTAAGACATTAGCTAGATGTAGACACTATTACCACTAATGTCTTACCATTATGTGGGAGGTATTTCATCGCACCCAATATACATATCTATATATATATATATATATATATATATATATATATATATATATATATATATATATATATATCGAATGCACTTGAACAAAAACAGAATGAATATGAACTTCGGACAATTTATTCGCAATTTTGCTCTCGGTGTGAAATATATTAGATATTTGCAAAAATACAATGCAAATTTAAACTTCCAGGTTTAATTTATCAAAACCTGTTTGTACACACACACACACACGCGCACGCATATATATATATATATATATATATATATATATATATATATATATATATATATATATATATATATATATATAGGGCCGGTGCAAGAGCCTCGTGTCTGCCCTCCGAATATATACAGGAACCTCTACTCCACTCCATGCCATTTGTCATATGGTAGTATTCATATAAAATACAAATTTTATTTTAACCTAATTATGTGCAATAATGGATCGTATGCAATATAGGTGGAGAATTCAACTCGAAAAATTGAAAATAAATACAATGTATCTAAATAAAAATTAAAGACATGTCAATAGATCATTCCATCTTAAATAAATCAACAATGTTTTGTGGCAATTTTTAACAATAACTTGAGATTTTTCTTGTTAAAAGGTTGAATAATAGAGACAGACAGAAATCGCCTTCCAAGCACTGACACAATTGACAGTCTAGATTTAATAGAGAAACTGTATTGGTTCACAAAGTCGTACATATTTGTTTAAAGCCCCATTACTGAAACATTTCAAAACACACCAGGTGTACAATAAGGGAGAAATGAGAGACTCAATCTATTTAATTTCCACCTAGACTATACTCTGCGCATATACAAGAACTGTTTTTTTTTTACTAATGTTCATCCAATACAAGGCTCAAGAGCCAGTGAAGTTGGTGAGTTTCTGTGTGGTAATGTATGAGCATAAGAAGTGGCAAGATGTGAAGCTCATGGGTCAATGCAGGAAAGATAATGGCTGACTTTCGATTTAAAGATTGATTTGATTGTGAAAACATAAGCAGATGGAAAAGACTTAGATCTGGAATTGGAATGACAGCACTCAAGATAAACCTTTCCAAAACAGAAAGTATCTGGAATTGGAATGACAGTACTCAAGATAAACCTTTCCAAAACAGAAAGTATCTGGAATTGGAATGACAGTACTCAAGATAAACCTTTCCAAAACAGAAAATATCTGGAATTGGAATGACAGCACTCAAGATAAACCTTTCCAAAACAGAAAGTATCTGGAATTGGAATGACAGCACTCAAGATAAACCTTTCCAAAACAGAAAGTATCTGGAATTGGAATGACAGCACTCAAGATAAACCTTTCCAAAACAGAAAGTATCTGGAATTAGAATGACAGCACTCATAATAAACTTTTTTCGTTTTCTTTTGGTTTTTTGATCTGGTGAAACCTAGAAAGATGAAATGCGTAATCAAATCTAGTTTCAGTGAAACGGTTTTCCATTTTTCAAATTTCTTTAAAACCTTGTCGGTATTCTATATCTTATTTTATACACAAATATTGGCTTCTAAAATTTCTGTATGCGCCATCTACACAGATAACGCCGACAGGTCGCATTTTAGAATAAATATAATTTTACTCTAAAAATAAATTTTTAGAGTAAAATGAACGAAAGAAACATATATTTAAAATAAAAACAAAAAATGTGTTCAATGTAATAACAGAGCCACACACACACACACACACACACACACACACACACACACACACACACACATATATATATATATATATATATATATATATATATATATAAAGAAATATAGTCTTAAAGTGTGCTATATTTATGGGATAAAGTGCTCAATATCAGAGATAGAGCGTGTGTAAATATAAAAGTGAACATAGAAGTCAACACTTAGAGGCGACAGTCTGTTTCATGCTAGATGCAATCGTCAGGCAACTAGTGCTGTTATTTTTCTCGGCTATTTATATATAGTACGAAACAGCCCTAAATGATATATCGACATCATTAAGCACTCCCGTAAATCATTACTATTTCACCATGAAGAAGCATGGATAAAGAAAGATGGAATATTTGACACTACAATGGGAAGCTTTGACGGTGCAAACCATGCGAAATGGTAGGTATTTACTAACTACACGAACTAAGCAAAATAATAGATAGAAATGACACAGGACTCTACAGGGACGACGGTCTCATAATCTTAAGAAACTGCAACAAACAAAACACAGATAAAACTAGAAAAGCAATAATAAAGATTTTCAAAAATATGATTTTCGACATAGATATAAAAACTAACCTAAACGAAGTAGATTTTCTAGATGTTACCTTCAACCTAAGAAAAGGCACATACAAACCATACAGAAAACCCATTGATAAACCACTCTATATACACACATCTTCCAACCACCCGCCGTCTATAATCAAACAGATACCAAAATCGATTAACCGCAGGCCTTCCGACAATTCCTTCAATGAATCTATATTTAACAAAGCTAAGAAAGGCTACGAAACAGCCCTAAAAGATAGCGGATTCCCAGCAACACTCACATACTCACCACAGAACACAAAAAAGGCCAACAGGAAAAGAAATATCATATGGTTCAACCCACTGTACAGCAAAAACGTAAAAACAAACGTAGGAAAAATATTCTTCAAACGTTTACACAAACACTTCCCGGAATCAAGCACCCTACATAAAATATTCAACAAAAACATAGTAAAATTCAGCTACAGTTGCACCGAGAATATGGCACAAATAATAAAAAAGTACAACAGGAAAATTATTAACAAACCATGGTGAAAGTACGAATAATTTTTTGCTTATCCTTGTATATGTAGATCATTGAATAAAATGATTTTTGAGTATAGATGATAAAAAGAAAAAAGGATTCAAAGGAAAAGGAAGAGAGAGTATTTTTAAGAGGAGGATTTCAAGAGAGAGTATTTTAAGAGGAGAGTATTTTAAGACGAGAGCATTTTAAAAGGAAGATTTCAAGGGAGAGTATTTTAAGAGAAGAATATTTTAAGAGGAGAGTATTTTAAGAGGAGAGCATTTTAAAAGGAAGATTTCAAGGGAGAATATTTTAAGAGAGAGTATTTTAAGGGGAAGGTTTCAAGAGAGAGTATTTTAAGAGGAGAGTATTTTAAGAGGAGAATATTCCATGAGGAAGATTTTAAGGGATAGTACTTTAAGAGGAGAATATTTTAAGAGAAGAGTATTTTAAGAGGAGAGCATTTTAAGAGGAAGCTTTCAAGGGATAGTATTTTACGAGGAAAGCATTTTAAGAGGAAGCTTTCAAGGAAGAATATTTTAAGAGGGGAAATATTTTAAGAGGAGAGTATTTTAAGAGGAAGATTTCAAGGGAGAGTAATTTAAAAGGAGGGTATTTTAAGAGGACGATTTCAAGTGAGAGTATTTTAAGAGTAAGATTTCAAGGGATAGTATTTTAAGAGGAGAATATTTTAAGATGATGATTTCAAGGGCGAATATTTTAAAAGGAAAGTATTTTAAGAGGAAAGTATTTTAAGAGGAAGATTTCAAGGGAGTGTATTTTAAGAGGAGGGTATTTTAAGAGGACGATTTCAAGGGAGAGTATTTTAAGGGGAAGATTTCAAGGGATATTATTTTAAGAGGAGAATATTTTAAGATGAAAATTTCAAGGGAGAATATTTTAAGATGAGGGTATTTTAAGAGGAAGATTTCAAAGGAGTGTATTTTAAGAGAAGAGTATTTTAAGAGGAAGACTTCAGGGGATAGTATTTTAAGAGGAGAGTATTTTAAAAGGAAGATTTCAAGAGAAAGTATTTTAACAGAAATAATTCAAGTCTTTTATTCTTCCCTTTACAAATATTTTTAAATACGCTAACGAAAAACAGAATAAGACATTTACTCCCAGTGAAATTTTCAAAGAAACAAACATTTATTAAGAGTGTCAAAAATATTTTTCAATATACAAAACTGTATTAAATACATGGTCTTTGGCAAAATTTCCCTTGTGCGCCTCCAACTATCAAGGCAGATTAACAGATATTTTTAAATACAAATCTACTTTTTCTTAGCAAACAACAGTTTATGAAATAATAAAAATTTCCTTAACAACAAAGGAACTTTAACAACGTTCTTTTGGCGCAACAATTCATATAAATCAATTTTTTAGCAACAAAAGAATTTTACTTTTTTCAAAAAGTTCACAATTCAAGATGTTGATAGTTCAAAGGTCGAAAGTCGAAGATTGATAAGCTGATGTTTGAAAGAGGGTGAGAAAAGGTTAGCTTATCTCTAGCGAAACTGTTTTTCTGATTCCTTTTGGCAAATATTCAGATTGTTGGAACATATGTTCTCACATATGAGATAAACTCTCACAAGTTTTTAAGAGTCATTCGAATGAGATAAACTCAAAAGTTTATAAAAGTCATTTGTATGAGATAAAACTCATATATTTAGAAAAAACATTCGCATATCAAATTTAGGAAATACTTCTTTACCTGCCTAGTACGGCCAATCCTTACTCCGAATGTGTCATCTGTTCCTTTCTGATTTTGCAGTTAAAATTTTCCTTCCTAAATAGCAAACAATGGATCTAAACTGTCTAAAAAATAAATCCCTAGGGAGCTACATGTTTTAACAACATTGGTAAAGAATTCAAGAATTACTATCCAATCAAACCGCACCCGTTAGCGTTTTAAATGTGACTGTCTTTTTTTACAACATCAAAACTGTAAACTTTTTTACAAATCTTTGCCACAGAATGTTTAAACCGCCTGACTTCGTTTTTTTGGTAGTGTTTTTATAACAGCAATTTAGAGTCTCTTATTTTTCAAATCTTTACACATCAATTTTTATTCATGCTTTTTTCTGTAAACCGTCTGGTTTCATTTTGGCTGTTTCTTTTTCCAAGAAACCGTGTCAGTAACATTCTAGTTTTCTTAATTAGTTTTTCATATAATTTAATATTATCTTTTTCATAAAAACTAACCGAATTATCCGCGCCTTGCTGCGTGTCACACATTTTTGTAAGAAAATGATGATTGATTTTAAATCATTCTTAAAATTTTCGGAGAAAAATGATACATTTCAGTATTACTCAATGATCTTACTGATGTGACCTCCATCTTCTGGCTTTCTCCTTCTATTTTGGATAGGAGTGATTCCTTTGTTCAAATTTAAATTTAATTTAAATCAAAGGGAAACATTTTTCAGTGGGAGATTTGTACAAAAAAAGCTTGATCTGATCCCTTTGATATGTATTTGATGCAATACTTAATTGAATGAATTGATGAGCAGATTTCAACACTGATATGACAACTGAATTGTCGCAATAAATATATATTGTCAGGCATTAGACACTGATTGGTGATTTCTTGCTCAACTTGATGTCCAAATTGTCTTATTTTGATCCTTCCGATGTGACCTCCATCGCCTGGCTTTCTCCTTCTATATTTTGGATAGGAGTCATTCCTTTGTTTAAATTTAATTTATGTTAAAAAGAAAAAAATTCAATAGGGAGTTTGTGTTCCCCCCTCCCCGGAGACTCCCTATGATCAAAATGAAATATACTTATCCAAGTACCCTAAGAATAATTACCTTGTTCAAATTTAAATTTAATTTAAATCAAAGAGAAAAAATTTTCAATGTGGGGTTTGATGTCCCCACAATCCCCCGAGACCCCTTTGATCAAAATGATCTTGCCGATATGACCCCCATCTTCTGGATTTCTCATACTCTCTTTTGGATAGGATTCATTCTCGTGTTAAAATTCCAATTTAATTTAAATCAAATGGAAAATAATTCAGTGGGGGGAGTTGTGCACCCCTCTCTGAGGATGCCCTTTGATAAAAATTAAATATACTTATTCAAGTAACCTAGGAGTCATTCTCTTGTTTAAATTTAAATTTAATTTAAATCAAAGGGGGAAAAAATTCAGTGTGGGATTTATGCCTCCCGGAGACCCACTTTGTTCAAATGAAGTAACCTGGGTAATGTAGTTTCAGAATAGATATTGTTATGGGGATCTATCTCCAAAACCTTACGAGGAGTTCAATAACAAACAGACAGAGTCTACAACTTCATATATATATAGAGAGAGATAGTGTTTTTATTAATTTTTACACAAATCAACATTTTCTTAGTTTTTCATACAATTTTAATATTATCTAATTTTTTACGAATAATTTTTATGAATCTATTTGATTTTGTTTTATACATAAATCATTGAATAATTGATTTGTTATTTCTGTATAGCTGAGGGGAAAGAGATAGATTCATACCTTTCCCAATGGTATTTGCTAGTAAGTGAGTGTAAGAAACCTGACTGGAATTAGAACCTGGCTCTCCAATTTCAAATTCGGAGCCGTTATCCATTCACTACCCCAAAATCCATAGCTTACAGCGCCTGTTATTCCCAAGCGGTTACCCATCTAGGTACTGACCAGGCTCGAGGTTGCTTTAAATTTGATGCCTTAAATTTGATGATCATATGAGAACCAGTGTTTCGCCCTTGCATGGAGTATTGCTGCCATATATGGTCTGGAGCCCCTGATGTTTGCCTCAGGGTTCTTGATAAGATCCAGAGACGGATATGCAATGTAATTGGCCCTGATCTGTCATCTTGTCTGAAGTCGCTCTCTCACAGACGCGTCGTTGCCTCGCTCTGTCTTTTTTACAAATACTTTCACGGTAATTGCTCCGAGGAGCTGCTTTCGCTGCTTCCTAGGCCTCATGAATTTAAACGTCTTACGAGGCTGGCATCCCGTTCCCACCCCTTCACCGTTGAAACTGTTAGATGTAGACGTCTCTTCTACTCCAATAGCTTCATGTCTCGCACATCTCGCCTGTGGAACTCCCTTCCTTATTCCAGTTTCCCTGACAAATACAATCTCCACCTATTTAAGTGTAACGTCAATCGACATCTCCAGTTGCCTTGATCTATCCACTTCCCTTCTCCACATCCTTTCACCTTTCATTCCTATCTGCTCTCGCTCCAAATCTTCTGTAACCCCCTTGCCTTGATCGATCCACTATCTTTCTCCACATCCTCTCCTTTACCACTCCTATCTGCTCTTCCTCCAAACCTTTTGTAACCCCTTGCGTGCTAGTGGCTTCCATCCTTGCTTGGGGTGATAAGCTTTAAAAAAAATAAATTCTAATGACTTGATAAAAGCCAAAAGGGTAATAAACAAGAACATATTTCAAGTTGTTAGATAAATTTTTCAAAACAGAACTTTTGTTTCAGAGTGATATGGCCGCAGTCCTCTATGTTTCTGGAAGACGATCTGAGTTCTAACACTCAAATTGTCAAGGAGAATAGAACAAAATCGGAATCTGTTGAAGTCAGGTCAAATGTGCAAAGCGTCTACGAAATAGTTTGAATTGACGTTTGACATGCATGTCCTCAATAACAGCAGATAAAATAAAAATCAGTTGAGCTAAGGTCTAATATGCAATATATCAACAAGAGATGAAGATGAATCGGTAATTTTGAAGTTTAATGTACAAATCATCGTTGAGAATAGATCAAATTTGAATTGACTGAACTGATGTCTGACACTGACTTAAACAAAAGCAAATCAAACAGTAAAGATGTGATTTGAAGGTTTGCATAGAAATTGGCAACAAGAGACGTTTAAAGCGGAAATGGTTGAGCTATGGTCTAATGGACATAGAATCTACGAAAGCAGATGAAATAGGAATAGATTATTTGATGGTTTGGTGTATGCTACTTCAGCAAGAGCAGATCAAATAAAACTTTAATGAGCTGATGCCCAGTATGTAAACACCGAAGAGACAAGATTAAATAAAAGTTTGATTTGAAGTTTCGCGTTCTAAATGTCAAGGCAGATCAATCAGAAATTGAATGAACTGAATAATCTGTCTAATGTGCAATCCTTCAAGGAAAAGTGTATCAAATTATAATAGGCGCTTTAGAAGTTTGGCATGCAAATCGTCGACGGAAGCAGATCAAATAGTTAACAGTTGAGCAGAAGTTTAACGTGAAAGCTTCGACGAGAATGTATTAAATATGAATTAATATAGCGGAGTAAAATGTGTAAAGCCTCATCGAGAGCAAAGGAAATAAGTATATGTTGATCTGGAGTCTGGCTGGAACTTGTCGACGAAAGTAGGTAAAAAACAATTTAGTTGAGCTTCAGTTTAGCGCGATAAGCAAAATCAAGGCAGATATAAATTAGTTGAGCTGAGGTTTAAAGTACGAAGCATGAACAATAAGAATACAAATATGCGGTTTTGAATTCTGGCTGGAACTCATTGACAAAAGTAGATCAAATAGGATTCAATTGAACTTAAATTTAACGCGATGAGTTTCGACGAGACCAAGGCAGATATAAATTGGATGAGCTGAGGTCTTGCGTTCAAAGCGTCAACAAAAACAGTTCAAATAGGTACAAGTTGATTTGAAGTCTGGTGTGCAACTTGCAAACGAAAGTCGATCAAATAATGTTTATTTGGAGCTGTGCTTTAAAGTCAAGGCAAAGATCAGGACATGCGTAAATAGAGCTGATGACTAGCGTACAAGGAATTCAAATAGAACAACTCAAATCGGAATATTTTGATTTGAGGTTTGGCGTGAAAATAGCCAAAGACATCTGATAAAATAGGAATTTTTGAGCTGTGTCCTTTTTTTTTTTTAGACGTAGCAAGGCTGGAGGCCACTATCACGCAAGGGGTTAAAGAAGGGTTGGAGGAAGAGCAGATAGGAGTGGTAAAGGAGGGGATGTGGTGAAAGAGAAAGACAGTGGGTCGATCAAGGCAAGGGGGTTACAGAAGATTTGGAGCGAGAGCAGATAGGAATGAAAAATGAAAGGATGTGGAGAAGGGAAGTGGATAGATCAAGGCAACTGGAGATGTCGATTGACGCTACACTTAAACCGTTGGAGATTGTATTTGTCAGGGAAACAGTAATAGGGAAGGGAGTTCTATAGGCGAGATGTGCGAGACATGAAGCTATTGGAGTAGAAGAGACGTCTACATCTAACAGTTTCCACGGTGTAGGGGTGGGAACGGGATGCCACCCTCGTTTGGCGTTTAAATTCACGAGGCCTGGGGACAAGCGAACGCAGCTCCTCGGAGCAATTACAGTGGAAGTACTTGTAAAAAAGGCAGTGCGAGGCAACATCGCGTCTGTGAGAGAGCGACTGGAGACAAAATGACAGATCAGGGCCAATCACATTGCATATCCGTCTCTGGATCTTATCAAGAACCCTGAGGCAAACAGCAGGTGCCCCAGACCATATATGGCAGCAATACTCCATGCAAGGGCGAATGGTCGATTTATAGACTTGGAGGATCGATTCCGGTGAGAAAAATTTCCTGGCTCGGCACAGAGAACCAACTTTCCTTGCGGTAAGAGATCAAATATTATTCATTCGAACTAAGGTTTGGTGCGTAATGTTTTGTTTCTTTAACAACATATCAACAGCTTATGGATCATTTAATGTCGAAATTTAATTTTCTTGGGAGCATTATTAATTTATTTTTCATAAAAATATATTGCTGGTAATTTTTTTAAATGTTTTTTACAAGAACGTATTGCCGGTAATTTTTTGTTACTATGAAAATGTATAGCTGGCTGGAACTTGTCGACGAAAGTAAATCAAAGACAATATAGTTGAGCTTCAGTTTAGCGCGATAAGTATAATCAAGGCAGATATAAATTAGGTGAGCTGAGATTTAAAGTACAAAGCATGAACAATTTCTACACTTTTATAGTGTTTTTACCACGTTTTGCGGGTTAAATATTTGCCCATAACTACCCCCCTAACAATTGCTACCTGGGAACAACAGCAATTAAGAAGTGACACCACGTTCCTCAAAATCTCACGATCCTTGCTGCCGGATATAGTTTATCGTCATATCCAGGACGAGTAATGAATCAGCAAATACAGATAAAATTCATTTGAAGTTTAATGTGAAAATTGTCAACGAAAGCAGATCAAATAGAGAAAAGTTGATTCAAGTAGTGCCGAGAATGTAAATCATCAGTAGAAGATCAATCGGGAGAATCTAGCTCTAATATGCAAAGCCCCAACAGAAACAACAACATAGCAAATAGGATTAGATTGTTTCAAATTAGCCATCCATTGAGAGCATGTCAGAGCTGAGTTACAGTATTGTATGAAACATAAAGTTATTTCGAAAGCAGATCTGCTCGGAATAGACGGATTTGAATTCTGTTGTGTAAATTGGCAGTTGAACAAATATAAATAAACTGAAATGAGATTTAATATATGGAACAACTACGAAAGCAAATTAGGTATGTGGCATGGAATGTTTTCAGCACAAACAGAAATGAATTGAGATAAAGATTAGCGCGGAAAAGGCGTTGAGAAGAGTAGATCTGCTATTTATTCTTTGGGAATAGGTACAAAGCGTGAACAAAATTGTATCAAAGGCGAATCAGTTCACTTGTGGTTTCATAAACAAAGAGCTTATGAAAACACATGTAAACTGAGTTGAGTGATATCAATTTTGTTTTGAGCGTTGAGAATAGCAGATCTGCTATTAATTCTTTGAGAATACGTCTAATGTACAAGGTTCAACGAAAGTGGATCAAAGGAGAATCAGTTGAGTTAAGGTTTCAAATACAAAAGTTTTATGAGAACATACCTAAACGGAGTTGAGCGATTTGAAATTTGTATTCAGCGTTCAGAAGAGTGGCTCTGCTAATAATTCTTTGAGAATTGGTCTAATGTGTAAAGCGTCAACGAAAGTGGATCAAAGAGGAATGAATTGAGTTGACGTTTCATATACAAAGAGCTTATGAGAACATATCCAAACGGAGATGAGTGATTTCAATTTTGCGTTGAACGTTGAGAAGAGAAGATCTGCTATTAATTCATTTAGACTCGGTCTAATTTACAAAGCATCAACAGAGTGGAACAACGGGGAATGTGTTGAACTGAGTATTCATATACAAAGAGATTCAGAGAACATATCTAAATGATGATGTGTGATTTCAATTTTGCGTTGAGCGTTGAGAAAAGGAGATCTGCTATTAATGCATTGAAGATAGGTCTAATGTACAAAGGGTCAACGAAAGTGGATCAAAGAGGAATGAATTGAGTTGAGGTTACAAATTAAAGCGCTTATGAGAACATATCTGAACGGAGTTGAGTGATTTGGATTTTGTGTCGAACGTTGGGAAGAGTGGATCTGCTATAAATTATTTGAGAATAAGTCTAACGTACCAAACTTTGAGAAAAGTGTATCAAAGGGAGATGGGTTGAGTTGAGGTTTCAAATACAAAGAACTTATGAGAACATGTCTGAACAGAGTTAAGTGATTTGAATTTTGCGTTGAGTGTTGAGAAGTGCAGATTTACTGTTGATTCTCTGAGAATAGGTCTAATGTACAAAGCGTCAACGAAAGAGGAATGAGTTGAGTTGTGGTTTCATATGCGTAAAGCTTATGAGAACATATCTATACGGAGTTGAGTGATTTCACTTCTGCCTGTTTATCTTCAAAGTGTAGCTCTAATATTACTTAGCTGAGCTGATCAAGCAGTAATTGGTTGAGCTGAGATCTGATAGGCAATGTGTTCGCCAAAGTGGATCAAATAGGAATATGCTAATTTGATGTTCGGCATACAACGCGTCAACTTTTGTATCTCAACCAGGAATAATGAGTTTAGTTGGATTTCAGCGCGTCAAAGCGTTGAAAAGAGAGCATATATTATATATTTGAGAATAGGTTCAATGTACAAAACATCATTTTTTTTAAAAATTTAAACCTAGCAATTTTTGGCGGCAAAAATCCTTTTACCTCCCCTTGAATCTGTTTTTCCTGTTTTGTCATCACAGTAATTTTTTTATCGGCAAAAGAAAAAATACATACGAGTGTACGAAGAAAATTATCAGAATCTTTCGCCATAATATATCTTTAGATTTGGCACCCTTACTTCTGCTTATGTGTGCTCAGAGTTGGTACTATTGTGATCAAGGGATTGAACTTTCCGCTCGATCGAACCCTTTTCCTTTACTTTACTTTCTTTGTCCTCTTTATCCTTTTAATTCAAAGTGGATCAGTTTGGTTTATTTTGTTTTACGGCATATCAACACCTCAATGGGTTATTTAATGCCGAAAAATATTTTATTGCTGGTAATATTTTTTTTCAAAAATGTATTGCTGGTAATATTTTTTCCTTCAAAAATATATTTCTGGTAATATGTTTTCTTCAAAAATGTATCGTTGGTAATATTTTTTTCAACAATGTATAGCTGGTAATATTTTTTTTCAAAAATGTATTGCTGGAAATAATGTATCGCTGGTAATAATTTTTTACAAAGTATTTCTGGTATTAAAACCTATTTTTGCACTTTCATAGTGTTTTGACCCCAGTTTAGGGGTTAACTATTTGCTCATAGCTGGGACCCTAACAGGTGCTACCACCTCTGGTCAGAGTGGACATGGGAACATCAGAAATTAAGAGGTGTTTCCACGCTCCTCAAAAACTCCTGATCAGAGGCTGTGTTGTTGGACGTAGTTTATCGTCTTACCCAGGACGCGGATGTAGTTTATCGTCATACCAAGGACGGCAAAGTGGATCAAATAGAATGAGTTGAGTCAAGGTCTCATATAGAAAGAGTTTATGAGATCGTATGCACACGGAGTGGATTGATTTCAATTCTGCTTGTTAATCTCCAAATGGTGCAGATCAAATATGGTTCAGCTGAACTAACCAAACTATAATTGGTTGAGACGAAATCTAATGGTCAAAGTATCCACGAAAGCAGGTCAGACGTGAATATGTTACGTTAAATTTTGGCATGTAAAACCTCAACGAAAGCAGATCGAGTAAAAACTGTTCGAGCAAATCAAAAAGGAATAAGTGCACATGAAGTAGTCATGCAAATTATCAATCAGAGCAGACTGAATAAGGGGCGCCCTGGGTAAGACGATAAACAAGACAAGGCCTCTGATCGGGAGGTTCTGAGGAGCGTGGAACCACCTCTTAATTGTTGGTGTACCCAGGTCCACCCTAACCCCGGTGGTAACACCTGTTAGATATTTTAAACTATATACTTGTTGTGGAGTTATTTCCACAATAGAACTTGTAGTTGGACTAAATACGTCCTAAATGGGGTAAACGTACAGAAACGTTAGGAACTTGTAAATAAGTGTTACGCAGAGTAATCGAGTTGTGGTCGCTGAACACTCACTCCTTCGACTACCTACTGGCTCCTACTTATAATAGGTGGGAGAGTCTATTATCTAGACAAGGTGTCTTCCACTATAACAATACTGTAAACATTTTAGAACATTACTATTCATAAATATTTTTAAGGGTTGGCTTCAATTTTTTAATATAGATAACTTGAAGAATTTTTAGTTTATGTTTATTATTTTGATGAAAAGTATAGATGTATTTTCAACAAGACTTTTCTTAAATTGCGTATGTGGACAGGCATGCTGTTGTAAATCTCGAGAGATGTTAGACCCATCATTCAAATGAAAACTCAACCTTCGAGAAAACGTAATAGTAGTATAGGCAACATTTATATTTTTTTTCTGTTGGAGACACAATCTCCTAAGTGGCATTTAAATTTATATACTTATGTTGGTTTTCTGCAACACGTTAGTTGGTGGAGAGGAAACATTTCTGTTAGAAATTTTAATATAAAGCAAACAATATAATATATCTTTAATTAACCCTAAACAAACTGATCTTTTATATTACAATCAAATACATTCTAATTACAAATAGGTCAAAAATATTCTAAAGAATCTAATAAACACTAATATATGCATATATACGTCTTCATCAAATTCAGATCAATCGTGAATAGTTTCAGCTCTCGTGTAATATACAAGACTTCAGCAATTACATATCTAATATGAATAGTTTGAACTGCGATCTGATGTACAAGTGTTCATCAAATTCAGACGAATCGTGAATAGCTTCAACTCTCATATAATATACAAGTCTTCAGCAAATTCATATCAAATACGAATAGTTTGAACTGCGATCTGATTTACAAGTTTTTAACAATTTCATATAAAATACGATTGGTTTGAGATGTGATCTAATGAGATATTCCTTCAACAATTCCAGATCAAATATAAACACTTTGACCTTTGATGTTATGTACAATTCTACTACAAATTTCCAATCAATCAAGAACAGTTTGAGTTATTAATTAATACACAATCTTCATCCAATTCAGCGGAAATTCGAATAGGCTGAGTAATGTAAAATCCCTCAACAAATTCAGAAAAATGCGAATAATTTGAGCTATGTTCTAATATATAGGTCTTCAATAAATTCAGATCAAGTACGAATAGGTTGACATGTCATCCAATCTCCAAGTCATCAACAAATTCAGATCAAATGTGAATTGTGCAAGCTTTTATCCAATGTATAGGGCCTGCAGAAAATTCATATCAAGTGCGAACAGATTGAATTTTGATCTAATATAAACATCTCTAGTAAATTCATATAAAATGCAAATAGATTAACCTGTAATCTAATGTACAAATCTTCAATAAATGCAAATCAAATAAGGATAGAATAAGCTATGATCAAAATGCAAGTTTTCAACAAATTCAACTCAAATACGAATAGGTAAAGTTCTGACCTAATGTACTAATCTTCAACAAATGCAGATAAAATACGATTATGTTGTTCTGAGATCCCATAGTCTTCAACTAATTCAAGTGAAATACAAGTACTTCGCGATATGATCCAATATGGAAGCGTTCAACAAATAAAAATCAAATGTGTTTAGGTCGAGCTTTGAGCCAATGTGCAAGTCTTTAAAAAAAAGTCAGATCAAATACATGTAGGTCTAGCTTTATTCCAATGTGCAATATATAGCAGACTCTGATAAAATATGAATGGTTTGAACTGTGATCTAATGTACAAGTCTTCAACAAACTCAGATCAAATACGAATAATTTCAGCTAAAATTTCATGTTCTATTCTTCTTCAAATTCTGTTGAAACACGAATAGGTTGAAGTATGATCTAATGTACAAGTCTTCAACTAATTCACTACGAATACAAATAAGTTAAGCTATTATCTAATATGCAAGAATTCAACAAATTCATATCAAATACAAACAGATTGAGATGTGATCTAATGAGCAAGTCTTCAACGGGTCCTGCTCAAATATGAACAGATTGATCTGTGATCTAATGTAGAAGTTTTCAAGTAATTCAAATCAATTACGAATAGTTTGAGATGATATGTAGTGTACAATCGTCAACAAATTCAAATCAAATACCTAACTTTGATCCAATGTGCAAGTCTTCAACAAATTCAGCTCAAATACAAATAGTTTGAGCTTTGTTTCAATGTGAACGGCTTTAGCAAATACCTATCAAATACCAATGAACCGAATTGTGACCTAATGCAAAATTCTTCAATATATTTAGATCAAATACGAATTGGTTGACCTGTGATTTAATGTGTAAATTCTGCTCAAATACTATTTTCTCATCTGTAGTTTGACGTGAATATCAAATAATAATAATAATAATATTTGAATATCAAATAATAATTTGTCAACCATGAAAAGCATCTACGGGAATAATAATAATAATAATAAAAAGAAGAAGAATATAATAAAATTATTATATTATTATTATTATAATTATTATTATATTATTATTATATTATAATTATCATTATATTATAATAATAATATTATATTATTATTTATTATTCTATATTATTATATTAATATTATATTATATTAATATTATATTATTATATTAATATTATATTATTATAATAATATTATTATATTATTATTATTATAATATTATATTATATTAATATTATATTATTATATTAATATTATATTATTATAATAATATTATTATATTATTATTATTATAATATTATTATTATATTATTTATTATTATTATAATATTATTTGAGTATCAAATAATAAATGTTCGACCGTGAAAAGCATCTACGTGAACAAATAAAATAATAGTAGATATTATTTTTGTCGTCATTAACGAAAGCTTTTCAAATTGTAATTAGTTGAGCTGGGTTTTGACATAAAAATCTTCAGCCTAAGCTGATCACAACTGAATAAGTTGACTTGAATATTGGAGCGCAAAACTTCAAAGTGAACATGTCAAATAGTTATGTGTTGGATTGTTTCATTTTGCGACATATTGTTGGGCTATTTAATGTCGGTACCTGTTTTTTTTTATTAGACTTGAGTCTATAAGTAAACATTTGTCGTGTTTATACTTGGGTTTACTTTAAAACTTGTCATGTTCTTAAATAGCCTCGTAAGATCGAGACTTTCATATGTATTTTCATGCAAGGCGCCAAGCCCCTTCAGAAATATCTAAACTGTCAGATGTGTAAAACCGCTTTCTAAGATCAATGCTTAAAAATGGCTTTGATCGAGTGAAGCCTGTGGGTTTTGCTGGTGACCTCTTTTTTTTAAACTTACGGACTAGTGCTCCAAAATCCCAAAGAACTGTACCAAATAACATAAACCGCAGCACTTGATTGAAGACTATCAACAGTAGTAAGAACTGATCAAATATGTTGTGGTTGGGCTGAGGTACAACGCAGAGCTTCAACAAAATAAAATAAAATAGGGTTAATGGTTTTGGCGTTCAGAGTGTCAGCGAAAGCAGATCAAAGGGGAAATTTGATTTGCAGTTTAAGGTGTAAATGATCAGCGAGAACATCTCAAATATCTATCAGTTGCACAATGACGTGATGAGAACAGATCAAATCTATGAATTGGTTTAGCAGAGTTTTCATGTGCAAAGCGGATACATTGCTGGATCAACTAGGAATCGTTTGAGCTGGGATTTAACGGGAAAGACGTCAACGAAAGAAAATCAGTTATTGATATGTTGATTTGGAGTTTGGCGCGCAAACCATCACCATATCACAAAAGGCAGTTCCAATAGAGTAGAGTTAAAGTGTTTTGCAAATAATCTGAACACGTCAAACAAGAATTGCTTGGGAGCTGAAATGTAATGTGAAAAGAGTGTCCGAGAGCAGATCAAATAGAAAAATTGGTTCAGTTGAACTGTCATGTGAAAAACGCCTCCGAAAGCAGAACAAATAGGAATTGGTTGAGCTGAGTTGTCATGTGAAAGCCGTCTCCGAGAATAGATCAAATAAGAATGCGTTGAGCTAAGATTTCACGTTGAAAGTATTAATAAAATAAAATTAAATGTTAGTAGGCCCATTCGAAGTTTGCCGTCTTCCGCTATTATCTCACATAGAAATCAGTTGAGTCGATCCTTGGTGTGTATTTTGTCAATGAGATCGGGTCAAACAGGAATTGGTTGAATTGAGGTCTAACGTGCAAAGTGTCTGCGAGCATAGATAAAATAGGATTGGGCGTGGCGTGCAAATCTTTAACAAAATCAGATCAAGTAATAATTGTTGCTTTCACCCAGCTTTAGCATGCAAAGCGTCTGCGCGTGTCATTCAAATAGGAATTAGTTTAGGTTTAGCATGCGAACCGTCGACAAGTGCAACTCTAATAAGGATCATTTGAAGTTTACCTTGAAAATTGTCTACGAGTGCAAATCGGTTCAAATCAACGAGAACAGATCAGTTGGGAGTGGTTTGAACTAAGTTTTGGCGTGCAAATCGTCAACGAGTGCAGTTCATATATATATATATATATATATATATATATATCTGTGTGTGTGTGTGTGTGTGTGTGTGTGTGTGTGTGTGTGTGTGGAACCCCGTTAAAGAATTGTAGGAAAATGCAATCGATTTAAGTACTGTCACTGGAAACTCATTTTATGTACAAAATCGGCTGACACAGAAGTTGACTAATTTTTGTGTATTTTGTAGGATCCATATTTGAATTTCTATATTCGTTTTTATTAACCAATCAGCGACGTTAGCACAAACGCGTCAGAGGCTTTGAATCTTCAGACAATTAATATTTGTTGTCTGCTATGAGATTTTGAAGGCTTAATCTAGAAAATGATCAACAATATTTCACTCCACCTTAAAATAGACATTTAAAAATTGTGAAAAATATATTAACCAATAAGCTTACGACTTTAATAAAAACTAACCTTCAGTTTTTTCTGAGCCGATTTCTCGGTTATAAAAGTTATCATATTAGTTCTCAAAAGAATTATTTCTTCAGTTTTCCGTGAACCTTTCACCAAGGTTGTTCATTCGTTGTTATATAAGCTGAAATTTTCAAACCTTTATTAATTACTCACCTTTTCACATATTCATTCGAGTATACTATATTACAAAAACGGCTAAGTGATGTTCAGTTAAAAAAACACAACAAAATACATACGAACCGAGCTATTGGTAAGACAGATTTTAACAGTACTATTAATGCAGCCATCGTGCACTGGCTGCGGTCATGCTGCTACTAGAAAATTACACGCATACATAAAACAGCGTAAATACATAACTCTCTCGTATGTATATGTATTCTATTTTCTATCATACTAAAGCAAATATTCTGTTGCATTGTAAAAAAACAAATATTTTTGTGTGCCTTTTTCGTGAGGATTTTTGTAATTTGTTTGTTTCAATCTGAAAGAAAATTAATACTCAATAATAAAATTTTGTTTAAATTTGTGGAGCCGCGTTCGAAGTTATAAATTGCTACACACAAAGACACACACACAGATACACACACACACACACACAGATAGATAGATAGATAGATAGATAGATAGATAGATAGATAGATAGATAGATAGATTTTCCTTCGTTGGTAATATCTGTTTTTCAAAAATGTATTGCTGGTAATAATCCTTTTATACAAAGCATTTCTGGTATTAAAACCTATTTTTACACTTTCATAGTCTTTTGATCTGAGTTAGCAGGTAGGCTTTCCTACCGCCCGGTCTACACTCCTCCCCCCTCTATTGGACACGATTGGAGGCCCAAACCTTGTTTTGTGTCTAGGAAGGGGTTCCCGGATCTCTCTCTCTCTCTCTCTCTCTCTCTCTCACTCACTCTCTGGCCTCTGTACTGGTGCCTCTGTGTTTCTCCCGTGATGCGTGTAGTCTGTGGCATTGCCTGTTAATTCTGAGGGTACACGGTTGACAGTTCCCTGGTTGCTGTTTCCGACTGGTAGTTAGGAGCCCTAACTCTTGCGTAGCGTCTTGAGCGGCCGCTCTGATCAACAGTTGCATAATATCGGGGTGTCTGTAGTGCCATGTCGCGCATGGATAGGTGTCCCTGCAGTCATCTCCGGTGGGCAACCTGAGGTCACATTATGATTCAGGCTGTGCCAAACCCCCTCTCTGCCCGCGTCATGGGTGATAACCGTCGGCTTCCTTTAACTCAGGCCTTCTCTTTTTCCAACACCAATTACCCACATGACTTACAAAAACTAGAAATATAAACCTAAACCAGCCTTCCAAAAATCACCCAAACCTTTAAATATCTCCTTCTCCAACATCCGTGGCATTAGAACCAACTTCTGCAGCGTTGAGTCTTTCCTCATTCCTGGATATACTGGCCCTGTGTGAGACCAATCTTGACTCCTCTATCCCTTCCTCTGATCTCTCGATCCCTGGATACCTTCCTCTCCTCAGAAAAGACTCTCTAACCCACATGCATGGCCTGGGTGTCTACGTCAAGGACCATCTCCCTCTGGCTAGAGAGTGCTCTCTCGAATCGCCGGATCATTCGTACTTGTGTCTCCGGCTATCTCTTCTCAATGCTGTAAGCTATCTTTTCTTCCTCTACCGCTCTCCATCCTCTCAGGACTGTGGGATACTCGATGTCATTTCTGACAGCATAGATAGGGCCCTCTCTGTCCATCCGTATGCCCACATATTTGTGTTTGGCGATTTTAACGCCCATCACAACCAATGGCTTAAGAACGCTACTACCGACCTCGCAGGCATTCATACTCTCAACTTTTCAGTCTCTCAATCCCTCACTCAGATAATCGATTTCCCCACGCGTTATGCTTACAACCGTGACTGTAAGGCCTCACTCCTCGACCTGTGTTTTACCTCCATCCCTAAGTCTTGTAGTGCCACGCAGCTCTGTCCTATCGGTAACTCCGATCATGCTGTAGTGTCTGTTAGCATCTCCTTCAGCCCCACCCCCTGCAAGGAGCCTCCTACCACCAGAACCACATTCTGCTACCAACGGGCTGACTGGGACTCGTTTCGTGACTTCCTCCGCGATGTCCACTGGGATGCTGTATTTAAGCTCCCCATTCAAGATTGTGCTTCAGAGTTCTCTTCCTGGGTTAAAGCTAGAATCGACGCTTTCATCCCCTCCAGGAAATTCAAGGTCAAACTGCGCTCCTCCCCCTGGTTCACAGCTGCTTGCTCAGCTGTTTCTTCCACCGTTTTCGTAGTGATATGTCCGACTCCAATAGACGTCTATTTACCTCTGCCCGTAACGAGTGTAAGCGTATCCTCGACGATGCCAAGTCACTATTTGCTGCTCGGATGAAGGAACGTATTGCATCCCGCAAATTTGGCTCCTCTGCAAGAGCGTTCTGAACAGTAACAAACCCTCCATTCCTCCCCTGTTCAATCAGTTTGAGGTCCTGACCACCTCTGCCAACAAGGCCGAATGCTTTGCTCGGAAGTTTTCTTCCAATTCTACGCTAGACTCTTCCGGGGTACCCTTGCCCGATTTCCCTCCCAGAACTGAGGCCCTCTTGGACGGATTGCACATAACCCCGTCGTCAGTATTGGGCATTACTTCTAACTTAGATCACCACAAGGCTACTGGTGGTGACGGGATACCAGCCATTGTCCTGAAGAAATGCGCACCTGAACTGGCGCCTGCCCTCTCTAAATTATACAACCGCTGCTTCAAGGAGTCCTGTTTTCCTGACTGCTGGAAGTCCTCAACCATTGTTCCTGTCTTTAAGAACTCTTGTGACCCCTCCGACCCTTCCAATTACCGTCCTATCAGTCTCCTACCCCTCTTCGGCAAAGTCTTCGAGGCCATTATCAACACCGAGTCAACGAAATGATTCACCTCGTAAAAAAAAAAACAATGTTTATTAAGACGCGGTGAATATTCGACAATGCACTCTCAGGAGAAATGATCTGTGATTATTCAGGAATGTAATGCAAGTTGTCGTATTCACGTGAAGACAGTCCGATGAGAGGTAAAGAGTTGAACGCATAGTGATACTGAAAATAAGTCCTAAAAACTTATGAGCCACTTGACTCCCTTCAAGATTAACATCTTCTCAGTTTGTAATATAAACGGATTGAGGAATCGGAGAGCCGAGTTCAAATTTCAGTCGAATCCATTACATTCACTTACGTGCTAATACCCTTGGGAAAAGTATGAATCCTCTTCTTCACCCCCCCCCAGCTATGAGTAAATAGCAGGACAGATCGGACTCTATAACCTTGAGTGCCAACTTGTCTACCGCAGAAAGAAATGGTAACCTACTGCAGGAAAATCTGCCTCGTCAGTCCTGTATCGAAAGATACATGATCGCCTAAGCGTGTATCACGCATGGCACTGTATATGCATGTCAAATGATCAAACAGAAATTGAATAAAGTCTTGAGCCTTCAACTTGTCTTTTTAATATAGTTGATTTAAATTGTTGAATATATTATTTTACCCATGCCGTCAAAAAGAATGGTAGATATGAAAACTGTTTCATCAATGGCGTTCTGCCGTTCCTCTTTTGATATTAAACCCGTCTTGCTTCGGCTTTCTAATAAATACACTCAGGTTTTCATCTCTCTCTACATTAGTTCGATTTCGTGCATTTATAAGTATGCAACAAGATGATCAGGTTTGAAGAAGATGATCAAAATTATCGAAATGTCAGAAAGAATGGGTCAACGTCAAACCGCTAAAGAGCAACATATGAAAGCTCTTTGACCATGCTATCCAGAAGAAACATGTTGATATTGGAAGCGTTTTGGATGCCGAAAAGACAGACCGACTTTTGCAATTAGACAAAACAGACCCAAGAAATTTAGTGAAGTCTTTTTTTAAAAAAAGAGCCCATCGTGAATGACACAATCTAGCACAGATACGTAGGTTGGTATGATTGCAATGGTTTGCGCTGAACCATCTCTTTCCTACCCCTGCAATCCCAAAGCACACATCTGGGAAGAGAAAACAGGCTACAGGGGATGCCAGATAGTACAGAGTTATTTACTGCCTTTGGGTCTCACCCACCGGATTTTCGAAGCTGGTTTGAATTCAGAGTTCTCCTTCTCCTAGACCGGTTGCCACCCAGTGCTATAGAACCGAGTCTATCCTGCTATTTACCCATAGCTGGAATAGATGAGATGGATTTATACATTTCCCAAGGGTATTAGCACGTAAGTGAATTTAATGAATTCGACTGGAATTCGAACTCGGCTATCCGATTCCTTAGTCCGAGCCGCAATCCATTACTCCACCATCGTCAATATCCAACGCAGAATGAACTGCTCGTCAAGTAATGCCAAAAAGCAACATTACGATTGAAGTGTTAATTCATACAGTAAGAATGTCACTACGTTAAAATCATCTAAATGGAGGCATTGTAGCAACAAAAAAAATGGTGTCATTAACCAAAAACATCAAATAAGATGAAAATACAGGTCGTCTGTTATAAGATAATGAAAATAAGCCAAAGTGATATGTAGTATTGTAAGTTTTTTTTGACTCAACAAACACTCGTTGCTACTTTTGTAATGTCAACGAATACTCGTTGTCACTTTCGTAATGCTCGTTGTAGTAGAGACTTTGTAATCGCAGATACAACTACAGAAACGCCGTTGAACAATACTGGTGCCAGACGCCTTCGAATAACACTCGCACTATAGTACTTGCTCGATAATACTCGCTCGGAAAGTAACCTCCGAATAATAATCCATATAGTGATCAGTATAGAGAATAGTGTACAGAAGAGAGTAGCGATCCGTATTGTAATAGAGGATAGTATAGAAATGGCGATCCCTATAGTAATAGAGGATAGTATAGAAATGGCGATCCGTATTGTAAAAGAGAACTGAGGAGAAATGATAATCAGTTAGACGTCACGCTACTTTCTATTTATACGTTTCTTCTATGGTCACGTGATCTACTTAATACACTAATGGGATCGCCTGAGTTTGCTCACTGGCGATCTATGTTCAAACTCAAGTGTATGCAGCGACACTTTATTCCTATATAACAGAAAGCAAAGTAGAACGGGATCCTAATGCAAGAGAATATGTTCGAATATAAACTGGCACAAGAAGCAAACGAAAATATACAAGGACAATAAAAGTTCGTTAGCGTGGTTTTAATGTCTTGGGATTTCATCAAAAGCGATGATACAAGAAAAGTGATAAAAATCGATGGAACATGGAACAGCAAAATGTACATTGCTTTGCTGAAGTTGCAGCTGTTACCAGATATAGCAGAGGGTGAAATATTCCAAAATGATGGATCGCCTTGACATACGTCTCGTTTAACAAAGAAGTTTATCACTGCTGAATACATTGCAGTAATACAAGATTGGCTTAACCAAAGCGCTGACCTTAACATAATCTAACCTATGTGGCCAGAGTTTAAAAGCCGAATGTATATATCAAAAGGTCTTGCAACAACTTTGGATTTTACCACCAAGAGCATTGGCAGAACATTCCTACAGAAACAATTTTAAAGCTCTATTCCTCTATTCTACGTTGAGTTAAAGCTGCAGTTTGTGCCAATGGGAACCATACTGATTACGACGATTCAATGGCCGTAATCAACTTTGCTTGATCGGCGACGCACTCCGAAGCTGTGTCGATCTAACGACCTGTTTCTCCAGTGGGGTAAAGGGATGCAGGTTCCAATGCTGCCGAAGAGTGCATATTTTTCTTTAAGAAGATTTCTTGAATATTCAAGTCAGTAGACGAAAATAAATGGATATACTATTTAATACCTGGCGTCTACTCAAATATGGGTATCCACTAAATATACCGTTTAAGTGATAAAATATGAAGGATTAATATATATATATATATATATATATATATATATATATATATATTCCATAATTTCCCCTCCCCATTTGTTTTATTACTGTGTGAATTGTCCTTTTCTTTGTTCTCGTTATAAACTACGACAACGTTTTCCTTTCGACGAAGCGTTGGCCAAAAGGAGTCCTAAAGGGAAAAATGCCTTCGTGTTTTTTCAAATATATATATATATATATATATATATATATATATATATATATGAAGGGAAAAATGCCTTCGTGTTTTTTTTCAAATATATATATATATATATATATATAAAGGGAAAAATGCCTTCGTGTTTTTTTTTCCAAATATATATATATATATATATATATATATATATAAAGGGAAAATGCATTCGTGTTTTTTTTTTCAAATATATATATATATATATATATATATATAAAGGGAAAATGCATTCGTGTTTTTTTCAAATATATATATATATATATATATATATATAAAGGGAAAATGCATTCGTGTTTTTTTCAAATATATATATATATATATATATATATATATATATATATATATATATATATATATATATATATATATATAAAGGGAAAAATGTCTTCGTGTTTTTTCATATATATATATATATATATATATATATATATATATATATATAAAGGGAAAAATGCCTTCGTGTTTTTTTTTTCAAATATATATATATATATATATATATATATATATAAAGGGAAAATGCATTCGTGTTTTTTTCAAATATATATATATATATATATATATATATATATATATATATATAAAGGGAAAAATGTCTTCGTGTTTTTTCATATATATATATATATATATATATATATATATATATATATAAAGGGAAAAATGCCTTCGTGTTTTTTTTTTCAAATATATATATATATATATATATATATATAAAGGGAAAATGCATTCGTGTTTTTTTCAAATATATATATATATATATATATATATATATATATATAAAGGGAAAAATGTCTTCGTGTTTTTTCATATATATATATATATATATATATATATATATAAAGGGAAAAATGCCTTCGTGATTTTTCATATATATATATATATATATATATATATATATATATATAAAAACACGAAGGCATTTTTCCCTTTAGGTCAACGCTTCGTCGGAAGAAAAACGTTGCCGTAGTTTATAACGAGAACAAAGAAAAGGACAATTCACACAGTAATAAAAAAAAAAGATGAAGAAGGGAAATTGTGGAAAATGATTAAAATATATTTATTGTTGAAATAATTTGCGAATAAAAAATAAATAGTTCCAAGTGAGTATAAAATGAAAAAAAGAATACTCACGAACTTCCTAAAAGATTAAGGGAGCGAATGAAAAGCTCCTTCTGTTTGTACAGAGCCAGTTGATTGAATTTAATATGCACCGCTTCAAGCACACATAAACGATGAGCGGACTGGGATCTGTGCAAAACTGTGAAAGAATTGTTCACATATTTTCTCGCACAGTTCACGTTATCAAGCAACTGCTGGCCAATGGCCGAAATCATGCTCAGAGTAAGTTATTCTCAGAGTGACTCAAACCACCCAGTCTTATACTGGCAGGAACGTGCTGATTGATTCGGGTTTCCAGTCGCTGATTGGATCGTCATTCGCATTCAGGTTCTTACTGACATTTGAATTTGTATACAATTGAGCTACTTTGAAAATAGGACAAACCATTTTTGACAAATGTGGGAAATACCGCTTTAGTCCCAAAAAACAATACGCAACCTGACAGTGGAATAACCTGATATTGCACAAACCGATACTCTGTCAGCCAGCGTTTGGTTTTTCCCACCCAACCACGGTAATTTTAAATAAACAGGACAAAAGCTGGGACCGAAGACTACCGGTTCTTTAAGGCGTTTAATCTTACGCTCAACAACGCGTTTAATGACTTTCACAGAATATCCAATGTCACAAAAAACACAATGAATGTTCTCTAAGTTTTGATCAAGTCTACAAGGAGATCAAATCATCAATGCGCGTTGAACCAAGATAGAGATCAGGCTTATCTTACGAGACTTAGGTTCAAAACACTTTCAGTTGGTGTATAGACCTATGAACGTAGGCTTCCGATAAACACTGGTAATAATAAACAAACCACCCTTACTTTCATCCACTACATCCAAAAAAAGGCAAAGTACAACTGTTTTCCACTTTCATGATGAATTGAAAGGATGAATTGAAGTAATTGAGTCAGATATGAAAAACTTCAGCATCATTAATGGAATCTAAAATAGAAAAAGTATCCTCAACATAACGTAAATATACGTGGGACTTACAAAATTTTCCTTCCGACGAAGCGTTGGCCGAAAGGAGTCCTAAAGGGAAAATGCCTTTGTGTTTTTTTTCAAATCTGTATTTATGTTATTGTTGTGTCGGAAACCTACCACCCCTCTTGAAGATGAACTTGTCTGCTAGCAAAGACTTTATATAGTGACACGTCGAGAGACAGAGGATAGAAAGTTCCTGGCTGCGGCTAGGGAGTCGTGCTGTCGAACTCTCCGCCTCGGCGGAGAGGAACTCGGACGTGGCTTTGCCGTAGGGCAAAGTGCCGTCCGGGGAGGTAGACAGTCCCTGGACCCGTGTATACGGGTTCTAATGGGCATATTTTTGGCCGAGCCTACGGGCTCGGTAAGCCCACATTAAACCGGCCTTGTGCCACATCGACCCATGTGGGGGGGTTGCTAAATACCGAGAAAGTTCTTGGCTGCGGCTAGGGAGCTGTGCTGTCGAACTCTCCGCCTCGGCGGAGAGGAACTCGGACGGGGCTTTGTCGCAGGGCAAAGTTTCGTCCGGGGAGGTTGACAGTCCCTAGAACCCGTGTATACGGGTTCTAATGGGCATTTTTTGGCCGAGCCTACGGGCTCGGGGAACCCACACTAAATCGGCCTTGTGCCACATTCGACACATGTGGGAGTGTTGATAAATACAGAAAGTTCCTGGCTGCGGCTAGGGAGTCGTGCTGTCGAACTCTCCGCCTCGGCGGAGAGGAACTCGGACGTGGCTTTGCCGTAGGGCAAAGTGCCGTCCGGGGAGGTAGACAGTCCCTGGACCCGTGTATACGGGTTCTAATGGGCATATTTTTGCCCGAGCCTACGGGCTCGGTAAGCCAACATTAAACCGGCCTTGTGCCACATCGACCCATGTGGGGGGGTTGCTAAATACCGAGAAAGTTCTTGGCTGCGGCTAGGGAGCTGTGCTGTCGAACTCTCCGCCTCGGCGGAGAGGAACTCGGACGGGGCTTTGTCGCAGGGCAAAGTTTCGTCCGGGGAGGTTGACAGTCCCTAGAACCCGTGTATACGGGTTCTAATGGGCATATTTTTGGCCGAGCCTACGGGCTCGGGGAACCCACACTAAATCGGCCTTGTGCCACATTCGACACATGTGGGAGTGTTGATAAATACAGAAAGTTCTTGGCTGAGCTAGTTATAGACTACTCAGGCGATTTCTGTACCTTTTACCAACCTAATAAAACCCTTTTTATTGTTACGTGTTATTTGTCGTTTGTCTCTACAAACCCCAAACCAATATCATAACAGTTATGTAGTATTAAGTCTTTGTTTGTATTTTTTACTTAATTAGCTTCTATATTTCCATAATATTCCCTCCCCTCTAACTCTTCCAATGTCGAATGTATAACTAACTCTAATTTCTATATTCACCCCACTCTATAACTGTTTTACACTATATTAATTATATTTTATAAACTGTCCCCTCCTCTAAGATCTCCCCCCCGACTCTCTTTCCCTTAATCCATTACATCCTCTTATCTATATATTTTATAAACTGTCCCCTCCTCTAAGATCTCCCCCCCGACTCTCTTTCCCTTAATCCATTACATCCTCTTATCTATATATTTTATAAACTGTCCCCTCCTCTAAGATCTCCCCCCCGACTCTCTTTCCCTTAATCCATTACATCCTCTTATCTATATATTTTATAAACTGTCCCCTCCTCTAAGATCTCCCCCCCGACTCTCTTTCCCTTAATCCATTACATCCTCTTATCTATATATTTTATAAACTGTCCCCTCCTCTAAGATCTCCCCCCCGACTCTCTTTCCCTTAATCCATTACATCCTCTTATCTATATATTTTATAAACTGTCCCCTCCTCTAAGATCTCCCCCCCGACTCTCTTTCCCTTAATCCATTACATCCTCTTATCTATATATTTTATAAACTGTCCCCTCCTCTAAGATCTCCCCCCCGACTCTCTTTCCCTTAATCCATTACATCCTCTTATCTATATATTTTATAAACTGTCCCCTCCTCTAAGATCTCCCCCCCGACTCTCTTTCCCTTAATCCATTACATCCTCTTATCTATATATTTTATAAACTGTCCCCTCCTCTAAGATCTCCCCCCCGACTCTCTTTCCCTTAATCCATTACATCCTCTTATCTATATATTTTAAAGTTATTTTTCAACCCCTATTTTATTCCTCTTTTAATTTTAAATTAATATTTCATTCTTCATATAACCCCAAATTATTGTCGTTAGGTTAATATTTGGGTTTAAATCTTATGAAACTTCTTCCCCTTAAGACAAATACCCTCCACTGACCCCTGTCTTGTGCTTTTCGTCTGACTGAAACACTGAAATGTATAAATTCTGTATTAGTTTTTCGACCTTTTTTTTAGCTTTCACAGTTAAATTTCCATTTCTGACACGAACTCAGTCCACACTGTGGTTGATAAGACAGACGACCAATATCTTCGTCTATCGAAATAGGCTATTCCCTATATGAGGTGATTTGGGATTTTATTGTTTATTATATATATATATATATATATATATATATATATATATATATATATAATTTTAAAAATCGTAAACTTAGGTATCAATCCTTCGATTAAATGTTTCATCAAATAGAATGGAAATAAAATGTATGTTAGACCTTCCCTTTTTCGTGAGTTTTTCCCGGTGTCGTTTGATGCTATGTGGAAACTTGTAAAGGAACTTGCCGAAATTGTTTGTAATGGTCTATGTACTGTTGAACATCTTTAGTCGTTTTCATTGAAATAAAATCGAGAGATAGCAAGTGTAGCGTTGATGTTATTAACTTTCTAATCTGAAATTAGAGTGAAACGACTTTTACGTGCGCGCCTAAATTGAAACAAATTTTATAGATAGTAAGTTGCTGTCCTTTGATGTGAAGATCTTCCAGAAATTTTAATCGTTTTTCTTTTATTTTTTATTTTTATTTATTTTTTGCACTGCTTAAATAGAATGGTTCACTCATAAAAAATAAGGAACATTTTATTTGTAAATAATTTTTGCAGAATAACATTCCTTAGTTCGCGACATTTGTCAGAATCAAAGAGTATTGATTCGTTATGATATAGAAATGGGGTCTTGATCATAATATCGATACAGTGTCAAATCAATCATTGACTTTGAAGAGTTATTGGCCTTGAGTTAAGTCCCTTAGCTATTATTTACAAAAGTTAAGTTTTTTAAATGTGCTAAGATCATTAATATTTTCATATATTTTTTTAAATTTTCAGAATTTTTTTACGTTGTTAAACATTTTTTTTAAAAACCTATTTCTGTATATTTGTTCATAAGCACAAACACAAACATTTTGGTTCATAGGATGAATAAACAGATGCATAATTTTATAAATTTATTACAAACGTTTGTTCTTTAATTAAAAATCTGTTTGTTCGTTCTTTAAAATAAATCTTCCTGTATACCCACCTCAAAAAGTTTGCACCTAAAACTATAAATGCAGATAACTCTGTAAAATTCAGGGATCGATTTGAAACTCGATCGGTATTATAAACAGGACCCTAACTCTAAATCGATTATTTTCCTGACAAGTGCTGCGGCTTACATATATATATATATATAGAAAGGTACTAATCCTATTCTTCTCCCTCCAGCTATGAGTAAATAGTAGGACAGACCGGATTCTATAGCCTTGGATGGCAATTGGTCTAGGAGAAGGAAAACTCTGAATTCAAAATCTGCGGAGGGTCATAGTGCACCAGGTCTCTGTATTCGCAAGTGTGGTTGGTTCTGCACAAAAACCTTCACCACAATAATCAAATCTCACGTGCTGGTGTCGGGCTGTCAGTTTCCTAGGAACTGATCAGCTTGACCCTCATACGTCGAATTCGACGGGAGAGCCGAATATATATATATATATATATATTATGCCTTTAGATTCTTGAGGAACATAGGGCCGCAAGATATTGTTGCGGTTTCTGTAACAAGCCAGTTTTTAAGTGTGTATGATGTCTTGGAGAGGTTGCAAACAAGGTGAAGGCTTATACTGAACATCAGAAAGAGGCAGCTGAAGTTTCTGAAACACATAATGAGGAAGGAAGGCCTGGAGAATCTGATACTCACGGGTCGAATAGAGGGAAGGAGAGACAAGTGAAAGCAGCGCGTGACATACCTGACGAGCTTGAGCAGGTGGATGACAGAACGTGGTCGGGGGGTGGGGAGCAGAGGGAAGGAACTTGTTAAGAGCTGCAAGGAAAGAGGTGGAGAGCCATGATTGCCTACGTCCTGAAAGGACATGGCACATAAAAAGAAAGAAGGTTGTCAGCCTACTGCACAACCCACAACCTGGAGTATCAGGTTTTGAATTCAGAGTTGTGTTTCTCCTAGACCAGCTGAGGGTGGGGGAAGAAGAGGATTCATAATTTTCTCAATGGTAATGTAATGAATGTAATGGATTCGACCCTGTCTCCTCAATCCGAGCCGCTATCCATTACTTCACTGTACCTCCTCTAGTGCCACGGTCTAAAGCAGCCATGGACACACTACGGCCCTCGGGAGACATGCGGCCCGTTTGGTCTTTCTAAATGGCACACTTAATTCCATAAGGAATGTAACGTTTCTTAACATTTTGTTTTGTTTCGTTCTCTCCTGTTCACTCACACATTCTCTCATACATTAGCACGTAAACAATGATTAAGTTTTGAATTTTGTAAACTTTCGGCGAAAATAACGTTTTCACTATTTTAAACCATTGGTGATATTTACTATGGAAGATAAATATCTTTTGCTTTTGAAACAAGAAACATTCATAATAATTTTTCTGTGGAGACAATTTTCTTTTCAAATGAATAAATTAAAAATAAATTACACGTAGCGACGTATTAATTACACTGTCAGCAGTAATGATATATCAAGGCTTCAATGTTTTAATTATAGAAAAATTTCTGCAAAGAAATAAAAAAAATTGACTTTTCCTCCATTTCTAAGGTATATCCTTACACATATGTTTTCTGTAGTGAAAATAAGTTTTCAACGAAAACTTTGAATCTTTTTAGTAGTGATGGGTCATAGATTATGCAGCCCTCTGTTCGAAAAACGTTGCCCATACATGGTTAAAATAATGCTAATCTACAAAAGTTATTTCCCGCCAAAATGTTCGCTAATTTTTACGAGTAGACCAGCCATGTTTCTTGTTTTTTTTTCATTCAGATTGGCAAAACACTGCTATACTGTTGGCCGAAATCTAACGGAAGTTACAAAGAGCTCCGTGGGTTTTTGTTATGTATTTACACGTGGAACTTTGTGAAAGGTCAACGTTATCGAGAAAAATGTATGATCAATATAATTGTAATAATTTAAACTATTTATTTTTTAATTTAAGTTTTTATGAAAAATATATATCCAAGAACAGACAGTAAATAGTAAAACGTTGCTGAGAGTTATAATGAACAGGAAGTAGTGGAGTGCCATTGTCGCCAACAATTTGGACTCAAAAGCAGCACTGAAGAATTATCTATCAAACAAAAAACATTCATCAAAATCGGATGAAAACTGTGGAAATGCACAAACAGCATCCGATCACACACGCACATACACATACATGCATACACATTTTGAGAATTATACATTATATATATAGCGTGGTGTCTAATTTACAAGTCTAGATGAATGTTATCTTTAAACTTTAGCAATTGAGCTAATTTTTTTAATATTTTGTATATTATTATATAGTATTAATAATATGAAAGTTTCAAATAATTGTTATGAGTAGAAAATCAGTTATTGTCAAATTATTCAAAAACTCGAAAAATGATTGGTGCATAATTATAAAGCCATTAAAAAATTTTATTACAAAGTGACAAACATTAAACATTTATAGAAAATTAATATTTAGTTTGTGATTGGCTATTAATTCAAACACTCTATTTTTCATAGAATAGATTAACTTCTGAGTGTCATTTTGGTTAATTGAATCCCAGGCTTTCAAAATGTCACTTTTGAGCTCTTCCTTGTTATTAAATTGACGCCCATTCTTGTATACACGTCTAACCAATATCCCCCAAAGGTCCTCGATAGGATTGATATTGGGTGATCTGGCGGACCAATCCATAATACTGATTAGGTTAGCTTGAAACCATTCCATATTGGACTTGTCTTTGTGAGCAGGATCGTTGTCTTGCTGAAACACAATTTCGACCACCATTTTTTCCCATAAGGCAAGAGAACAGTAGACAACAAATTTTGATAAACCATAGCATCAGGTTTTGTGTCAATGAAAACAATTGGAGTTTTGCCTTTGAATCCGAATGCCGCCCAAATTATAACACTCCCTCCTCCTTGCACACGCTTGGAAAAGACTAACTTCTTCTTTCTAAGGTCATGCCAATAATAAGATAAGCCATCCGGACCGTCCAAATTAATTTTTTTCATCGGAAAATGCCACATCTTCCTATTGCTTGGCCCAAGTCATATGAGCTTTGGCCCAAGTGAATTCCTCTGACACATAGTGCTCAGTCAAACATGGAGCGTTCATAACGTTGCCATAACTGAAACCAGATGACATGTTAAGTTCTCATCCAGAGTGAAACAATCAATTCCAGAGTTGCCTGGATCTTGGAACACAATGTGACGGCATTGCTTGCTTCTTTTTTGAATGCTTTGACATCCCTGTAACTTAATTCCTTGCTTCTTCAGCCTCTTTTCCTGGCTCCATATTCTTCCGGGTTTGATAAAAAGTTTTTAATAACCGTTTTTTGATCGCTTAATCCTAACGGCAATTTCTCTGCTACTCAAATTTTCATTCTTGAGTTGCGATTATTTGACCTTCTTTCAAATTCACTTAATTTTCTACCCAAAGGCAGAGTGTATGTCAATTTTGTTATGCGCAAATGCTAGCGAGTTATTAATAATGATTTATAAAAATTTTAAGTGATTGTTGATTTAAATTATTTTAACTTGCAGTGCTCTTTTTTAAAAATGGCCTTAAAATTAATTATGCACCAATCGTTTTTCAAGTTTTTGAATATTTTTACAAGTGATTTTCTACTCAGAACAATTATTTGAAACTTTCGGATTATTAATACTATATCATAATATACAAAATATTAAAAATTATCTCAATTGCTAAAGTTTAAAGATGAAATTCAGCTGGACTTATAATCATGCACCACACTGTATATATAAATATATGTACTAAAACTCTCTCTCTCTCTCTCTCTCTCTCTCTCTCTCTATATATATATATATATATATATATATATATATATATATATATATATTCAAAATATATTCAAACATGTTTCATTGAATAATATAGTGTCTACTTACTTTTATACTAATCAGTATTTTTAGAAGGATCTATATAAAAATTATAGACACAATATGTCTATATTATTCAATGAAACATGTTTCAATGAAGATATGCTGCCTTTATATATTGTGTATTTAGACAGCAATCCTTCATTTATGCATGTTTCATTAAAAGCAAGACAAGGTACTACGATTAAGCTTTTTATTTAATTTTTCCTGTGTTCGAACAAGTGTTTTATTTTTTGGACACAAGAGTGTTTAGAAACTGTCCAAAATGTTCTGTAATTCCGAGCACTTTCGGCTATACTTTTAGCCATTATCAAGGATGATTTTATTTTTTTCAGTACAATTGAGTGTGTGCGTTGTATGTATGTTTTTAGTGTTGTAGAGATGTTTTATTTTCCGAACACAGTTAGCACATTGTGGCCGTGTTCGTAGTTAATATTATTATGTGTTGCCTTTTTCTTTTTTATTATTAAGGCATCCATTATTTTTTAATCTTTTTTTAAATGTGGATGAAGTTATTATGTTTATATTTTCTACTAGTATGTTTCGGATGGAGTCTGGTAAGTGTGTGTGTGTTTAAATCGGTTCTAATAGAGCTGTGGTCACATAGGTGCAACGTAAGGCGTCTGGATAGGCATGTAGTAGTGTGACCAAGGTAATTATTTATGAATTCGGTTTGATCGGGAATACAGTTCCTTAAGGGGCTCATAGATAATGTTCGTTCTTTGTAATTTTGAATTTTGCTGGTCTATTTTCACTTTTGAGGATAAGGTTAGCTATTTTAAATTTTTTGTAGTAGACAATTAATTTGATATTTTTATTCGGGTCAATTTGGGTAATTTAATCTAAGTGAAAATTCATCTTGTTTGTAGTTAACGTGCATTTGTTTTTTGTAGAAAATATGTTATTTTTGTATGTTCACTATAGTTGTTATTTAGTTTGGGGAGAAATAGTCTAATTTGGTGGTCTATAAGTTGGTTAGGGAAGCCATTCTTATTTAGTGTCTGTTTTACATATATTAGTGTCTGCCTTTATATATATATATATATATATATATATATATATATATATATATTACGCGAATCATTCATACGAAAAGCAGATAATGAAGTTAACGATACTTGTTGAGGATTCCTTCATAACCTTTTGTTTAAAGTATTGTGGAATATCAGCATCTTGATTATGTCATTATTTTCTCTTTGAGTTACAAGTGCTATCCATTTTAGATGTTATTACTCTTTCCAGTACTGGTTGGGGTTTCCTTCTTAACCTTTTGTTTAAAGTATTGTGGAATATCAGCATCTTGATTATGTCATTATCTTCTCATTGAGTTACATGTACTATCCATTTTAATTGTTGCTGCTGTAAGATGTTCTCAACTGATGTAGATTATGCTATTTGATATAATTCTTTGCGATTTTGTGCTGTCAGTTCATGATGTTCAAAGATGAATGGTCCTCATTAAGACCTACAGGATTTGTTCCTTCAATGCCATTTTTGATCAGTGATCTGGTAAAACAGTTGCATACAGCTGACAATTTAGATATTTATGAATATGTATAAATAATTAAGGAACAATTTGAAAAAATATTGTTTCTTTTTTAATAATTCTGTCGCATTTAATCCATATTTTCAAGTTTTTTATTAATACTGTTATTATTTTGTTTCCTTTGATTTCTGGTGTATAGCCGTTTCTTTCCGGGCGTTAAAAAAGACATCTTTCCCTGATCGTTTTTGTAATGAAAAAAAAAAAAAAACTAAGGTCACAGGCATTTTACATAGATAAAACCTTTTTAATGTGTGAGCTTTACTTGTGAGTACAATTAATTGTATTTCTTTAAGGTATGGGCTATCAGGAATCCCTTCAATGTGTCTATTGGAAACTTTTCCAATCAATCCGAAGGCTCCAACTACATCTGGAATTATTGATGTCCTCATGTGCGACATTTTATTATTATTATTATTATTATTATTATTATTATTATTATTATTATTATTATTATTATTATTATTATTATTATTATTATTATTATCGTACAGTATTTACATTAGTCGGACTATTGTCCTCATTTTTGTTGCCATATTTGTCACAACGTTTCGGCCGTTGTACGTTCCGGCCTTCTTCAGGTGGTTGGAATTTCGAACCGAACCCTTTATTTCGATCACTGGTGTAGACTGTTCTAGTTCCACGAACCATGTTTGATGGATGTCAGTTATCAGTTATCTCCTGCTAATTTTCCCTCTGAAAGTTCTCCACTGCCTGAACCGGGTATTGAACTCTGTCACTGGATCTAACCAACGCCTTTATCCACTGTGCCATGTGTCCTTGAGGACATCTGGGTATGAATTTCTGAGTATTATAAACCTAATTTTTCAGCCACCATTTTTTACCAGTACTCATATTGCAATTTTGCTGTTATCATTTCATGTTTTTACCAGATCTCATATTGCAACTTTTTTTGTTATCATTGCTTTTCTCTGGCACTCCTTATTACTGGTTCCCATATTGTATTTATTTCTATGCTTGGCCGAATATTATTGTTATTATTATTATTATTATTATTATTATTATTATTATTATTTCTTTATGCTATGTTTCCATCTTCGTATCCTGTAGAGCTGGGTCCAAACTATGGTCCGTAGGCCCTACCGGAGAATTGTCATTTATATGATAGCACTTTTCTTAGTATATGGGATGTTCCTAGTAGGGCGATTTTCTGGGCAACTTATATGTTGATGTTAAGTGGGACACTGTTAGGAAAACTTTCCAGAGATTCGATTACTACTAGTACAATCTCTGTCTTCATTCCCTACAACCTGTTAATCTCGATCTCCAGATCCTTGTATTTGGACAATTTCTCGATAATTTTCATGAAGGTGTTTCTCTGAGATGGTACTGTTGTCAATAAGCATACACTTCCTTCTTTTATGTTAATATCAGGTCTGTTGGCTTTTATTTCCCTGTCAGTTTGAATTGGCATGTCCCAGAGGATAGTTACATCGCTATTTTGGTAACTGTGTCTGGTTGGTGCTGGTACCATCTCTCGGTGGTTTCGATTTTGTGCTCCTTCTGTACATATCGCTACCTTGTTATGTTTGTGGGTATATTCACTTTTTTATGGCCGACAGTTTCATCATATTTTTCGCAGATCCTGCATTTCGGGTTAGTTCCATCCTTGATTATGTGACAGTGATAAGATCTGGTTGAGAGGCTTTTGGTCCTGAGCTGCAATAATTAGGCCTTCTGTCTCAGCTTTCAACCCGGTGCTCCTCAGCCACTGATGTGTTTTCTGTTGGTTCACATCTGCTTATTTCGTTCTTTTTTAGATATTTGCCATGCAACGCCTTGTCCGCCCATTTTTTTCTTTGCAATTTCATTTGGCCAAGTTGTTTTACATTCTGTTTTACTCTTTCGGTTTAGATGGTAATTGCTTCGTTTTTTGTTGGTAATGGTTTCAGCTACACTAAACTGTTTCTTGCGGCTTCTTTGTTGGTGGAATGTTTTACTATTTGTCGGAAAGAGTCATTGGTTTTTGTAAGGTATGCTTCCAATCCAATTATTATAGTTTTAGAGTTAGTTCAAGTTGGATTAGACCTCCTCCTCCTTCTAAAACTCTTAGTACGTAAAGTCTATCAACATCTGATTTCGGGTGGTGCATCCTCATATGGGTAAGCATTTTTCTGGTTTTGGCGTCCAATCTTTTAATGTTATTCAACTTCCATTTAATAATGTTGAAGCTGTATCCTACTACGAGTATAAATAAGTTGTTGATAGCCGCCATTTTATTGGCCTCTTTTAGTTCGCTTTCTAGTATCAAACGCACTCTCCTATAATATTCTTTTCGGATCTTTTTATTCATAATTGAATGTTGTATTCCGTCTCCTTCATTAATTCTTAAGTATTTGTATGTACCATCTTGGTTTAGTTCCTTAATCTTGTTGTTGATATCATGGTCTAAATCCGTAGTTTTTGCTAGTTTAGCAACTTTGAAGGTGTCTTTGACACATTTGTCAACTCGGAACTCCATCCTAATGTCTTCGCTGATGGTATTGATAATGGTGAGTAGGTTTTTCTGCTGGTTGTCATCATTGGTAAACGTTTTAAGATCTTCAATATAGGATAAGTGATTCAGTTTGCTATTCTGTGACCTGTATCCGTAGCTACTCTTCTTCGGTAGGCAGTTGAATGGCGCTAATTCAAAGCAGAAGAGTAGTGGTGACAATGAATCTCCTTGGAAGATCCCGCTTTTGATGTTGATTGGTCTCGATGTTAATGAGACGTTTGTATGGTTTAGGTTCATTATTATTATTATTATTATTATTATTATTATTATTATTATTATTATTATTATTATTATTTCCTTTGATTTCTATTGTATATTCATTTCCTTCCGGGTCCCAACCGGAGACCTAAAATCAGAAAAAAATTTGTAAAAAATAAAAATTAAAAAAAAACCCTAAGACCACACACATTTTACATAGATAAAGCTCTTTGTAATGTGTGAGCTGTATTTGTGAGTACAATTTTTTGTATTTCTTTAAGGCGTGGACTACCAGGAATCCCGTCAATGAGTCTATAGGAACCTTTTCCAATCAATCCGAAGGCTCCAACTACAACTGTAATTATTGATGTCCTCATGTGGCACATTTATTACTATTATTATTATTGTTGTTGTTGTTGTTGTAGTAATAATAAAACGTTATTTTTAGTAGGCACACGTGTTTGAGTTGGTATTTTTGTTCTTTTTATTCTCTTAAACAATTAATGTCTACCGGCTGAGAGAGTGAGAAGTCTTACTGAAAAAAATGTGCCTCAAACAAGAATCGAACCTTGATCAAGGCGGGTAGACATTAATTTCACTGTTTAAAATAAACAGGGATAGCAACTTAAGGGTGTGCACCCACAAAAAATAACATTTATTTTAATAAGAAATAATTTCGGCTTAAAAAAAATTAATTTCATATATATATATATATATATATATATATATATATATATATATATATATATATATCGGGCCGGTGCGTATTACGCCCGAAACCTCCTAGCAGCGGGGAGGAACCTGATTGGGGACACGAGCAGTGTTTTACAACCATCTCTATCTTATCAACATTTGCTTTTTTCTACCTATATTTATATACGTTACAAATTAAACTAAGTGCAAATTACTATTAAAGAATGAAAAATTTTCGTGGATTTTAAGGTCATTCTGGGGTCATTTTTCGTCTAGATCCGTGAATTTCCTTTTTGCTCATGCTTGAAAAAACGCTATATAAAATTTAATTTTTTTAATCCATAACATTGATCGTGTTAAAATTATTCAAGTTGATGATAAAAAAATGTCGCAAAACATTTTTGATTTATTTAAGACGGGATGATCTCTATGATATTTCTCCAGTTTGTATTTAGATAGACCGTATCATAATAAAATTACAATAAAATTTGTATTTTATATAAATACTACCTTATGAAAACTGAGATGTAGTAGGGTGGGTGGCCCCGTATCAGAAATTCGGTGTGGGCCACGAAACCTTTATACCAACCCTGCATATGTATGTACGTATGTATGAATGAATGAATCTATGTACGAATGCATGTATGTATGCATGTATGTAGACAAGTTTGGTTAAACACCAATAACAGTTCATTTAACAATGAACTGTTATTGGAGTTTTGTTTATATTTCGGGCCATGTTCCTTGTTTCCGGTGAAAATTTTAATATAAATTATCCAATGTATAAGTAATTTCGGCTTTCATAAATCTAAAAAAAAAGAAGTGTTATCTCCATACATCAGAGTGTATCAAAAGTATTTTCATTTTTTACAGCCCTTTACGTCAAAGCCTATTTCACCTACACATCTAAAGACTATTTATGACTCGCTTATATTATTAATAGAGTGTATCAAAGGTATTTTCGTTTTTTACAACCCTTTACTCCCAGGTTAATTTAATTTAGACATCTAAAACTATCTATGATCACCTTATATTATTAATATTATTATTATTATATATTAGAGTGTATCAAAAGTATTTTCGTTTTTTACAACCCTTTATTCCAAGGTTTATTTCATCAACACAAGAAGAAAATGCAGTACCTAAGGTTTCAAATAAATTAAAAACAAATGATAATTCTTTCTTTTGTTTTAGTTTTAATTTCAAGCTAAGAGATTAAATTTAATATTTCCAATAAGCAAAATACTTTGCTGTATTTCGAACTGAATTTAAATTGATTGTTTATTTTTTGTCGCTAAAACCGGCCTTATTGACAAATCTGTCAACCCCACATAATTCTCTTGATTAAAAGTCTCTTAAATATAAAATATACTTTTTTGAAACTTTCAAAATGATTAACTGCTTTAAGTTAAATGAAAACAAATATTACTTACTTTTAGCTTAAAATATCACAGAAAAGCATTTTTTACAAGGAGGTGGGTGCTTTTAAGGCGTTAACAGCTTTACCGATGTTTGACATTTTTAAGTAAAGGGCACATAACTGTAAAATTTACTTGACGAATACAAGATGAACGCCTTTTTAATATAATTGTTAAATTACTCAGTAATCTTAAAAATTTAAGAAAATATTCTAAGTAATGTAATATTTTGTTGGATTTTAGGTACTTTGACTTTATAGTCTTACTTACGAATACGCTTGCCGAGGAAATGTTCGAAAATTAGCAATAAATTTTAAATTTACCGCTCATATTTTCTGATAATATCGTGTATAAACGTTCGTATTTACACAAATCAGCACGTTTATACGCACACACAAAAAAATTCAAAATTCTTTTTAAAATACTGGAGTGGGGGGAGCTGAATTGTAGTAAGCTTTTCCATTTAGGATTAGTAAATATAATTTTTACTTAATAAAAAGATAATCTAACCGCTACAAATTAATAGATAATTTTAAAAGATTTAAAACTTTATAAATTATTACAATTAAAATTTTTAAAAGAGAAAAAAATTCTTGTAAAGTTAATTATTCATCGAAAAAGCATTTTTCGCAAGACTATAGTGTCCCTAATGTATTCTATTCATAAACGTAATTAAAAGCTTTTCTAATTAAATAATTTCTTAGTTTTATTGCATTTTTTATTTTATTTTATGGTTCAGAGCAGATTTTCTGTAACTAGCGGTCATGTTTGACCAAAATAATTTGATGATTTAAATTCTTCGAGGACTTGTCCTTATAACTAATATAAACATCAAATGCAACAAAAAAGAATTTCTCAAAATTTCATAAAATTAAATAAGTCAGGGGTAACAGGTGCAAAAAAAAAATATATATATTTTTACCAAAATTTTCTAACGGAAACATTTCCAAAATGTTTTCATTCCTTTGTGAATAAATCCTGAAAGTTTCATTAAAATCTGACAATTACCTGATTTTTACAATAATTTCCAAATCTTGTGTTTTTCACTACAAAAGACATTTTTTATGGCTACCCGTTGACGCAAGAAAAACTAAAATTTTTAACCCAAATTTTGAAAATTCTAAAAAGAATTTAAAAAATATAAGTTAATAATTAAAAAATCCATTGGTCTTTCCTCTTAATATAAAGATTTTGACGATAAAACTTTGTTTTTATTAAATTTGGAGCATTTTTTCATCATGTATGCTCATTTTTTAGTGAATCTTTGGAGGTTTGATAAACCATTATCAAAGAGTTTTTGTTAAATTGGGATTATGTTAACATCTTTTTTTAAATATCGCATCTTCACTCGTCAGTCCGGCTTTTTATAGTATCGCGTCTTCACGCGTCAGTTTGTATCGTAATATATCATGAGACCATGACAAATTAGCGAGAATAATCAAATAAATATTCAAAAGTATTTTACTTCGAATTTTAAACCGCCTTAAAGAAGCCGAAAAGAAATATGCAATTTATTTCGCGTGCGTCCAAAGCTGAAAAAAAAAAATAATTTCACGGGATATAATATATTCGTATATAAATAAATCTGTTTATGTACTCTCTCTCTCAATCTCCTACCCCCTCTCTCTCTCTCTCAATCTCCTCTCTCTCTCTCTCTCTCTCTCTCTCTCTCTCTCTCTCTCTCTCTCTCTCTCTCTCACTGGTGTTTCTGCACGTAGACAAGAGTCAGAAAGATAGAGGAACAAAGATAGGATACCTAATTAGTATGGAGGTTGTGGGCACGTGAGAAAATGAGAGAGAACTGTTTGTGTGGGTGTGTGTGTATGTGTGTGTGCACACAGAAAAGAGAGACAGAGAGGACGAGAGAGCGAGGGAACAAGAGTCAAGTTGAAATCTTGCTGTGTCTGTGTGATCGTGTCAGTGGCTGCTCAAGTATTTCGCTCGAACCGCGTGTAAAAAAAGACACTGAAAGTGAACATATATATATATATATTATATATGTATGTATGTATGTATGTATTTAGAGAGGAAGAAGAAAGAAAGATTAATACAAAGAAATTGATTTATTTCCAAAAAAGAAAATGAGAAGAAACCTTAAGTCAAAAAAGGAATTTTTAATCAGAGATAGTTTGATGGTACGAAAGGATTTCTTTTTTTAAAAGAAAAAAAAAAGATTTTCTTTGTTGCTCGCGATGAATGAATGAACGAAGCGAGGAAGGAAGGAAGGAAGAAAGAATAAAAGGAAGCAAAATATCGGAAAAACAGAAAAGAGAAAAACAAAAAGAGAACAACACGTTAAGAACTCAATGACCCTCTCCCTTATTCTTCCTAAAAACTAGAAAGGAAGAAGAAGAGCGTTTTCGCGCTTGGAATATACACTTCAGAAAAAATATGAATGAACAAAAAAAACTGATATAAAACTGATAAAAAACTGATATAATAAAAACACGTGATTGAGTTTCAATTAATTGAATAAATAAAAACTCAAAAACTTCTAGTTGATTTAGAGACTTAATTAGAAATTAAAATTATTAAAAAAAAAAAATTTTTTTAAATTATTGTAATATTTTTCTTCGGCACTTTTAAAACCCGAAATTAAAATTTTCATATAAAACACTGTTAATCAGTGAAATATTTTTAAACGAAGAGAATAAAATTTTTTACTTGTCGCTCGTTTCCCGCATCCACTCCTTTAATTCAGGTTTTATCTATTTTTTGGAATAATCAACTTTCTTCACTTTTTATTTTATCATTATTGTTGTCATATTCCTAAATGTACAACCTCCTAGTTCTTGTCCTTATATTTTTCGGGTGGCAGCGGGGGTGGTGAGAGTCACCTATTTTTTTTCTTATTTTTTATATACATCTTTATTTTTTCAGTTTGCTCACGACTTAGCACCCCCCCCCCCCGTTAGTTGAATCCTCTAGTCATCCTTTCCTCTTTCTTCCATATCTCAGCTCCGTCCCGCTTCTCATCTTACCTTTAGCCTTCTCGTCTTCCGCCTTTCAATTTACCACACACACACACACACACACGCACACACACACACACACACACACATACACAGAGATTAAACATCGTCAAACATTTAAATTCACACACACACAAAGCGAGGTATCTTCATCATCTGTAACATCAGTGTTCAGTCTTTCTTCTATAGACTGTATATTATTCTCCTCTCTCTCTTTTGATAATGCTACTGCTGATGCGAAAGATATCCCTCCCCCACCCTCGTATTCACTTCTCTATGTAATACCAATTCTATGCAAACCCTGACTTCCAAATACACATCCCCCCTCTCTTTCTTTTTAACAATTCTGGAAATGTTACTTTCTTTCTTTCTGTTCATATCTAATTCATTCCAATTTATATTTCTTCCCCTCTTTCGTTTTCTCTTCTTTCTTTCTCCGTCTTTTTTTTCTGACTAGTTTCGTTACTGTTTTTTTCTTTTACTTTTTTTTTAATCTGCTATGATTTTTTTTTCATTCACTCTTTTTTTTGTTTCATTTTTTTTAGTTTTACGTTTCATTTAATTCATTCACTAATTCTTTGTTTGGTTTCGTTTTTTTTTTGTTTTATTTTTTGCATTCGTTTTACTTTTCTTTCTTTCTTTTTTAAATAGCTTCTTTTAAAAATATTCGTTGTTTTTCTTTCTCATTTTTTAAAAAGTAAAAGTAAAACCTTTTCCTACGTTTCGACAGATTTTTTTCATTTATTTTTTTCATTCTTTCATTTTATTTTTATTTTATGATTTCATTCTCCCTCTTTTTTATTGTCTCAAACATTTATTCCATTTCTCATTCGTTTTTTAACTCTTCTCTTTCTTTCTTTTTTTTCTTTTTTCCTTTCTCTCTTCCTTTCTTTCCTACGCATCATTCCAGGGTGTTTATTTCTTCCTATCATATACTGCCGTTCAATTGTGGACCTGTTCAGACAACTAGTATGTTGCAAGGACGCAGACTCTTTCAGACTCGTCGCATGACCTCGTATACACTTTAAATCAAACAAAAAACAGACATCTCCCAACCCACTGTCACTTAGAACTGAGAGCCATCAACTTTCCACCTTCAACCGTTGTTCCAACCTTTTCTTTCAGTAACTTTTCCTACTCGTCTGAAATTGTGGCCAGCCACTACTTTTCCTTTTTGCTTATCGCCTTCTTTCTTCCCTACCATCCATCCCTTCCTTCCTTCTATTCACCCTCTCGTTACCATCTTACCTAACCGATTCTACACCCGTAAACATGTCAACAGACGAACACTACATTGCTACTACTGATATATACATGACCCATCACTAAACACGCCGATCATTTACACATACACGGTCAGCAGCGCATTCATCCTTACAAAAACACACGCACAGATAAAGTCAGCACCATACTCACCCCTCGTAAAACACAAACACACCCACAAACATACCGCCCTCTCTCTCTCTTTCTCTTTCTCTCTCGTTCTCTCTTTCCTTGGCAGGCAGAGCTAGCTTTTCGTTGGTAGTGATTTGAGACAAGCCACAGGGAAAGAAAGGCAGTTTGCCGCGATGCGCGCGCACGCACGCTGACACATTTTCCGAATAGTTTCGTTCGACACTTTGGGTAAGGTCAGAGCGTTCGCTTACACTAAGGTTTGTTCTCGGTCTATGGATGGCTGTAAGAACAAAAACCGTACATTAGCTTATCTCCAAAATAAGGGGGGAGGCGTTTTTTCATATAGCACTGGCTTATTTTTTTTTTTTTAAATCTACGCCGATATTAAAACAAAAAAATGTAAATTCCTGGTTAACATTCGCAAGCTAGCAATGGATGTAAAAGTTTATATATCTGTCTGCATTAACGTAAAAACATTACTAAATTAATAATACCGAATTCTCGACAACAAATCCGTTAAAATATCGGTTTTCAGACGAGTTGAAACATTCAGACGAAGAAATCATTTTTATATTTTTAAGCTTACACCAGCGCATGCGTAGATTCGCACACAAGCAACAAATAATTTTAAAGCATGTCGATATTCTATTAGCCTTCTTAAATTAATGGAAAATATATGCAAAAAAAATTCTTTATTTGTTGTGTTTTATATACATGTACTTGTTTGTGTGTGTATATGTGTGTGTGTGTGTACGTGTGTGTGTGTGCGTGTGAATGTCCGCTGCGTCTCACATTTGCCATTTTAAATTCTGATAATAATTTTTTTAAAATTAATGAAGGCATTCATGGAAATATTTGCACTATTAAAGAGCAGGGTGTTTCACATAATTTTTATAGATTAGCAAACGATATATCAATTCCGGATGTGGAGACAGTTTTATGAAATTTAACGTACTTTACAAAGTCTCATATTATCCAGATTAGAGAATCTCTAAAAAAAAAAAAAAAAAAAAAATTCAAAAAATGTCGGAATTCAAAAATATAATTGCAGAAAATATGGGCAAAGATTTCAAACACAAATATTTTGAACAATTGAAAACGCTGTCTGTCGTTATAAAACGTTATCAAAACATCTTTACTATGAAATGCGTTGTTACATTTTCTGAATCTAGTTTTTAAAACTAAGTCATCCATCCAGTATTTTTTTGTTTTTTTGGCGGAGGTGGGGGGGGGCGATTAAATTACTTTATAATATGAAATAGAATGTACGTTATTTAAAATAGTATTCTAAAATTAAACTTTCGTGGTCTGTTCCTTGTACCACTCCAAGTAAGTACCTAGCTCCTCCTGCTATGATCGATCTTTGCATATCAGACCAAAAATAGGAGGACACGTGCCATATCTGGGCCAGAGCTGCCCAGTCCTCACTTCCCAGTCTTGATAGAATTCAGAAAGCGTCTACACGGCATTGCCAGTACACTACTTACATTATTCGGACTATTGTCCTCGTCTTTGTCGCCATATTTATCACAACGTTTCGGCCGTTGTACACTCCGGCCTTCTTCAGGTGGTTGGAATGTCGAACTGAACCCTTTACTTCGCTCACTGGGGTAGACTGTTCTAGTTCCACGTGCCATGCTTAATGGATGTCAGTTATCAGTTATTTCCTGTTAATTCCCCTCTCCAAATTCTCCACTGCCTTAACCGAGTATTGAACTCACACTCTGTGGGCCCTGTCACTGGATCTAACCAACGCCTTTATCCACTGTGCCACAGTGTACATAATACCTCATCTCAGGAATATAGACAGGCCTTGTCAGTGTTTAATTATTCTCCACTCTACAACTCCTTCCCCACAAACAAAATGTTGCAAGCCCCTATCGCTATTTCCGCGGCATATGTTCCGACATGCTACATTCACCATTGCTGGCCTCCACGGCCAACATATCACATACACTGGGACGAATCATTACCAACTCCTTTCCCAAGAACCGCTACTTTGTGAAACCGACTGTCTACAGTCCAGGGTTAACCGTTGGCTATCCTAGATTCAGTTATGTGCTATATCTTTCGATACATGAAGCAGATTTTTTCCCGCTGTAGTTTGCCATTTCTTTCCAGGCTATAGAACCTACTATACCTACTGGGTAGAAGCTGGGGGGGGGTAGAAGAAGATTCATACACCTTTCCCAAGGATATTAGCACTTGCATGTAATTAGCAAGTGAATGTAATGGCTTCGACTGGAATTCGAACTCGGCTCTCCAATTACTCATTCCGAGCTGCTATCCATTACTCCACCGTATCATTCATAAAACCCACTTTTTTTTACTTAAGAGGTTAAGATCGTAATCATTACGATTCCCACATTCCGTTGAAAGAGGCCCCCTCCAAAGATCCAGAAGATGGCACAGAGGATGTAGATTTTGTTTGGCTCTACTTATGTGTGTGAACAGACTTTTAGTATGATGAATACCAACAAAACACCCCACAGATCCCAGTTGGGTGATGAACACCTCGGATCTGTTCTGAAACTTGCCACAACAAAACTAACACCAGACTATGATGGACTGGCCCAAAAGGGTAATCAATAACACTGTTCATACTAAAAGTGAATCTAAGTATTAACACTGTCATACTTTTTTCTGTTTATGTTTGATATATATGCATCAGGTGCTGCCCTGGCCCATCTTTTTAAAAGTCAATGTGGCCCCTGAGCCAAAATGTTTGCCCACCCCTACTATAAGGTAAAGATTGTCTGTAATAATTTTAATAGAAAATTATGTTTGATATGTATGCATCGGGTGCTGCCCTGGCCCATCTTTTTAAAAGTCAATGTGGCCCCTGAGCCAAAAAGTTTGCCCACCCCTACTATAAGGTAAAGATTGTCTGTAATAATTGTAATGGAAAATTATGTTTGATATGTATGCATCGGGTGCTGCCCTGGCCCATCTTTTTAAAAGTCAATGTGGCCCCTGAGCCAAAATGTTTGCCCACCCCTATCGTAATGGTTAGGGAATCTGTTCTACCAAGTAACAGTTATTAGGAAGAAGCTGTCCGAGTGGAATTTCCTATTTATCAATGGAATGCGGTGGATTCGGCCCTATGCACGCGCCATGGTGAGTCCTGGCTGTAAAGTCTGCACAGGTGGAACTCAGGAATGCAACCCGTTTGAACATTTACCATTGACATCACGATAGAGTAGCAATAAGGCTTGCGACATTTTGTCTGTGGGAAAGGTGTTGTAAGGTTGAAAATAATCTCTGTACATTCCCCTGCGGAGTTTAGGACGACGGCTTCCACCAGTGGAAGCTGGTGGTCCCAAATTCCAACGGTGTTTGGGACCACAGCTTCTTCGATGGAGTTTGGGACCACGGCTTCCACCGGTAGCATTTAGGACCACGGCTTCGTTTGTGAAGTTTGGGACGACGGCATCCACCAGTGGACTACGGGACCACAGCTTCGAAGTGGAAACCACAGCAGCGTGTTGCAGCAGTTTCCGGTTCAAGTAGTTTTTACGGGGTGGAGTTTTAAATTCAGAATTTCTTCTTTCTCCTAGACTGGTTACCAACCAAAGTTTAGCTTCTCCTAAACTGGTTGCCAACCACTATACCTGTGGAGAGAAATTTGAATTCGACGCGTTCATTCTACTTTCCGCTCCGATAAGACTACGTCACTCGCATATCCATATTTACATTTTTTAAACATAAATTTAAATAATAAGGGCCTATGAATACACATTCTGGGGCACACACACACACACACACATATATATATATATGTAAGTGTGTGTGTGTGTGTTTGTGTGTGTGTGTGTGTGTGTGTGCTCTCGTTCCGCCGACTGAGCACTATGGAGAAATGTGAAATTTTAACGCCTGTGTTGCTTTAATGCATTAATCTTTGTAAGAATTGAGCATTATGGAGGCCGGTATGGCGTTTATATAGAACGTATATAATGCATTAAAAATTATTTTTGTTTGCCATGCGCCAATAGCCTAGGGTTAAGAGTCTCTGACTGATATAACATCGGTTGAGTTTTGATTCCGACTTGATGAGCTGTGATACAGCGAAACAGGCTGTGTGTGGGTGACTATATATACATATACAAGTTTCTCAAGACATTTGCTTTGAATGAGGAATCCTACAAAAAGGCCCTCAACTAAGCCCACGATTCCGTAAGTGTTCATTTAATTTTTTTTTGTTGTAAATCTTTAATCAATTCGCCCCAAGCAAGGCGATAATGCCACTAAGTCGCAAGGGGCCTACTGAAGCCGGAAACCGGAAACCCAATTATAAACAGGGAACAAGTAATAAACCTCTACCCCTTTCAAAAGACCGAGGAGGAGTGTGAACCGGACGATAGGTCAAAATAGTTGTACTAAATAGTTATCTTTTATTATTAAACAGATGAAACAACCCTGTTCATCCGAGGTAAAGAGTTAACCAAAGTGGGGTGGGCGGTGTTAAATGTTCCCCTTACCGCTCAACCCCAGCAGTTACCCATGAGGATGCGACAGGTAAGCTAGAATTTTATTTCATTATGTTAAACTTATTATTAGTCTTCTTTTATTCGCCGTGTCGATTCAGGGCATGAGCAATCATGGCTCTCCACAACATCTTCTCCTTTGCATCTCTTAGCAATGTCTGTCTTTTACTAACCCTCCCACGATCTGTTCTGTCATTCATTTACGCAAGCTCATTAGGTAAATTATTCTCGGTTTTCCTCTGCCCCGTGAGTGTCAAATTCTCCAAATCTTTTTCCTCATTATGTATCCCAGAAATCTCAACTATCTCTTCCTAATTTTAATTATAAGCATCTTTTTTGTTTCTATTTTCCTTAAGACCATCTCGTTTCTCCCATGTTCTAACCATGGTATTCTCAGCATCCTTCTGTAGAACCATATTTCTGTTGACCCCAAATCTCTTTTCATCTGCGAGGAAATTGTTCAGCGTTTACTGCCATATTACTGATATTATGTATCAGTTCAGCACATTGTTTCCAACGAAATTTTCCTGATTCTTAATACATTGCTTAGCTTTTGGAAGGCATCTTTCGTCATTCATTTGCACCTTCGGAAATCGGTGTCATATTTTCCATCATCTGTTAATCCTCAAATCGTAACTTGCATCTTGGACTTTTCCTCTTGCTAACAACTATACATTCTGTTTTTTGTTTTTTTTTGTTTTTTTTTATGATTGATAGTTATTCCTTTCTTCCTGCTTTCCTTTACTATCCTCGTCTAGGTCAGAGTGAGTAAGTAACAAGGAAGTCTTAAAGAAAATAGTGACAAAGAGAACTCTTCTACTCAGAATCAGCAAAAGACAGCTAAAATTTCTTGGATACATGATGATGAAGGAGCTCTTGGAAAACTTAATCATGGCGGGGGATAAGGGATGTAGTGGAAAGCAGCGAGTCACTTAATGACGAGCTTGTGTTAGTGGATGGCAGAACGGGTGGCGAGGTGGGGAGAAAAAACTGCTAGGATCTACAAGGGATGGGAAGTTGTTGGTCATTTTGCTTTAAAATGTATTGTTGGTTATTTTACTATAAAAATGTATTTTTATACTTTCATAGTATTTTGTTTGGGAGTTCACTTGCTGCCGGATGTAGTTTATCGTCATACCCAGGATTTAAAGTGAAGGAGAAATGTTGTCTTTTCCGGAAGTGGAGCCATAAAATTGCATAAAATTCCCGGTTCCTTTATTACTTAAGGAAAATGTATTTCTTTATTTCTTTTCTTCTTTATTATTATATGTTTTTATTGATTTGATTTCATTTTCCACCAAAACAAAGTATTAAGTCATAAAATGACATTAAATACAAAGAAATGATCACTGAACCACTACGTAAAATCTGATCTCATATTTGGCAGTAAATGGTAGACTATTTCCTTAGAGATGAAGAGGACACTTGAAAGCGACAGAGATAAGGTTCTCCAGAAGGATGGTGAGAATGCCGCGTGAGCAGCGATATTTAAGGTTTGGAAGCAGTAAATATAGCAAGATTTGAATGATTACGGCGTTCGAACTTCAAATACTTCAAAATATCTACCTATACATAGATAGATAGATAGACAAAACAAATTCCAAAAAGAAATCGGAAGATATAAGTCCGGGATTTTCCGATTTCTTTTTGAAATTTTTGGTCTGATGATTTGCGTCGTGATTATGATTCCAATGTACAGTGGATAAAGGTGTTGGTTAGATCCAGTGACAGACCCAGTGACAGACCCAAAATAAACTTTTTTAAAGCCAGAAAAATATTTTTAGATTATAAGAATTTTTCAGGGATAAGAATGATTTACTGCTACTAATTAACCCATAGCTGGGGGGAAAAGATTGATTAAATAACTTTCTCAATAAAACGAACTCGGCTATCCGATTTTTTTATTATTATAAACGTTATATTCAGTGTATACATTGTGGTTAAGTAGACATCCCTTTATTTTAAACAGTATGACTGATGTCTACCAGTCTGGAGACTAGAGTTTTAATAAAGAAAATTTGCTTTTTGTCAGGGTTCAAAGATGTGTCTTCCATATGTATCTATGTATATATATATATATATATATATATATATATATATATATATATATATATATATATATATATATATAAAAGTGGACATTAGGTGTTGACCTCAATGTTCACTTTTATATTTATATACGCTCTATCCCTGGTATTGACGATTTTAAGATATAAATATAGGATACCTTTAAATTATGGAAAGCATCGAATCAACGTCCGTCAAAGCACGTTTGATGGACTGCCCACGTGGTCAGAATGGAGAAACACCGCATCCCCAGACGCCTGTTTAACGGAGAGCTGATATGTGGCTGGAGACCTCAAGGCTGGCCAAAGAAATGATACAACGACGCAATCAAAACTCTAATGGTGCAAGGCCAGGCCCAAGAAGCTGCTGGCTGATCGCATTGGCGTTGCGTTGTCCAACAAAACTCGGCTAACTTCAAAGAATCACGACATAAAAAAAATCACTATTCAAAGAGAATAGCGTCAACGAGCAACTTTCGTCACAACCACCAATTTAAAGCAGTGGTTCTTAATCTATTTTGAGTCACGAACTTCTTGTGTTAGGCACTCTTTGAGTCACGGACCCCTTGTGTCATGGACTCTTTGAGTCACGAACCTCTTGTGTCATGCACTCCTTGAGTCATGGACAACTTCTGTCATGCACTCCGTGAGTCACGAATCTCTTGTGTCATGCACTCCTTGAGTCACGGACAACTTCTGTCATGCACTCCTTGAGTCACGAACCTCTTGTGCCATGCACTCCTTGAGACACGGACCCCTTGTGTCGTGCTCTCCTTGAGTTACGGACCCCTTGTGTCGTGCACTCTTTGAGTCACGAACCTCTTGTGTTATGCACTCCTTGAGTCATGGACAACTTCTGTCATGCACTCTTTGAGTCACGGACCCCTTGTGTGATGCACTCCTTGAATCACGAACAAGTTCAGTTATGCACTCCTTGTGTTACGGACCCCTTGTGTCATGCCCTCCTTCAGTCACGAAACTCTTGTGTCATGCGCTCCTTGAGTCACGGATCCCTATAAAAAGTAGCTCTTCATAGTCCGGTAGACAGACAAACAGACATTCACGGTCTGATTCGTTTTCACGACACTTGTTCGTGCATTTCTCCATACTGCACCCTCATGCACACTGTACACTCATCAATCTTCAGCCAGCCACGTCTGAAAGAAACCGTGGTTACTTAATCCTCACCAGTGTATGAGAAGATAATCAAGCCGTGATAAACCATGGAAAATGAGAATTATCACTTGCACTTATAGAGTGGCAAAAGATGGCGGTCGTGCAGAGAATAACAAACGTTTAATCGTTTTAGGTGCCCATAGACCCAACACGAAGTCAAGAGAGGCCTAGCGGTCGGCACTGTAAGTAGTGACTGGGTGCGTTTTCTTTCAATCAATGGCAGGATGCATTTTTTTTTTATGTCTTTTTTGTAATGTATCTATTACGTAGTTGAGTTCAGTCATTCTCAGAGTAAAGACAAGCTGCAGATTACTACTGCCTTTCTCAGAGGAGCGCTAAATACGGTTTTTACTGTCACAGTATTTACCCAAGACTTCCCCACAAGGTGAGATGTGTCACAGGGCCGTTTGTTTTTTTTTGTTTGTTTTTTTACGTGAAGCGATTCCGAGCCCGTAAGCTCGGGCAAAAATTACCCGTAGACCCCGTATACATGGGGTCGGGTAGCTGTCTACCTCCCCAGACGATACTCTGACCTTCGGCATAGCCTCGTCTGGTTTTCTCTCTGCCCGGAGGCAGAGCGGTCAACAAGCAGAGTATTAGCAAACACAGAGGTTTTGCTGTCCCCTCTTATTCCACGTTCAGTTCTCACATTTATACACGTCCAGGCGAGTCCACCTCGTCGATTGGTGTTTTAATGGGAAACAAGTGTTGTATATAAATGTTAACTTTTATCCGATCTTCACGTACCCCCACTGAAACCCATTCATGAACTCCCTAGGTTTCCATAGATCCCAGGTTAAGTAGTCCTGATTTAAAGTGTCCTCACTGCCCCAGACTGCGCATCTAGACTGGGTTTGCGGAACAACCGCCGGATCCACTGATGAATTGCAAGACAAAGTCTTCTTCGGATGCAAAGAACAACTCTGATTTTGCCGTAATTACTTTCTGTGTCGTCAATGACGATTTGAACGTGCTTGCATCATAGATAATTGAAATCTTTAGTAAAATTATTTGCAATTATATTAGCTTGCCACATAAAATGACGCATTTTTTGGGTAGCTCGTTGAGCCGGTCGTCTAACGAAGTAACCTCCTTAGTATATAAAAAATCTTGACTTATTCTTCTTTCCTTCCAGATAATTTTTCTGCCAATTTATTGTTACTCATAATCCCAATGAAAATGATTACAATGACACAATGTCGGGTAATCTTACTGTATGAGTACAAACTGTGAAAAAGAACCATTTTTGCATCGAATCATTACATGCAATGAGAAATTAATACTCTTTGACAACAGTAAGATGCCAGTGGTTAGATGCTAGTGAATCGTCAAAAGAATACTCAAAACCTACACTAAGTTAATGGTTACTGTATGGTGGTCTTTCAAAGGGGTTATTAATTATTCCCTCTTGCCTCAATGGAAAACAATAACAGCAACTTCTTATTGTAAAGAAACTGAGTGTATGCACGATAAAATGAAAAAGAAAAATGCTAACATGTGAATAGGAATGGCCGAATTTTGCTGCAAGACAACGCACGGCCGCACGCTTTCTCAATCAACTTTCCAAAAGCTGCATAGCCTGAATTATGAAAATGTTGCCCCATCCACCATATTCCCATGGTATCTCTCCTACTGAGCTTTTCGTGTGCAATAAATCATTCTCCAATAAGAAAATGGCAATCGAAGCATTTGAACTGTTTATCACATCAAAGGATGAGAATTTTTTAAAGATGTGATGAAGATTTTAGAGCTACGTTGGAGAACAGTCATTCATCAACATGGTGACTATTTCAACTGAAGCGTTTTATTCATTTCCTATAAAGTATGTCATTTCATGTGTGACAACCTAATATAATAAGATCATTAACTGTGCATTTCCACAGTAAAAAAAAAACATCAATGATTTGCAATAAGTTCTTTTAGTATTTGCTGTATCGCTTTAGAGTGAATGAATGTTTTGAAGTATTTAATTAATTCCAACTCTGTGTTATATAAACGGCAGGGTTGTATGAGACTCATTGAGAATAAAAAGAATGATCTGCTAAATTGAACGAAAGCTTTATATATATATATATATATATATATATATATATATATATATATATATATATATATATATATATATATATATATGTTAGCTGGTGAATATCTCCTGAGACAAAGATAAAATAGAAGGCCACTTATAAATGGGCACTTGTGGTTCTAAATGGACAAAATGGACAACACAAGACGGAATGTTTTTGAAAAGGTTAGCGAATGGTGGTTGAAGTGAGACTGACATCGACAGCCCAGAAATAAAGTGTACACATTGCCTGAGGCCGAAGAAAGGAAATATTTGAACTCTCAATTCTCAAATGAATTATTATTATTATTATTATTATTATTATTATTATTATTATTATTATTATTTCCTTTGATTTCTGTTGTATTCCTTCCGAGTCCAACCAGGAATCTAATGGCTTTGATAATTTTGGTAAAAAAAAAATAACAAAAAACCAACTAAGATAACACACATTTTACATAGATAAAGCTCATAGTAATGTGTGAGCTGTACCCGTGAGTACAATTTTTTGTGTTTCTTTTAGGCATGGACTACCAGGAATCCCATCTATCGGAATCTTTTCGAGTCAATCCGATGGCTCCAACTACAACTGGAATTATTATTATTATTTATTATCATAATTATTATTATCATTTATTATCATAATTATTTAGTGTCGCGTTAATGGGAAAAACAAGGACACATTCTAAAAGCTGGGCAGAGTATTGCGAGACAGGAGGATTTCTTTGGTAACAAAGAAAAGAATACTGAGCTGTTACGTGACATCAGTCCTTCTTTAGGGCAGCGAATGTCCCTCAAAGATGAAGAGGAAACTCGAGGCGACAGAGATGTGGTTCTACAGAAGGATGCTGAGGATGCTGAGGATATCATGGACCGAGCGTGTGAGCAACGATGAGGATTCAAACAAGGAGGAGGCTTATACTTAACATCAGGAGGAGGCAGCTGAAGTTCCTGGCACACATAATAAGGAAGGAGGGCCTGGAGAATCTGATACTCACGGGTCGAACAGAGGGAAAGAGAGACAAGGGAATATAACGCATGACATACTTAGCGGCCTTAAGCAAGTGGATGACAGAACGTGGTTTGGGGGAGGAAGCAGAGGGAAGGGACTTGTTGAGAGCTGCAAGGGATACGAGGGAGGGGGAGAGCCTACGCCCGGAAAGGACATGGCACATAGAAAGAAAGAATTCAAAGATGTACGAGTTTTCCTGGAATTGATACAATGCTTAATAATCTAGTATGGCAGTGAGTTCAAGACTTACTGGGTACTCAAAAAACAGTAGCCTTGTGCCGAATTAAGTTAAACATGAAAAGTTTTGACGGCGTGGTTCAGTATCGCAGGTTACTATACTGAGTTCGATCCTCACAGGGTACTCAAAACGTACTCAACTTCGTATCTACTTATACGAGGGAAGTAATCCAGTTATTTAATAACAAGGAAATACGCAACCATCCTCGGGTAATTGCTCCTTAGTTCTCCTCAAACTACTTCCTTGGGACCTTGCAAGCGTTCCACTCATAAAGACAGTGGGCAAAGACCTCTTTACGGATTGCCATTATCTGCTTCCGTCTAAATCCTATCCATGGCGTTTCACACGTGAGTTGAAGTTTGAGTAAAGCTAGAAGTAGTAGAGAGTTAAATCGAAACCGTGCGGGGGTGGTGGTGGGTGCTGACAGACGTGAGGTGATGCGATTTAAAAAAAAATCTTGCACGTGACTAAGCGCCGATGTACTCACGCCCTTATTGTGAATGTTGCTGTCACATAGTACGCAACAGGTGAGTAACTCTACAGGAGAGTTTCTGCTTACTCATCATGGAACGACATCTTAATTGCTGTTGTTCCCAGATCTACCCTGCACCTCCGGGGGTGGGGGTAGCACCTATTAGGATCCGAGCTGTGGGTAAATCGTGAACCCCCAAACAAAAACAAAACACTATGAAACTATAAAAATACATTTTTATAGTAAAAGTAACAGCAATATATTTTTATATAAAAATTTACCAACAATGCCAATTTATGGTAAACTCATCAACAATACCTATTTATAGTAAAATGACTAACAATACATATTTATAGTAAAAGGATCGACAATACATAAAGCAAAATGTCCAGTAATAGATTATATGGTAAAATTACCAACAATACCTATTTATAGTAAAATGACTAACAATACATATTTATAGTAAAAGGATCGACAATACATAAAGCAAAATGTCCAGTAATAGATTTTATAGTAAAATTACCAACAATACCTATTTATAGTAAAATGACTAACAATACATATTTATAGTAAAAGGATCAACAATACATAAAGCAAAATGTCCAGTAATAGATTTTATGGTAAAATTACCAACAATACCTATTTATAGTAAAATGACTAACAATACATATTTATAGTAAAAGGATCAACAATACATAAAGCAAAATGTCCAGTAATAGATTTTATGGTAAAATTACCAACAATACCTATTTATAGTAAAATGACTAACAATACATATTTATAGTAAAAGGATCAACAATACATAAAGCAAAATGTCCAGTAATAGATTTTATGGTAAAATTACCACTAATACTTATTTATAGTAAAATGACTAACAATACATATTTATAGTAAAAGGATCAACAATACATAAAGCAAAATGTCCAGTAATAGATTTTATGGTAAAATTACCACTAATACCTATTTATAGTAAAATGACTAACAATACATATTTATAGTAAAAGGATCAACAATACATAAAGCAAAATGTCCAGTAATAGATTTTATGGTAAAATTACCAACAATACCTATTTATAGTAAAATGACTAACAATACATATTTATAGTAAAAGGATCAACAATACATAAAGCAAAATGTCCAGTAATAGATTTTATGGTAAAATTACCAACAATACCTATTTATAGTAAAATGACTAACAATACATATTTATAGTAAAAGGATCAACAATACATAAAGCAAAATGTCCAGTAATAGATTTTATGGTAAAATTACCACTAATACCTATTTATAGTAAAATGACTAACAATACATATTTATAGTAAAAGGATCAACAATACATGAAGCAAAATGTCCAGTAATAGATTTTATGGTAAAATTACCAACAATACCTATTTATAGTAAAATGACTAACAATACATATTTATAGTAAAAGGATCGACAATACATAAAGCAAAATGTCCAGTAATAGATTTTATAGTAAAATTACCAACAATACCTATTTATAGTAAAATGACTAACAATACATATTTATAGTAAAAGGATCAACAATACATAAAGCAAAATGTCCAGTAATAGATTTTATGGTAAAATTACCAACAATACCTATTTATAGTAAAATGACTAACAATACATATTTATAGTAAAAGGATCAACAATACATAAAGCAAAATGTCCAGTAATAGATTTTATGGTAAAATTACCAACAATACCTATTTATAGTAAAATGACTAACAATACATATTTATAGTAAAAGGATCAACAATACATAAAGCAAAATGTCCAGTAATAGATTTTATGGTAAAATTACCACTAATACCTATTTATAGTAAAATGACTAACAATACATATTTATAGTAAAAGGATCAACAATACATGAAGCAAAATGTCCAGTAATAGATTTTATGGTAAAATTACCAACAATACCTATTTATAGTAAAATGACTAACAATACATATTTATAGTAAAAGGATCAACAATACATAAAGCAAAATGTCCAGTAATAGATTTTATGGTAAAATTACCAATAATACCTATTTATAGTAAAATGACTAACAATACATATTTATAGTAAAAGGATCAACAATACATAAAGCAAAATATCCAGTAATAGATTTTATGGTAAAATTACCAATAATACTTATTTATAGTAAAATGACTAACAATACATATTTATAGTAAAAGGATCAACAATACATAAAGCAAAATGTCCAGTAATAGATTTTATGGTAAAATTACCAACAATACCTATTTATAGTAAAATGACTAACAATACATATTTATAGTAAAAGGATCAACAATACATAAAGCAAAATGTCCAGTAATAGATTTTATGGTAAAATTACCAACAATACCTATTTATAGTAAAATGACTAACAATACATATTTATAGTAAAAGGATCAACAATACATAAAGCAAAATGTCCAGTAATAGATTTTATGGTAAAATTACCACTAATACCTATTTATAGTAAAATGACTAACAATACATATTTATAGTAAATGGATCAACAATACATGAAGCAAAATGTCCAGTAATAGATTTTATGGTAAAATTACCAACAATACCTATTTATAGTAAAATGACTAACAATACATATTTATAGTAAAAGGATCGACAATACATAAAGCAAAATGTCCAGTAATAGATTTTATAGTAAAATTACCAACAATACCTATTTATAGTAAAATGACTAACAATACATATTTATAGTAAAAGGATCAACAATACATAAAGCAAAATGTCCAGTAATAGATTTTATGGTAAAATTACCAACAATACCTATTTATAGTAAAATGACTAACAATACATATTTATAGTAAAAGGATCAACAATACATAAAGCAAAATGTCCAGTAATAGATTTTATAGTAAAATTACCAACAATACCTATTTATAGTAAAATGACTAACAATACATATTTATAGTAAAAGGATCAACAATACATAAAGCAAAATGTCCAGTAATAGATTTTATGGTAAAATTACCACTAATACCTATTTATAGTAAAATGACTAACAATACATATTTATAGTAAAAGGATCAACAATACATGAAGCAAAATGTCCAGTAATAGATTTTATGGTAAAATTACCAACAATACCTATTTATAGTAAAATGACTAACAATACATATTTATAGTAAAAGGATCAACAATACATAAAGCAAAATGTCCAGTAATAGATTTTATGGTAAAATTACCAATAATACCTATTTATAGTAAAATGACTAACAATACATATTTATAGTAAAAGGATCAACAATACATAAAGCAAAATATCCAGTAATAGATTTTATGGTAAAATTACCAATAATACTTATTTATAGTAAAATGACTAACAATACATATTTATAGTAAAAGGATCAACAATACATAAAGCAAAATGTCCAGTAATAGATTTTATGGTAAAATTACCAACAATACCTATTTATAGTAAAATGACTAACAATACATATTTATAGTAAAAGGATCAACAATACATAAAGCAAAATGTCCAGTAATAGATTTTATGGTAAAATTACCAACAATACCTATTTATAGTAAAATGACTAACAATACATATTTATAGTAAAAGGATCAACAATACATAAAGCAAAATGTCCAGTAATAGATTTTATGGTAAAATTACCACTAATACCTATTTATAGTAAAATGACTAACAATACATATTTATAGTAAAAGGATCAACAATACATGAAGCAAAATGTCCAGTAATAGATTTTATGGTAAAATTACCAACAATACCTATTTATAGTAAAATGACTAACAATACATATTTATAGTAAAAGGATCAACAATACATAAAGCAAAATGTCCAGTAATAGATTTTATGGTAAAATTACCAATAATACCTATTTATAGTAAAATGACTAACAATACATATTTATAGTAAAAGGATCAACAATACATAAAGCAAAATATCCAGTAATAGATTTTATGGTAAAATTACCAATAATACCTATTTATAGTAAAATGACTAACAATACATATTTATAGTAAAAGGATCAACAATACATAAAGCAAAATGTCCAGTAATAGATTTTATGGTAAAATTACCAATAATACCTATTTATAGTAAAATGACTAACAATACATATTTATAGTAAAAGGATCGACAATACATAAAGCAAAATGTCCAGTAATAGATTTTATGGTAAAATTACCAACAATACATTTTATCTGTAATTGAAGGCATACGATTGTGTTCAAAATATATTTAGTTGAAGCCATAAAATTGTCCAAAATATTTAGATTTCAGCATTAAATAACCGATAGAGATGTTGATATGCAACTAAACAAAATCAACCAACCAACAATACATATTTATAGTAAAATTACCAACAATACCTATTTATAGTAAAATGACCAACAATACATTTTATCTATAGTTGAAGGTATACAATTGCATTCAAAATATATTTACTTAAAGCCATAAAATTGTGTTCAAAATATTTAAATTTCGGCATTAAATAACCCATAGAGATGTTGATATGCCGCTAAACGTAATCAACCAACTGTTCACTCATACGTAGTAAGGTTGAATCAAGACTATACAATTGGTTCTCTTAATTTTCAAAATAGCTAAATACATTCAGATTGACACCATACATGCCTTGGTTTGAACCATTTTAATTGGCTAATAACTTAAACCATTTTAATTGGCTAATAACTTAAACCATTTTAATTGGCTAATAACTTAAACCATTATTACCATTGTGAGTCTGAGTCTCATTGGGCACTCCACACTTGTTTCTTTGTGCGAAACGAAGTTAAGCTTAGTAAACATCTTGCTTGCTTGTTATGCTGTCTGGGGAATATTTTCTAGTCTTTGCAAAGATTAAGATTTCGATTACTGATGGCTATCAAGCCATCGCCACTTGAAAGATTAGCGCAGCACAATCTTCCTCTTCCCGTTTCTCCTCATTTAATTTCTTGCCATATTAAACTAAACTTCGTAATTATCAAAAAACATTAACGATTTTAACTTGCGTGAAATCAATATTCCATTGTCATTGTCTTTTCATATGCCATGTCCCTTAGGAAAATGGGCGACCGTGGCTCTCCACAACTTCCTATTTTTTGTTATAAGAAACATTTACCCTATTTGTGACTTCTGTTATTCATTAACACAAAATCGTTAAGTAGGTGACCATGGCTCTTCACAGCTTCCTCTCTTTTGTTGCTCTAAATAACTTTTGATTCTTCATTGGTCCCATTTGTCCCTGTCCTGCTATTCATTCACATAAACTCTTTAAGTGATTATGGCTATCCACAACTTCCTGCCTTTTGTTGTTCTAAGTAATTTTTGACTCTTCATCAGTCCCATTTGTCCCTGTTCTGCTTTCGACTCGCACAAACTCGTTAAGTAGGTGATCATGGTTCTCCACAATATTCTGTCTTTTGTTGTTCTAAGATATTCATTATAGGAGATATAACAAAAAGAAAAAAATATTAAGAGCTACAAAGGACCGAAAATTGTGGAGAGCCTGAAGAAGAAGAAGAAGAAGAAGAAGAAGAAGAAGAAGAAGAAGAAGAAGAAAGCTTGACTTCATACGGTGTGCACCGATGTCGCCCATTGTGTGGTCCAATAAGAACAAGGCACGATCCTGATCACGTCTTGTTCATGTGTATTTATGTATACGTATTTTTGACGATACCTCAAGAAGATATTTGACATATTGTCATATATATTATTGGAGGCCCGACTCAATCTATCCAGATGGCATTGGGAATTCGATATTCGGCAACTGGGGCAGTCGGACATTCAAGCAGAGCTGCAGACAGCACCGGGCAGGGACGGATTGACGTCTAGATTCGGAAAATAGAAATGGGAAAGTCAGATTTCACTTGGGCCCTTGCGGCAAGAAATCTCATCTCGTTCAACCTCTTATTCTCGCTAACAAATTTTAAAAATGTGAATTCACCATTATGCTTCGTTATTCCTATTTTTTTTTTTTTTTTGTTTAAATGGGGTTCACCCTATACAAGGCCCAAGAGCCACTCGAGGTAGAGCGTTACAAAGTAAAAGTCACAGTTTATGGGAATAGTGATTTTCCAAGCGTAGCTTAGATGTGGCACAAGGCCGAAAGTAGGAGGCACCCAGTGAAGACCGAACTCACTACTCATTCCTAATTGTTCTCGCGAGACAAGCTTGCTAACCGTTACATCGCCTCGGTGGGAGGGGCACAGTTTATGGGAATATGTGGGGAAGATAGCGGTTCGTCCTAGATTTCAAAAGGATAAGATTGTAGTGATTGGGGAAGCACCCTCTTGATGGTTGGTTCCACAAAGAATCGATTGGTGAGAAGAAGTTTCTCCAGTTGAACTTACATCTTATCAATAGAATACGAAGGGGATCAAGATGCAATGGGCGTGGCATGGCGGGTCTCAGTCGTGACAGAACTGATAGAACTAACGAATGTAGTCGTCTGAACATTTTCCATGGAAATAGTGATAGAGCAGCGGAAGGGTTGCTTGCGACATTTCGTTTTTTGTTTTTTGTTTTTTAATAGATTGATTCGTTTTCTACGCAGGTTATTTAAAGCCAGAGAATACAAGGCTCAAGAGACACTCTAGGTAGAGAGTTACAGAGTAAAAGGCACAGTTTATGGGAATATGTGGGGAAGATAACAGTTATCCCTAGAATTTAACTGGTAAAAGATTGTAGTGAGTGGGAAACATTCCCCTGGGGGGTCGGTCCCACAAAGTAGCAGTTCGTGTCCTGTTATTAATAGGACGCTCACTGGCCTACAAAGATGTGTGAACATAAAACAGTTTATTAATATTATTATTGATATTCTAAGTTAGGATCGACAAATACAGGTAATTTACCACGGATGCCCGAAGAAATCGAATCTAAAGACCGCAAGTTCGATACACAACCAATCCGGAAGTATTTTGTTTTTGTTTTTGGTTTGTATTGTTTTTTTTTGGGGGGGGGGGTTCTATATTTCTGAGATGAGGTATTGTAACTATTTACACTATTTACACTATTCAGACTATTGTCCTCATCTTTATTGCCATATTCACGACGTCTCGGCCGCTGTACGCTCAGACCTTCTTCGGGATCTGTCTATATTTCTGAGATGAGGTATTGTAACTATTTACATTGTTCGGACTGTTGTCCTCATCTTTATTGCTATATTCATGACGTCTCGGCCGCTGTACGCTCCGACCTTCTTCGGGATCTGTCTGTATTTCTGAAAGAAAGTATTGTAACTATTTACACTATTTACATTGTTCGGACTGTTGTCCTCATCTTTATTGCCATATTTACGACGTTTCGGCCGTTGTACGCTCCGATCTTCTTCGGGATCTGTCTGTATTTCTGAGATGAGGTATTGTAACGATTTACATTATTTACATCGTTCGAACTGTTCTCCTCGTCTTTATTTATGTATTAACGACGTTTCGGTCCAGTGGATAAAAGCGTTCGCTGAGTAATCATAGGAAGGGACTTGACTCAAAGATTTGTGTGTTCAATATCTGTCCACAACACAGGGGACAAAAAAGAGTTGAATTACGAATTGGGAATTAACTAAAACTGAAATATACAGAAAAGGCATGGCACGTGGAACTAGAACAATCGACCCCCGTGGACTAAATAAAGGGTTTGATTCAAAATTCCTACTAATATCACCCAAAGAAGGCCGGAGTGTATAACGGCCAAAATGTCGTGGATATTGAAATAAAGATGAGGACAGTCCGAACAATGTAAATAGTGTAAATTGTTTTTTTTTACTCTGTTTTATTTTGTTGTTGTTGTTGTTATTTTTTATGGGGGTGGGGAGTGTCTAACGAAGAAATGTTCAGCTGGATCAAATGGTGTAAAATATTATTTATTTCTTAATTCTTCACGTTATTTATTCATGCTTGCTGTTTCATATAATTTGCTTGTTTATCTAAATGTTCATTTATGCTTCAGTAAAACATCGTAATAATCCCCCCCCATCTCCAAGCAAGGCAATAAAGCCACTAAGATGCAAAAGGTGAGTCAGAATGAAAGAAACTGAGAAAACGCTATCGAGGAGAAAGGGCAATAAAATGAACAGGATCCAACAAGACAAGATGGCGATTGACACTAAATTTAAATGTGTGCAGATCGTCGTTGACAAGAAGCCGGGAAAAAAAGAATAGAACTTACGGTTACATCTAGCAATTTAAACAGTAAAATAATGAGACCTAACTGCCAATCTAGTACTTCGTGAAGTCGAGGTATAATTGCTTCGAAAACATTTATAGAAAAGGTAGAAAAGAAGCTACATTATGGTGATGGCTGAGCTGTTTTTATCTTCAGTGAGGTTTTAGTAATTCCCCTTTAGCCTGGACGGGGTCTTGAGCATTGTGAGGTCAACTTCCTAGAGATGTTAGCTCGATAAATGTGATTCGGAGCTAGAAGTTTCTATTCGTATTTTCAGAGCAATATAAATTACAATCTATCTCGGGTAATGTTAGGTATGCATAATGAATATATACAGTAATAATTATAACGTAATGAGAATGTATAAAGTTTCCAGGTGGGCGTTCCTTGGAAATAGTAATGAAAAAAGTATATTTGCAGACCGTCAGTCTAAGTTATGAAAAGAAAGATGAAAAAGTAATTTACAAATTGAAAACAATAATGTTTAGGATAATGATAATAATGTTACCTATATTGAAGTTTATCGTCATACCAAGGATACCTATCTATGTCATTTTGTTCATATCTATCTATCTATCTCAGTTTATTTATATCTATGTATGTCATTTTGTTCATTATCTATCTATATGATTTTTTTCGTATCTATCTCATTTGGTTCATATATCTATCTATCTATCTATCTATCTATCTATCTATCTATCTATCTATCTATCTATCTATCTATCATGTTATTCATTATTTATCTCAGTCTATTCATACATATCTATATCAGTCCATTTATACATATCTATCTTTTTACATCTATGATTATGCTAATTTTAATGTCACCGATACAGATCTATCTATCTATCTATCTATCTATCTATCTATCTATCTATCTATCTATCTATCTGATTGTATTCATGTCTATCTATCTATATCATTTTTTTCATTATCGATCTCATTTTGCTCATTATCTATCTATATCATTTTGTTCATATCTATCTATCTATCTATCTATCTATCTATCTATCTATCTATCTATCTATCTATCACAGTCTGTTTATATCTAAGTCTCTTCATATCTATATATCTATCTATCTATCTATCTATCTAAATTTAATTTTCTTGGGAGTATTAGTAATTTCTTTTACAAAAGTATACTGCTGGTAATTTTTTTTCAAAATATATTGTTGGTTGTAATTTTTTTTTACAAAAATCTATTGCTGGTATTTTTTACTATGAAAATGCATTGCTGGTAGGTTTACTATATTAATTTATTTTTATACTTTCATAGTGTTTTGACCCCAGTTTGGTGGGTGGGTGGGGTCACTATTTTTTCTTAGTTGGGACCACAACATCTGCTACCACCCCAGGTCAGGGTGGACCTGGTAACATTAAGAGGTGTTTCTATGCTACTCAAACACACCCGATCAGAGGCCTTGATGCCGGATGAAGTTTATCGTCATACCAAGGATACCTATCTATGTCATTTTGTTCATATCTATCTATCTATCTATCTATCTATCTATCTATCTCAGTTTATTTATATCTATGTATGTCATTTTGTTCATTATCTATCTATATGATTTTTTTCATATCTATCTCATTTGGTTCATATCTATCTATCTATCTATCTATCTATCTATCTATCCATCTATCGCAG
>OZ038503.1:73305253-73312753 GCA_964036315.1 Acanthosepion esculentum | reverse complement strand
AAGCCGAAAGCTTAGATTGGATTAAAAAAAGTATGTATCAATATTGAGATTTTCTTTCATTGTTTAATGATAATGTTATTAAGCTTATCAGACTATATGAAAAAAACTTACATAAAATATATAGACAACACTTATCTATATTATTTAATGAAACATGTATTAATATATATATATATATATATATATATATATATATATATACACACACACACATATATATATATATACACACACACACACATATATATATATATATATATATATATATATATATATATATATATATATATATATATATATATATATATATATATATATATATATATATAAACAGAGGTACCTGTCGTAGAACAGTGGTAAATGAGTTGGCTGGCGTAGTAAGAAGATTAATATGTGTAACCCATTTTTTTTCTTTGCCAATGAATGCTGGAAAATCTCCCCATAATTCAAATCAAATTCATAATGAATAGATCCGTTTTGAAAATAAAATACACCATTTTTCAAAAACTATTTACAGGAAACTGCTTAAAAAGATTTTTTTCTAATTTGTCCTTAAAATTTAACCAAAAAAAAAAACTTAAAATCATTTCAGAGAAATCATTTATATCCTAAAAAGACAAACAAAAAATTTTATTCGGTATCCATAAAAAAATAGAAAATGAAAACCTCTAACCGGTCTTCATTTACATAAGTTTGTGGTGGAATGTATTTTAAACAACATCGAGTTTGGTCAGTACCTAGATGGGTGGGCGCTTAGGAATTTCAAGTGCTGTAAGCTTGGATGTGCGGCTGGTGTAATAGATTATATCACGGAATTGTTCATCGGAGAGCCGATTTCCAATTCCCGTTTGGTTCATTATATTCACTTACGCGCAAATACCCTAGGGAAAGGTATGAATCCACCTCTTCTCCCTCCAGCTGGGGGTTAATTAGTAATACTTGTATTAGTAAAACATTATTATCTCCAAAAAATATTATTACAGTCCCAAAATATTTTCTGGCTTTAACCTTTATCACTGTGTATGTGACTTCATTTGCTGTACAATATGTTTATCCTGCCACTAAAGATATCTCCGATCTCTGAACAATCGTGTGTTTGAATTTCATAGTTGTGTTTTCATATCCTGCTATGGCAACAGAAACAACTTTGACTGAAATTAACAATAAGGATACTGTAATTGTTGGGTATTGAAAAAGAATGCAGGGAAATAATATTCATAATGCAAAGGGCTAAAAGTTAAACCTGCAATGAGTTGATAGGCCGTAGAAAACCAATTTTGCAAACAACTTCTGTAGATTGATTGCGCAATCAATACTGATCTGAGAAAACTCCAGAGACACTTCTAAGATTTCTTTATCATTTTGTGAATAGATCATGTTGGAAAAGTTTTGGTCCCATCCAATAGTGACATCCTACCGGTTCACACCGGTTTGCGCGAACCAATTCTTAAAATTATAAAAGCTTAGCGAACCGGTGGTTAGATTATCCGAAAATAATCTTATATATTAATAGCCGATGGTCAAGGTAAAATGCTAGTGAAACTCTTGTAGCGACAAGACCTACACACGACACACATAAGATCTCTTTTAATGAAATCCGTGCTTACGTTGAAAGCGTAGCGAGAAATTAGCATAAACATGTTGTACTCAAAACTACCAAAATATAATTAATACCATTGCTGTAAGTTCTGTGGGGTCTGAAAAATGATTTATTCTGACAAAAGAAAAATTTTTGAAGTTAAAAATGTGACAAATCTTCTAGTCATAAATTTGATAGGTCTTCCATTGGATCTTTGGGACTGCAGTGATTCAGTTTAAATGTGGCTAAGAAACCATAACACAGCTGATGACACTAGCGTCAAAAAGCATCACACTTCTGAAGAGAAATATGATGAGAACAGAATTTCAATTTGGAAATATCTTAATAAATAAATGTTTTCTATTAAAATTATCAAAACGGTTTAATTCTTTTTTTTTATACTATAAAGTGATTTGTTTCCATTCTCAGATTGAAAAGAAAATAAGCAGAAAAGGTTCCTAAAGATTACATGTCTTTATAGAACGGTTCCTGGAAATTTGGGATGCCATTATTGGCTCCATCATATCTGAATCATTTAAAAGCAATCTTTTTTAAAGAATTTCAGTAAAAATCTTAAGTTTAGTCACGCGGCAAATATAATCTACTTTAAGCTCGAATGTTTAAATTTTACATTCCTTCTCGTCTACTTCATCTTATTTGGCTCATGATGCAACGCAATTAAAAATCTAATATATTACCGTTCGTTAAGATCGAGTAAAATTCTACTGACTGTAAACCGAGACTTTTAATGCATGAGTGCGCATGCGTATTTCGACTTTTTTCGATTTGAGAAAATGAATGCTAACCGTGATTAGGATTAGGGGTTAGGATTAATTTCCGTTTAGGGGATTACTAAATAAATACTTTTAAAAAGCATAAATAATCTGGAATATAATGTAGGTGTGGGTGCCTACCGTAGCGCGATTGTTAACAACATTTGTTTCACAGACCAAATCGATGGTTGCATTACCACTGCGGCCTTGTGTCAAGCAGAGCTAAGACTAGTAAATAAAATATTGTTGTTGCTTATTTTTGCAGACTCTGTGTTCAGTATGGCGCCTCAAACACGGCAAGTGATACTACCAAGTGAATGTTTACGGGGCTGGGGTGTTAAAATCGTTTTAGAAGTCGAAAGAAACACAAATGTGTTCCTGTTTATCATTTGCTGAAAAGTGATGACGATTCATATAAAATCAAACAATTTGAATTTAAATATTGTTGTATAACATTTTTAAATATTGTTGTATAATAACATTTTTAAATATTGTTGTATAATAACATTTTTAAATATTGTTGTATAATAACATTTTTAATAAAGAACACATTTGAATTTGTCTGAATAATTTGCATTTTTTATGCAGCTGTTAATAAATTCAATATATTTGTCTAACCCTGAATAGTATATCTAATAAACTTGAAGTTATAAAGATAAGTGTTTTTTAACTTGTATTTATACATTACCTATACACACACGCACGCACGCACACGCACACACACACACATATATATATATAGTGTAACCCGGATATAAGAGACACGGATATAAGAGAAACACGGATATAAGAGATATTTTTCTGGTCCCAAATTAGAGCCTGTGTTAATGTAAACAAAATAGACCAAACCCGGATATAAGAGAAACCCGGATATAAGATACTTCTTCTCCGGTCCCGACAACTCTCTTATATCCGGGTTACACTATATATATATATATATATATATATATATATATGTTTCATTAAAGACAACGGACAAGGTATTGCGATTAATGTTTTTTTGAAAAAAATTGTGTTCGGACAAGTGTTTTTTTTTTTGGACACAGTGTGTGTAGAAACTGTTCAAATGTTCTGTAATTCCGAGCGCTTTTCGGCTATTTTTGCTTTTGAATTGAACGCCTTACGTTACACCTATCTGACCACAGCTCTATTAGAATCCATTTAAACACACACACTTACCAGACTCCATCCGAAACATACTAGTAGAAAATACAAATATAATAACCTCATCCACACGTAAAAAAAGATAAAAAATAATGGAAGCCTTAATAATAAAAAAGAAAAAAATAACATTCAATAATATTAACTACGAACACAGCCATAATGCGGTGTGTTCAGAAAATAAAACATCCTATAACTCTAGAAACATATACACAACCCATACATTCAGTTAAAAAGCAAAAATAAAATCATTCTTGATAATGGCTAAAAGTATAGCCGAAAGCGCTCGGAATTACAGAACATTTGGACAGTTACTACACACTCTGTGTGCAGAAAAGAAAACACTTGTTCGAACACAAGAAAAATTAAATAAAAAGCTTAATCGTAGTACCTTATCTGGTCGTCTTTAATGAAACATGTATAAATGAAGGATTGCTGACTAAATATATATATATATATATATATATATATATAATTATTTATTTCGAATTATATATATATATGGAAATAAAATATATATATATTATATATATATATATATATATATATATATATATATATATATTATATTATATATATATATATATATATATATATATATATATATATATATATGGGAAATAAAAAACATCTTTCACAAATAGTAAATATGCGAACAGCACAATACTTTCTAAGTATATCTCGGAAATAAAAAACAAAATGCACACCACACCAAAAATATCTTGGAAAATAAGGAAAAAATCATCAGCCTACAACAATCTATCAAAAACTTGCAAACTGTGCTTGAAGGAAAAAATAGCTATCATTACCTTCCCAGACCAAAATAACTTATTAAATAAAAAGTCCGAGCTAATCTCAAAATGCAGACATGAAAACAAATTTTTACTACGTAACTTAAAATAGAAAAATAAATAAATATGTAAACAAACAAAATGACAATAAAATAAGCAAAATAAATTAATCCAAACAAATTAACAAACCACACCTGTTAGAATAGTCGAAATAGAATAATAAAATAAGGAAAAAATCAATAAAGTAAATAATGAACAAATTATCAAACTATGAACAAAAAATTAAACTATAAAAATCAAAACAATAAATCGGACGGAAAATAGTTATAACTGTTATATAACGATAAAAAAAAACTTAATAAAAAATAATATACTGCGTTACTTAAAAATCGAAAACCAAAAAGAGAAAATATACAGTGTAACAAATAAATAACAAGTATAATAAATTGATCTAAATACATCCAAATATATAAATAAACTAACAACCAATACCGATAAACTAGCCGTTTAGAAAAACAAATAAAGATAATCAACCCAAATAAATAAATGAAAAACTGTTCCACCAAAATAATAATCAGAACAAACCACAATATTCAACCCCAAAATTCAACAAATAGCTTTAATCAATGACAAATAAACAAATATATAAGATAAAAAATAAAAATGAAAATAAATAAAAACAAGCAAAACAAGTTGACCCAAATAAATAAGCAAATAAACGACTTCCGGTAAATGACCGCCATAATAGACTACCAACAATAAGCTATATAAACAAATTTTTACTACGTTAATAAAAAACACCGATCAAAATAAAAAATAAATAAACAAATATATAAGATAAAAAACGAAAATAAAAAAAAAACAAGCAAAATAATTTGACATAAGTAAATAAATAAACAAATAAGTGACTTCCGGTAAAAGTAACCGCCAAAATAGACTACCCACAATGCACCACTGACCCTTATATATAAATAGCCGAGAAAAATAACAGCACTAGTTGCCTGACGATTGCACTAGCATGAAACAGACTGTCGCCTCTAAGTGTTGACTTTTATGTTCACTTTTATATATATATATATATATATATATATATATATATATATATATAAATCGAAATTACTCTAAGCAAGGCAGTAAAGCCACTAAGACACATGAGGTTAGTGGGTGTGAAAGAATTAGAAAACAGAAAACATTGCATTTAAACTTTTGAAGATCAAAGTTGACCGGGAAGCATGGAGCAGGAATAGGGCTACACAAATGAGAAATGCGAGAAAAGAAACTGCTAGCATAGAACTTACGGTTGCATCTAGACAAGTCAAGTATAAATTGATGAGGCCTTAGTCCCAATCTAATAGTACTGCACTTAAATTCATAGAGTCTAGGTCCCATAGCGAAGAGTTCGCCCGAGCAATTACCATGAAAGTATTTACAGAAAAGGCACAAGGAAGCAACTTTACAGCGAAAATAATATACTGCGTTACTTAAAAATCGAAAACCAAAAAGAGAAAATATACAGTTAAAAAACTGAAGCCGAGTCGCCAGATCAGGACCAATAATATTGCTGATTCTCCTTTGGGTTTTAACAAGAAATCTCTAATAAATAGCATAAACACAGGACCATATGTTGTAATAATATTTTAAGCCTGAATGTAAGACAGATTCAAGAGAGAAAAATTATCTAGCTTGACACAGTGAATAAACTTTCTATAGCGAAAAAAAAACGGCGAATGACCTCGTCAAACGAAGCGACAGCGAGTCGCATGTATCTTACGATGGAAAATGTAGCGAAAAAGAAAATTACTTACCAAAAAAAAAAGGGGCACGTATTCCGCATGACATGCTGAAGACGGAATATTTAAATTGAAAACAAGTCCGTCGCAGGCGTCGCTATAAAAATATTTTGATATGCAAAAATTGAGCGTCCTCTCCCAGCTGTCGACGAATCGAAAAAATGCTCGGCCGATAAAAGCAGTGGATGTTCTCGAATCGGGGAGAGAATTCGGGTATTTTGGCTACCGTGTTTGTTGGAGAGTGAGTTATTTTTTCTGACTGGTTGCATGCATTGTGATTTGTGAGATAGGACCTGGGAATCGAGTTTTCGGCATTTCTTTCTGCCCCCGGTGTTCGAGTCTGAACTTAGTGTTTTATTTTCAGCGTTGTGGAAGTAATCTACGACAAATATTTCGTTTGCAATCCCAGAACGCTTACACTTTCTTGGCAGCTGACCTGGCAATATATATATATATATATATATATATATATATATATATATATATATATATATATATATATATATATATTCAACCGCAATACAGTCAAATTGAGTTATAGTTGCACTAGCAACATAGGCAATATTATTAAAAGATTAATCACTAAAAATTTAAAGCTTCAAAAAGACGTGAAAATAAGATCCTTTGTAATTGTAGGACAAAAAATAATTGTCATCCAAATGGGATATGTTGTACAGAACGGGTCGTGTATTGTGCTGAGGTGGAAAGTGAAAAAGCAGTGCAAAAAATACATCGGTTGCACTGAGGGCCAGTTTAAGAAGAAGTGGTATAACCATACCTCATCTTTTAGAATTCCAAGCCGCAAGTTCAGTATGAAGCTGGCAAGCTACTATTGGAGCTTTAGGGATAAACATAACAGAAGCCCGGCCATTAAATGGAGTGTTTTATAAAATGTAAAGGCTAACAAAGCGAACGGCACCACGCGTAGGCAGTGCCAAGAGGAGAAGCTAGCTATAGCAACATATAAAACTAGAACTGAGTTATTAAACGGGAGGTCTGAGACCATGGCCAAGTGTAGACACGCCAGGAAGTTTAGTTTGGGGTTATACGAACCCGGATAAAGTTGAATTTTTTTCCCACTACAACATCCCTCATCACTTCCGGTGTTGAATGAAGGTATTTAAGTTCTTGGGCTGCATTTAATTGATTCGCTGAACTTACCACCTGACGAGACCTTGGCTGTCGAAATGGCGGTAGTGTCCTGGCCAGCATTTATATCCATTTAATATATATATATATATATATATATATATATATATATATATATATACTAAAGAAAAGTCAACTATGTTGGTATGAGCAACAGACAACTTGCCAAAAGACCTAACGTCTTAAACAAAAAATTCCGAACAAGAAAAGGAAAAAGGAAAAAAGACCAAAAGGCAAACACCAATCTACACAGTAAC
>OZ038503.1:73282753-73302753 GCA_964036315.1 Acanthosepion esculentum | reverse complement strand
CCTCACTGGACTGGTACAGGGAACCGACGATTTTTCTAGCATTCTTAGCGATGGATCCTATGTACGAGTTCCGCTTGAGGTCTGGCATTGAGCTTAAGTTCGAATAAGCGCTCATAAGTCACATCGTGACTGACATTAGTTCAGGGTCCGATCGGCGATAATGGAATGTAACTAGTCATTGATGTTTAATTTAATGCAGTCTTTTCAGATACATCTTTCTGATCATGTTGCATAACTATTTGACAAGGGCCTCTGAAACCAGCAAAAAAATCCCAAGAGAACCCGGGTCAAAAAATGGATGAGAATGGCTGTTTTATGCTGACACACCAATAAATGTTTGATTTCATAGGACTTTTTAAAAGTTTTGTCAAGCGTGTCGGTGTGTTTAAAATTATTTTGTCTTTCTGATCATCTTCTTTTCCTATTTAATCGGCGACGCGGAAAACTAAGAAGAGGTTTTAAGTGAGCCATAATCGGAAAATCGATCGAGAATGGCTGCTGTATGTGAAACATACCAGTAAAAGTCTTATAAACACACATTCACACACGCGCGCGCGCACACACACACATAAATGCACGTATTCACAGATAAAAAGATATGCACTTAAAAACACGTGAAATACAAATATTCTCATTCGTATAGTGAATTAACACAATTAAAGAAAGTTATATAATGAACAGTTCGGCGCCAATCGTAAAAAAGAGACTGACAAAATAGTCACTTTGTCACCAATCGTAAGAACAATTACGATTGAGTAGTGCCCCATACTTTCGACCTTGTGCCACATCTAAGCTACGCTAAGAAAATCACCATGACAAAAGGGAGTTTTTAAGAAAAAGTATCAGTTTGGCACTAGTCTTAACAAAAGCGAGATACGAAAGGGTCAGTTTGGCACAAAAGGGAGTTACGAAAGAGTAAGTTTGGCACCAATCGTGACAAAAAGCAGTAATGAGAGGGTCAGCTTGGCACAAAAGGGAATTATGGAAGGGTCAGTTTGGCACAAAAGGAAATTACGGAAGGGTTAGTTTAGCACAAAGGGGAATTACGGAAGGGTCAGTTTGGCAAAAAAAGGGAGTTACGAGTGGGTCAGTTTGGCACAAAAGGGTATTACGGAAGGCTCAGTGTGGCACAAAACGGAGTTACGAAAGGTTCAGTTTAGCACAAAAGGGAATTACGGAAGGTTCAGTTTGGCACAAAAGGGAATTACGGAAGGGTCAGTTTAGCACAAAAGGAAATTACGGAAGGGTCAGTTTGGCACAAAAGGTAATTACGGAAGGCTCAGATTGGTAACCATCCTTATTGTCTCCTGTGAATCGCTTCCATACTTTAGAAACTAGAATTTTTTTTAAATCCACCGGAATATGAGGAATAGTAACTGAATCATTTTATTTTGACGCGCGTTAGAAAGTATTCTTTAAACACCATTGAATACTGAGAATAAATATTTTTAATTTCTTATATTACCGTAATTCCGCATGTATAATACGCATTTTTCTAAAAAAATAATAAGTAAAATTAAGGGTGCGTATTATGCACAGCTACAAAAAAATCTTTAAAAAATTGCCATTTCATAGGTCAATTTCAGTTGCAAAACGTCTACTCACCGCAAACATACTACAATTTGACACGAACATTCAGTAATTGCGACTCCATAAGGATGTCAGATACAATCATATGTACCTAAAAATGCTTACAAATGTAAAATAAAATAAGAATTATCATAAAACTAAATTTGAATAATATTATTCTATGTTTAAAACCATTTTTAATAAAAGTAGGAAACGCTAGCCGTAATGAAATTGGAGAAGTACCATTTATAGGGTTTGATTATCAAAGGGTGCGTATTATGTGTGAGTAAAATAATCTTCACACACTTTCAGCACAATTTTAGGGGTGCGTATTATGGATGAAGGCGTATTATACATGGGGAATTACAGTATTTTATTTTACGGCAAATTTTTAAAGATTTTTGTAGCTGTGCATAATACGCATCCCTGATTTTGCTTCTTTTTCTTTTAGAAAAAATGCGTATTATACATGGGGAATTACGGTAAGAATTATCATAAAACTAAATTAGATTAATATTATTCTATGTTTAAAACTATTTTTTAAATAAGAGTAGGAAACGCTGGCCGTAATGAAATCGGCGAAGTACAATTTATAGGGTTTGATTACCAAACAAGGGGTGCGTATTATGCGTGAGTAGAAGCATTTTCACGCACGTTCAGCACAATTTTAAGGGTGCGTATTATGGAGGAAGGCGTATTATACATAGGGAATTACGGTAACTTGAGCATTTTCAACACTAGCAACAGCTAAAATGGATAGCACATTTAACTCGAAGAGAAAATAATGACATAATCAAGATGTTGACGTTCCACATGAAATAAATAAGACGTAATTACCAGAGGGGCACAGTAGATTTATAGACATATTTGTAAAAATTAAGCTTTTCAGACACAAAACCAAAATATGGAGGCCCACGGTGAAATTCACATTAACTTACTAGAATGCTATCTATCACTTTTTGACAGTCACACTCAGTGAGGGCTATATGATCTTCTCTGGTATATTTGGGACAGCCGAGTCGGGTTCGTCATATTCACGTACGCCAAAATGCCCTTGGAAAAGGTATAAATTTCCCAGCTATGGGTTAAATTTATTGGACTTGTATCAGTAAAATAATTATTATCTCAAAAACATCTTATAACCTACAAATAACTTCGGGCTTTAAATAACTTCCAAAAGGTTGATAAGCCGTAAAAAACAAACCAATCAATCAAATCCTGGTATATTTGAAGCGGCGGTGAGTGCATAGACTGAAAAAGAGAAGCCATAATGGCGGTTGAGGTAAAAGACGGGATAAAATAGGAAGGCTTTTCTTCAACATATTTCGTTATGTTTGGATTCAGCAACGTAATTTTCATAGTAGAATCCCGGAAACTAAATATGACAACAGAAGGTGACCTCTGACAGTACATTGCTTCTTTTTTTTTTATCGAGTTCACCCCAAGCAAGGTAGTAAAGCCGCTAAGACACAAAAGGAGCTAAGACAATAGATAACGATTGACATTGCATTTAAATATTTGCAGATTATAGCTGGCTGGAAAGCATAGAGCCGGAAGAGAGTTTCACAAGCGAGAAAAGAAACTGTTAGTATAGAATTTACGGCTACATCAAGCCACTCAACTGTAAATTGATGAGATTTCGACGCCAGTCTAGTACTGCGCTTAAATTAAAAAAAAGGTTAGGTACCTTAGCGAAGAGCGATATTTATACTGCTATGTAGAGAAATGTGGCACAAAGCCAAAATAGGGAATGGAGAAAAAGACGGTATTATTCTGTCTTAACGTTAAACTTAGCTAGCCACAAACACTGACCCAAACATACCACAATATTTCTCAGACCACAACAACGCCATTCGGACTTACCATTCTTACTACATCCATCCACCATAATACCTCGATGTCTGTATGAAAAACCTAACTCGTCCCCATATGTACAATTAATTGTCTTCGGGGAGGGGGGGGGGAATAAAACAACAAATTTAAAAATCTAACCCCAATGAATAACGAAGAGCTCACCCAAACAATTAGCATGAAAGTATTTATAGAAAAGGCACATATAGGCATCTTTACGCCGGTGGGAAAGTGACTGAAGCCGAGTCGACAGGTTAGGACCAATAATATTGCTGATTCTTTTTTGAGATTTTATCAAGGATCTCTAAATATACATCACCGCACGATGAGTGTGATATCTCATAAACCTATAAAAAAAAAGAATCAAAATCAAGTATCGTACGAAGCCTTTTCTTCAACATATTTCGTTATGTTTGGATTCAGCAACGTAATTTTCATAGTAGAATCACGGAACATAAATGATGACAACAAAAGGTGACCTCTGACAGTACATTGCTTCTTTTTATTTTATCGAGTTCGCCACGTGCAAGGCGGTAAAGCCTCTAAGACACAAAGGTGTTACAAGGTGTGGAAGAATAAGAAAAAGAGGAACTTTTTTTTTTAAGCATTTCACCCCAAGCAAGGCGATAAGCCATTAGCACGCAAGGAGTTACAGAAGATTTGGAGCGAGAGCAGATAGGAGCGATAGAGGAAGAAGTGGAGAAGGATAGTGGATAGATCAAGGCAACTGGAGATGTCGATTGACATTACATTTGAATAGTTGGAGATTATAGTTGTCAGGGAAACAGGAATAAGGAAGAGAGTTCCACAGGCGAGAGGTGCGAGATATGAAGAGACGGCTACATTTAACAGTTTCAACAGTGAAAAGGTGGGAGCGGGATGCCAGCCTCGTAGGACGCTTGAATTCATGAAGTCTGGGAACCAGCGAAAGCTGCTCATCGGAGCAATTACCGTGAAAGTATTATTTTTTTTTAAAGACAGAGAGATGCGACGGCGCGTCTGTGAGAGAGCGACTGCAGACGAGATGCCAGATCAGGGCCAACCACGTTGCAAATCCGTCTCTGGATCTTATCAAGAACCCCGAGGCAAACAGAAGGGGCTCCAGACCATATATGGCAGCAATACTCCATGCAAGATTACTAAGGAGTGAGAACAATAGAAGAGTAATCAATAAGAAAATAAATGACGATTGACATTGCATTTAAATATTTGCAAATTAAAGCTGGCTGGAAAGCATAGACCCGGAAGAGAGTTCCACAAGCGAGAAGTGCGAGAAATGTAATTGTTAGCGTAGAAGTTACGGTTGCATCTAGCCAGCTCGTCTGTAAATTGATGTGACTTCGTCGCCAGTCTATTGATGCACTTAAATTCATAAAGTCTAGACACCATTGCGAAGAGCTCATCCGAACAATTACCATGAAAATATTCAGAGAAAAGATACAGAAAGGGAACTTTACGTCGGTGGGAAAGTGACTGGAGCCGAGTCGACAGGTTAGGACCAATAATATTGCTGATTCTTCTGTGTGATATCTTATAAAACCTATAAAAAAAAGAATCATGTATCGCACGAAGCTTTTATAAATGTTTGATTTCATAAAGATCTTATTAAAGTTTTTGTCCAGCATGCCGGGAGATTCTTTTTCTTTTTATGTGCCGTGTCCTTTCTTCACTTCATACGTTTCTCCACTCCACCCCCTATCCCTTGTTGCTCTCAATAAGTTTCGTGCCTCTGCCACCTACCCCAGACCACGTTCTGCCATCCACTTGCTTAAGCTCGCCAATTATGTCATGCGTTGCTTTCCCTTGTCTCTCTTTCCTTCTATTCGACCTGTGAGTATCAGATTCTCCAAGCCCTCCTTTCTCATTACGTGTCCCAGAAATTTCGTCTGCCTCTTCCTTATGTTAAGTATAAGCTTCCCGCTTGTTTGCATCCTCTCCAAGACCTCATCGTTGCTCACGCGCTCGGTCCATGATATCCCCAGCATCCTTCTGTACAACCACATCTCCGCCGGCTCGAGTCTCTTCTTCGTCTTTGAGGAGAACGTCCAACATTCGCTACAGTATAGGAGGACAGATGTCACGTAGCAGCTCAGTATTCTTTTCTTTGCCACCAAAGAAATCCACCTGCCTGGCAGTACTCTGCCCAGCTTTTGGAATACATCCTTGGCCAAACCAATCCGTCTTCGGATCTCAGCGTCCACCTACCGTCCTCCGTCAAAACACTTCCCAGATATTTACTGGTTTATTTGGTAGGTGCGTGCTTTGCTCGAGTGCGCTCGCGTGTGTGTGTCTGCCCCATGATAAATGGATTTCTGTCTCTTCGTGTCCCTATTTCACAGTGGAAGGGCTCTGTAATTCGAGAAGAGTTTTAAAACCCCTCAAAACGGTTGGGAATGGCTGGTCTTGACAGCCAAAAGTGGATTGGGATGAAATTTGGCACCCACGCGCTTTTTCCCCACTTCTTTTTTCGAACCCAGTAATAAGGTCGTCTTTTCGCATTAATTTCCGAGACAAATATTTGTTCCTTGGAATGCTACATTCCAGCGAACAAACGGTTATCTCGGTCTAGATATCGAAGATCCAGCCTTCAAGTAACACTTCCTCATTCCTTTAAGAGAGGTAATATCAGAGATATGTCCTGATGTCTGCAGCTTATCTGAAGGATCGAGGTAAAAAAAAATAGCCTTTAGTCATAGCCATGAGTGGGTACAAGATACATTCAAGAAGTTTTGAGACATTTTTGGGAGAAAAGCAATTATAACTTTTCTAATCTATTGTAGTTTTAGTATATAAGTTGATTTACCAACTTTTGTCATTCCAGGTTGAATTGTACGGTTGTAAAAGCCCTTTGAATACACCCTACTAAACACTGCTTGTCACAGCGGATTAGTTATTAGATAGCAGTCGGGACAGGAAGACAATTTGGAAGCCCACTATGAAATAAAGTTTTGTGTTAAACTGGGCAAAAATGCTACAGAAACATATGAAATGCTCCAGACTGCTTATGCATTACCTTGTATGGGCCGAGCTTCTGGTATACGCTGGCACAAGAGGTTCAAGGACGGTGGAGAGGATGTGAGAGAAGATGAGTGATGTGGAAAGGAGACAATGTGGACGTGAACGTCAGAGCTGGTAGAGAAAATTCGCAATTTTATGAATGAAGATCGTCATGTGTCTCTAAAGAAAATAAGCCTACAGTTTAGAGTTGATGTGGTAACTGTACACAAAATTATTCATGAAGATCTGAGCATGCGCAAAATTTGTTCCCGGGATGCTCAGTGACGAGTACAAAGAAAGACGCGTTGGTTTGGTTAGGTTTATTTTGTTTTACGACATATCAACATCTCAATAGATATTTTTTATTGCTGGTAATATTTTTCCAAAAATGTATTGCTGGTAATACATTTTTTTTCTCCAAAAATATATTGCTGGTAATATTTTTTTATTCAAAAATATATTGCTGGTGATAATGTATTGCTGGTAATAATTATCTACACGTCGATAGCTGTGCTAGCACGAAGTCACAAGTCATCGTGCCCGAGGTAACACGCTCTTTCCCAGAAACTGCAAACAATGCAAATTTAAAACATTTTATCCTATAATTTGTGCCCAACAGTATTATGGTGTCATATAGGCTTTTACCTATTTTTTGCTTTTATTAATTATGATCTCAGACATGATCAAAAAAATGTTATTCATTCAGTAGCCTCTTTTGTTCAATTATGATCAAAGAAATGATAACACAATCTTATTCATTCAGTAGTCTTTTTTGTTCAATTATGATCAAAGAAATGATGTAACAAGTCTCATTCATTGAGTATCCGTTTTTGTTCAATTATGATCAAAGAAATGATCTAACAAATCTTATTCATTGATTAGACTTTTTTGTTCAATTATGATCAAAGAAATGATGTAACAAGTCTCATTCATTGAGTATCCGTTTTTGTTCAATTATGACCATAGAAATGATCTAACAAATCTTATTCATTCAGTAGCCAGTTTTGTTCAATTATGATCAAAGAAATGATCACACAATCTTATTCATTCAGTAGTCATTTTTGTTCAATTATGATCAAAGAAATGATCTAACAAATCTTATTCATTGATTAGACTTTTTTGTTCAATTATGATCAAAGAAATGATGTAACAAGTCTCATTCATTGAGTATCCGTTTTTGTTCAATTATGACCATAGAAATGATCTAACAAATCGTATTCATTCAGTAGCCTTTTTTGTAATCTTTGTTTTATACAATTTTTACTTCTCGAACAAAGTAACAAAAAATAGCATATTTGCTTGTGGTGGTACATAATTAGAATTCAGGTTTGAATATATTTTCCATTCAATGTATATAATACAAAAAATATCAACTTTATTTGGATTTATTCTTGAAATAGTACAATTTTGAAATCAGCTTGTAAGCAAAAACCTGCGGAAATTAAGTATTTCGCTAAACTTTTCAGACGATCTTTAACACTAAATGCTCAAGAATTGGTAAAAGCAACTAATCTTATTTTCGGTAACACTACTTAGGCCGTCACACTCCAGCTTTCACACTGAGTGCAATGGTGATTTTTTAAAAATCAATCTGTCCAAGTGCACTTGGCATGACCGATCCTCGCTGTGAAGATATAAATTGGTGGAACCTAGGTATGTAGCATGTCTGATCATTTGCCATGGAACTAGTTATTGAATAGCGAAGGCGTTCGCAATGTTTCGATTGTTGGAAAGGGGTTGTAGGATGGAAAATAAGGAATCACGCACATGGTATTTCTCTACATTTTTTCAGACGACCTTTAACCCTTTGAGTACTGACCACAGTCCCGAATATTTTCAATCTAAAATCTAAAATGAAAAGTAGAGAAAAATGACTTAACGCCCAGCCAACGGTCGAACGGTGGCAGAGAAAAATGACTTAACGCCTAGTCACCGGTTGAACGGTGGCAGAGAAAAATGACTTAACGCCCAGTCACCGGTTGAACGGTGGTAGAGAAAAATGACTTAACGCCCAGCAACCGGTCGAACGGTGGTAGAGAAATGACTTAACGCCTAGCCTCCGGTTGAACGGTGGTAGAGAAAAATGCCCAGCCACCGGTTGAAAGGTAGGTAAACACTTGTAACTATTTTTATATCTACCGTGAGACATTACATAGCAATTATTTGCGAATTTTGACTCAGGAGCTCAGGAAAAAGGGTTAAAAAAAACTAAATGCTCAAATATTGGTAAAAGTTATGGATTTAATGTTTGGTGTCAATGCTTATCACATCAAACCCCAGCTTTTACATTGAGTACAATATTGATTTTCTCAGAAAAAGTGAAAAATCAACTTGCCCTTATGTGTATGTAAATGGAGGTGCGAGGCGGAAGAAAACCAACAGAAATTACGAGGGAGACATTTTTTTTAAATATTTGTTTTCTGATTTTATTTTGTTTATTTTGTGCTTGCTTTTATTTAAGTGAATTCATTTTTGAATGTGAAAATGTATATTTTTACTTGTAATCATCTTTTGCTAGCCTATAAAGTCTGGGAAAAAATTGGACTTATCTGTATGTATCTCGCCATGTTTCACGTCCACACATAAAAAATTCAAATAATGTTAATTGCCTGCTCGATTTTATTTTGATAGAGGATGTTAAATAATATTATAATATTATTCTCTCAGTTCCATATTCAACTCTACCCCAACTCATGTTTTCAGAGCTAATCGCCATAATTTTATTTACTATGTAATGACAAAAGTACGCAGGTCTAGGCTTTAAATAAGCTTTATTCAACTGAGAATACAAAGTTCGCGTATAGTGTCCTTTTATAGTCCCAGTAAACAGAAATAGCTTTCCCAAAGAGGAGAGTAAGAAAACAAGGGGAGACCACTCTTGATTATTCATAACATACTATTTACTTACTATTTAATTTTTGGGATTGGGTTTTCTGTTTCCTTCTGGAGTCGGACTCTTCTCTCTACACCTAGCGTCTCCGCCTGAACTCCGAACCTTTATCCAATAATTATTATTTTTCTTCTCCCAATGAGAGTGGGTAGGTTCGCCTATCGTCCGGTTCGCACTCCTTCCTGGTTCAATTCTATACTTCTAGCGTCTCCGTCTGAATTTGGAAATCTTATTCCCTATTTTTTCTCCTTCCTCTCTCCCAATCAGAGTAGATACTCTATACTTCTGTCAATTGACTAATTATTTATTTATTTTTCTTCTCTCCCCCAAAAAGTAGATAGGATCGCCTATCGTCCAGTTCACACTCCTCCCCGGTCTTTTGAACAGGAGTAGGAGTCTCTTGTTTCCTGTTTAGGATTGGGTTTCCGGTTCCTTCCAAAGTCTACTTCCCCCCTATACTTCTAACGTCTCGACTGAACTCTGAAATGTTATTCCCTCATTAAATCTTGACAACTTCAAGTGTAGAATTGGCCATTTTCTTTCCTGCGTAGCCCCAGCAACTCCCCGTCTTGCCCTTTCTTACGCTAATACAACACCACACAGTAACCCTCTACATTGAGTGCCTCTTGGGCCTTGCATTAGGTAAATATTAGTAAAAAAAACAAGAGGTGCCTAATAACAACATCACAGTTATCTGCCCTTGGTGTGTATCGCACTCCAAACAGAAGAGGAAAGTGGGAGCAAAAGTTAACTTTTGTGCTTGCAAAATAAAAACGGCATCTCAAAAGGACGGTTATTCCCTTGACACCGCTATTACTGTATACACTTGTGACTCCCTCGGCAATGTTTATTTATAAGATTATAAAAATATGCGAACCAAGTAAAATGCGATATTTATTATTTACCTTTTTATAAAGATTTATTATTTAGCATTTTATGAAGAAAGAAATTTGAAAAGAAATTTTTTATTGAAAACTTTATAAAAAAAATTACAAAATTATCAAAATATGTAAACCAACGACAATGCAATATTTGCGGTAAAAATGACAGACATTCTGTTACTATATACAAAGAAAGAAAACTTTGTTTATCCAATGAATAGAGAGATATCACACTCAAAATATTGAGTGTTTGTGCTGCGAGACACAGACCCGAATCTTTTCAATGTAAAATCTAAAATAAAAAGAATGTTTGGTTCGGAGGAAGAGTTGTCAACCCGTTTAAGCGAATTTATGTGACGAGCGCAAATGAAAAATTGGATGCTCAGAAAATACATTTTCTCAAAGCGCATCATTACTCTTACTCGTCGGTATGGATTTATTTAAATTTTCTTGTTCACAGACATTTTTATAAATTTATGAATAAAAATAATTTCATATTTATTTCTTTATAAAATGGTAATTATTAAATCTTTATGAAATGGTAAATATTAAATCTTTATAAAATTTAAATATTAAAATCATTATAATAATGTAATTATTAAACCTTTATAAAATGGCAAATATTAAATCGTTATAAAATGGCAAACATTAAATCTTTATGAAATTGTAAATATTACAATTTATATAATATGGTAATTATTAAACCTTTATAAAATGGCAAATAATAAATCGTTATAAAATGGTAATTATTAAATCTTTATAAAATAGCAAATATTAAATTTTCATAAAACGGTAATTATTAAATCTTTATAAAATGATAAATATTAAATCTTTATAAAATGGTAATTATTAAATATTTATGAAATGGCAAATATTAAAACTTTATGAAATGGTAAATATTAAATCTTTATAAAATTTAAATATTAAAATCATTATAATAATGTAATTATTAAACCTTTATAAAATGGCAAATATTAAATCTTTATAAAATGGTAATTATTAAATCGTTATAAAATGGCAAACATTAAATCTTTATGAAATTGTAAATATTACAATTTATATAATATGGTAATTATTAAACCTTTATAATATGGCAAATAATAAATCGTTATAAAATGGTAATTATTAAATCTTTATAAAATAGCAAATATTAAATTTTCATAAAATGGTAATTATTAAATCTTTATAAAATAGCAAATATTAAATTTTCATAAAATGGTAATTATTAAATCTTTATAAAATAGCAAATATTAAATTTTCATAAAATAGTAATTATTAAATTTTTATAAAATGGCAAATATTAAACTTTTATAAAATGGTAAATATTAAATCTTTATAAAATAGCAAATATTTAATCTTTATAAAATTGTAAATATTAAAATCTTTATAATATGGTAATTATTAAACTTTTATAAAATGGCAAATATTAAATCTTTATAAAATGGTAATTATTAAATGTTTATAAAATGGCAAATACTAATCCTTTATGAAATGGTAAATCTTTATAAAAATAACTATAACTTGACTATAAATACGTATTGTTGGTAATTTTTTTATATAAAAATGTATTGCTGGTATTTTTACTATAAAATGTATTTTTATACTTTCATAGTGATTTGTTTTTGTTTGGGGGGACGTCACTATTTACCCATAGCTGGAACCCTAACAGGTGCTACCAACCCAAAAGGCAAAGAGCTTCCTTTAAGCGACAAAGGGAAAGCTCTTAACATAAAAAGAGAAAAAGGACTGGATTAAAGAATACGATGCAAACACTATATATGGAAATCAAAACTAGGCAAAAACTTCAGTCAATAAGAATTGTGTCCACACGCAAAAGGGATACAGTTAAGTGGTTATAGTGTTCTGACTTCAAGACAAAAAAGAACAAAAATATGAGGGGATGAGTCCGAGAATTCTTCATTTTTACTGGTTAGGAAGAAATCCTAGCATATTTATAAGGCAAAAAGTGCTCGATATCTGGAAGAGAGCGTGTCTCGATTTGATTTGTCTGTTTAACGGCATATCAATTCTTTATGGGTCATTTAATGCTGACATTTTTCTCGGGAGCTTGGAAGTAATAAAAATTATATGTTTGTTCTACTTTCACAATCGAATACATTGTAGATGTAGCTTAACTTTGGTGATTTTATTTTTCGTGGGTGGAGGGGGGATCGGTATTTTAAATTTTATTTCTATGCAGGATTTTTCAATTCTAAAAGAAAGCTCCGATTATGAGTTTCGCTCCAGAACTTTACACCTGAACTGAGGGAGGTAAAAATCAGCGTTCGGTATGTAAAAATTGTTTGAAACGTTAAAATGGACTATACCCTAAACTAATTTCTTTAAAATACTTTGAATAACTCTACGCAAACTTTGGTATTTCTAGATCAACTCTTTGTAATTATCTCAAAAGCTGAAGACTCAAAATTGAATTAAACGTAATTTCGATTAATTATTATTAAATTAAATAAGTCACATATAAGTGCTTTCGCTTTCTACTGTAAAATAATAATTATTTTTGCCAATCTCCCATTTCTTCTTTTTTCATAAAAACCGGTTAAGAACAAATTATATATATATATATATATATATATATATATATATATATATATATATATATATATATATATAGATAGATAGATAGATAGATAGATAGATAGACAATATTAGTGGTGAACATACACATACGTATGCAATTCTATATACACATACATATATGTATAAAAATAATTCCAAGAGGATATGATCCAGGTAGAACTCGATGTCCAGGACAGAGTAAGGATATAATAAAAAGACTGAAACACTAATATTCCATGGTCATAATTTATTCCATTGTAATCGTAAGAACGATCCAATTCATCAGACCTACAGATTCAAAAAGAAAACGGGACAACGATTCCAGGAAAAATTGGTGAGAGTAAGTGTGAGAGTGTGGGGGGACCTGTGATCTATATAGAGGGGTAACAGATATATATATAATCATTTTACCCCAAGCAAAGCAATAATGCCACTAGAACGGAAGGAGTTACTGAGAGTGCATGAGAATAAGAAGACTTTAGTGAGGAGACGTAAGGAGAAAGGACAATAAAAGAACAGGTTTCAGGAAGACAGAAGATGGCGATTAGCGTTGCATTTAAATTTTTGAAGATGGTGGGTAGCAGGGAAGTAAGAAATCGAAAAGAAGTTTCACGGCGCAGAAGTGCGAGAAAAGACGCTATTAGAATAGAACTTACAGTTACATCTGGCTAGTTCAACAGTAAAACGGTGAAGCCTAGTTGCCAATCTAGTAGCACGCTTAAATTTATGCAGCTGAGGCACTAAGGAGGAAAGCTCATCAGAACAATTGCCATGAAAATATTTGTAGAAAAGACGGAAGGCAGTCATGTCACGACAACGGGAAAGTAACTGATGTCGAGATGCCAGGTTAGGATCGATTACATTGCAGATCCTTCTTTGAATTTTGTCAAGAATATCGAAATAATAGTAGGAGCACCAGACCAGATTTGGTAACAATGTACGAACGAACGGTAGATTTATAATTGTGCAAGATAGATTTAGACGAGAAAGATTGTCTGGTACGACATAGTGAACCAACTTTCCTAGCAGTGGACCTAACACTTGATCCAATATAGTCACTCCCCTTTATGTCAGTGGAAAACAGGAGCCTCAAAAAGCAGCAATGTAGGCTAACATCAGCCAAGCTGTTAACAGCCGGAAAACGTTCTCTTACGTGATATCTGTCCTTCTTTACGGCAGCGAATGTTGGACGATTTCCTCAAATATGAAGAAGAGACTCGAGGCGACGGAGATGTGGTTCTACAGAAGGATGCTAAGGATATCATGGACCGAGCGTGTGAGCAAGGATGAGGATGCAAACAAGGAGGAGGCTTATACTTAACATCAGAAAGAGGCAGCTGAAGTTCCTGGGACGCATAATGAGGAAGAGGGGCCTAGAGAATCTGATACTCACGCGTCGAATAGAGGGAAAGAGAGATAAGTGAAAACAACGCGTGACATACTTGGCTGGCTTAAGCAAGTGAATGACAAAACGTAGTCTAGGGTGGAAGCAGAGGGAAGGAACTTGTTGAGAGCTGCAAGGGATACAGAGAGGTGGAGAGCCATGATCGCCTACGTCCTGAAAGGACATGGCACATAAAAAAAAGTTTTGTTTTGAAGGCGTTAAAATATACAAACCAATCCTTGCGCCAATTAATAACTTTTCGAGAGCAGTTGCCAGTTTTACTTTGTCTGACCTGTTGGACTTGCAACTCAGACAAGATGTCATAGCGGCGGGACTGAAAATCGAGATGCCAGGTTAGGATCGATTACATTGCAGATTCTTCTTTGAATTTTGTCAATAATATCGAAATATATAGTAAGAACACCAAACCAGATATGGTACGCCAAAAAATACTTTCCCTTCTGGGTCACTAATATTTTGTCTTCAGGGTGAAATTTTTCTGCCACTTCGTTTTCTGCCTTGGTCTAAACATTCGGTTCTGTATTGAAATTGAATTTACATTCTTCTTTGAAAATCTGAATATCTTCTGAATCTCATCTGCTGACTCCAGATAGATTCGGTCTGTCTGGCGCCCATTCAATTGTTATATAACTTCAAATTTATGTGGGCTCAAATCGACGCTTTTGATTGAATAATAAATACGAATAGTATATATATTTTTTTAATTTTAAAAATGAATTTGAATGAAGCCACCTTAACCGAAATATTTTTGGCGATTTTTAACAGCCAATTCTAAAAATATAAATATTTACAAACAAATGTAATAATCGTCTGGCTTTCTTTAAAATACGCTTCTCTAAAAAGTATGTGTAAGAGACAAACCAAGACGATTATAATTTGTTTGTTTTTTTATTAATTATTATTTTAATTATTTTGTATTATTAACTAATAAAATTTTTAATAACCAGTCAAAAAGAAAGAAAATTCAGAATTCAGGAAACGATAGTACTATTTTTCCAGCTAATCATGGCAGCTTCCAGATAATAAATGAAAAGGAATTTATGGGGAGCCATGATCACCTACGACTTGAAGAAAAATAGTATTTTTGTTTTAAATCGCAAACTTGTCATCAATCTAGTTATTTTCATTGTCTTTCTTGATTCCCACTCAGCCTTGAAACTGAAATTTATGCAAAAATTGGGATCGAGAAAGCGTTTATTCTCTTTTAGAAGCGAATTTGCGTGTGTGTTCATGTACTTTTTTTTTCAAGTGAAATTCGCTCGACTTGCATTCATGAGTTGGGATTTACAGAAAATGTCATCTGTGAAGATTTGGCGATTGCTGGAATCTGCGGAATGCATACAACGATTTTTGCCCTGTGAAGAATAAATAAATAAATAAATAGGAAATTTAAAAAAAATGGCGGTAACTGCAATTTCTGTTATTCGAACATAAACATCAAAAGGCCCTTTTTCGACGCAGCATCTTAACAAAAAAAATCAAAACAACAAAGAATAGGTGTTCTGAATTTCACATCAGAAAGCCGCTTCTCATTGGCGAAAAATCCGAAAACATGGTTTATCTTCGACTATTTTATTTTATTTTTTGTTATTTTTAAGCGACTCAAATTTTTCCTAACGTTTCAAATATTTACATCATGGAAGAAATCGAATCCAGCATCGTTTCTTATAAAGGAAATAATTCCATTGTCAAACTGTGATCAGAGATTACAATAAGAATATCGAGAATTTTGATTGACAAAAAAAAAAAAAGATTTCTCATAGTGTTAAATTTGAAGATTCAACGCCGATTTCTGGGCTGCTTGTTTTGCATCTGAAAAAGAGTGATATATTTCCAAACGAATCCACGAATCGATTTTAGTGTGACCAAATATAATAATAATAATAATAATAATAATAATAATAATAATAATAATAATAATAATAATAATAATAATAACAACAACAACAAATAGAATGATTGACGTAACTCTTCCACCATCTTGTAACATTTAAAGAAGAGTACGATTTAAGAAAATAAAAAGAAAAGACACAGTGCTTAACAATGTTTAAAAATATTTCGACAATATGCCTGTCTTGTCCAAGGGGTGTTTAAAGATTGCATACAAGTATACAAAATATTTAAAAAATCTTCGCCTAAACGTTGTTTGTTTTGAGAATAAACGGTTATAATGATAATCAACGCGAAAAAACGAATGAAATACAGCCAAAGTGAATGGAATGCAACTGAAACGTGTGTAACATGATGGGTCAGTGATTATCTTTAAATTTTCCGTTAGTTAGTAAGAGCAATTAATCAAACTCATTAGCATAAATCTCAATGAATCCTCGTGTCATTTTGTTCATTTCTCCACAAGAGTAGGACGTTAGTAATTTGCATATGTAATTATCTTCATGCGTTTTAAGGGTCGAAAAGTCTGTGGATTATAATAATTATAATAATAATAATAATAATAATATCCATTGCGCATTTCCATTCATGAGCCGGAGTAGAGTGGCTACTCCCGCTTATGAAAGGAAATGCACAATACATATTATTATAATGCTTCTTAACTAGAAATTATCAAGCACGCATACTGAATAATTGTGTTAGCCCAAAATGCAGATTCTGTGATAAATATCCTGAAAAAATTGTCCATCTTGTATCAGGTTGCACGATATTGGCACCCACTGAATATAAAACCCAGCATGACAGAGTGGGCCAATATCTGCACCGGAAATCTACAACTTCTACTGGAATGAAACTGAAAGGAATTGGTATGAACACCACCTAGACCAGGTTACGGGAATAGAACCTGTAACAATTTTATGGGACTACACAATACACACAGACCGAACAATCAAAGCTAATCGCCCAGACATCGTTATTTTAGACCGAAAAACAAAAAAGTGCCTCCTTATTGATATGGCAGTCCCTGCAGGCTGCAATGTATCTTTGAAGATATTCAAAATGCTATCAAAATACAAGGACCGTCAAATCGAAATCTCAGAAATGTAGCACCTGAGAACATCAACAATTCCAGTTGTAGTTGGGGCCCACGGATTGATTGGAAAGGGTTCCAATAGACTCATTGAAGGGATTCATGGTAGCTCATGAAATACAAAACATTTTTCTCACAAGTACAGCCCACACCATACGAAGGGCTTTATCAATGTAAAATATGTATGATTTTTTTTTCAAAACTGCTCAGTGAAAAATGTCATGATCCTATTTATGACCTTAGGTCTCTGGTTGGGACCCGGAAAGAAATCCGTACACACCAGAAATCAAAGGAAATAAAATAATAATAATAATAATAATAATAATAATAATAATAATAATAATAATAATAAACTAATTTAAAAAAAAAAACTGTCAAATTATAAGGATCTGCAAATAGAATTAACAGAAATGTGGAAACATAACATTACGGTTATCTCTGCCGTGACGGGGGAATTGGGTGTGATAAAGAAGGGTACAGAAAATCATGTGAGTAAAATTCTTTGACACATCAACATGATGGGGATACAAAAGATCACTCTGTGCGGAACTGCACATATCCGTAAAACCCTCTCCATAAACGAAACATCCCAAAGTGTCCTTTGACTCATAGACTCCGGGGGGGGGACTTAGTAATTAGACACTTAAAATTACTCTTTGGCAAGATGATACCACACACAATAATAATAATCTGATAATTATAGAGATAGAGTATGATAGGGGGGGGGCGGTTGCAGTAGAAGGTACCTGTCACCTCCGGCTATGCTCTGTCTTTACAAAAGTCAGATGAAACCAAAATAAGAATATTGCTGCCATATCTGGACTGGAGCTGCCCAGTCCTCACTTCCCAGCTTTGACAGAGTACAAAAACGTTTACGCAGCCTCGTGGGTGGCAGATTATATTCCATCCTACAACCCCCTTTTCCCACAGCCGAAACATCGCAAACCTTTCGCTACTCCATTGCAATTTTCATGGCAAATTTTCAGACGAGGTACATTTCTTAGTGCCACCAGTCCAGACCATCACAGCTCGGACCCGCTGTGCCACGTCCACAGAGTCGTTTCATTTTCATTCCCTTCGTATTCCATTGGTAAGGAGGAAGTTTCACTTAATCAATCTAGGCTCAACTGATATCTACCTTTCATAACATGCATGGCAAACCGTCTCCTTTTACACCCTACAACAACCTCATTCAGTAATCCTCTACCTGGGTGGCTCTTACGCCTTTTATTGGGTCTGACTAATAGGAAAGATTGGCGCAACACAGTCATTTACTTTATGCTCTACTACGCTAAACACCATTGTGAGGTGCTTGATTTATTTCTTGGGCTATTTTGTACGGGCAATGTGTTCTCTGAGTGCTTAAACATGGCCTTGTACAAGACATTGATAAGTTTAAACGCTTTCCAACCAATTTTAATCTTCAATAATTTAAATGCAATGTCAATCGTTCTCTACTATCCTCTTGATCACACTTCTTTTGTTCTTGCTCCTTGGTAAAGCTTCTGTTTTTTAATTCTTCCACAACCAGTAACACCTTGTGTCTTAGTACCTTTATGGCTTTGCTTAGTGTGTGTGTGGGGGGGAGTTAACGATTAAAAAAGTAAGTAGTTAACGGGAGAAAAATAATAATGTATCACTTTTATTGAAGAAACATGAAAGAAATAGTTCCTTGGCTTAGTCTGGCTGAAAGCGAAGATAAAATAGAATTCATAGTCGAATTCAGGGGAGAACAGATCGGCAAGACTACTTTGTCCTTCGCGTTGCTCCAATATATATGTGTCTGGCCGCTCTACGAGCGCTACTGGTACCATATAACCCAATACTACCTGCCGCATTGTTGAGTCATCGGTGATTATACCGGTTCCCCCACCAGGTTTTTTTTCTGTGAGGCGGGTGGATAGACACTCAAAAGAATTAAAAATAAAACTTGTCAATGGTCGGGTGAACCGTCTTGTAGAATCAAGTAGACGTATCTGTCTTGTTTCCCTTTTGATTAAAACTTCCGTGTTACTCACATGTTTAGTTCATAGGATTCTCATTATCATTCTGTAGAACCATATCTCTGTTGCCTCAAGTCTCTTTTCATCTGTGAGGAAATTGTCCAGCATTCACTGGCATATGAAAGGATTGATATTTCATAGCAGTTCAGAACTCTTTTCTTTGCTTTTGTTACCTCAAGTCTCCTCTTCATCTGTGAGGAAATTGTCCAGCATTCACTGCCATATAAAAGGATGGATATTGCATAGCAGTTCAGAACTCTTTTCTTTGCTTTTGTTGCCTCAAGTCTCCTCTTCATCTGTGAGGAAATTGTCCAGCATTCACTGCCATATAAAAGGATTGATATTGCATAGCAGTTCAGAACTCTTTTCTTTGCTTTTGTTACCTCAAGTCTCCTCTTCATCTGTGAGGAAATTGTCCAGCATTCACTGCCATATAAAAAGATTGATATTGCATAGCAGTTCAGAACTCTTACGGTTACATGGAGGTATTTTAATTGAAAATGGCTGTACACACAAACATACACACAAACACATACATACAAATGCACACACACACACATATATATATATGTGTGTGTGTACATATATATATCGAGAGATAAGAAACTGTTAGCATTGAACTTACTATTTACATTGAAAATGGCTATATATATGTGTGTGTGTATATGTGTATGTGTTTGCATATATATGGGTGTTTGAATATGTGTGTATATGTGTGTGTTTGTATATATATATATATATATATATATATATATATATGTATTCTAAAACAAATAATATTTCCCTACTTTGTAATGATCCCTCTTTTAAATTAAATGTTACGAACGTTGGAATTGCACTCTATTCG
>OZ038503.1:73270253-73280253 GCA_964036315.1 Acanthosepion esculentum | reverse complement strand
ATTTATGTGAATTAGGCTTCTCAACCCTAAATAACATAAACAAATAAGAAGCGAGAAAGACTACACTCAACTGAAGAAGAAATGAAGGTTTGCTTATCACACATTCAACCAAATCTTGAAGAAATCACAAAAACACCAAGCATAGGTTTCATACTAAACAACCTGCGCAAATAGTTGAATAGAAACATTGAAATAAAGTTCATATTTGTGTGTGTATTCTTTTAAATCTATGGTTTTATTTCATAACATTTAAATGTATTTAGAAATGTTGCTAAGTATGCCGTGATATTTTCATTTGTTTCTAGGTGAGCTGTTGCTTAAAAATGTGGAGAAACTCTGCCATCGATTCACTCATTAAGTAGGTTACTCGCTGTTTCTCGTTGCTTCTCTTGCATTCAGTATGTCAAGTGAGTATTGAATTCTCTAAGCCTTCTGATGAGCTTTCCTCTTTGGTTCCTAGACTTTATGAATTTAAGGAATACTACCTATTAATTGGAATAAAATATATTTAAAGACTTACATGTGCAAGTGTTGGCATTGGTAAACTAGTTGATAGATGAGTGATTCACGCCCCCAATGCCGTAGCACACTAGTGTGCCGGGAAACATTAAAGAAATCATGGAAAAACACCAAGCACAGGTTTTCACACTAAATAAGCTTCACAAATAGTTGAACATAAACATTGAAATAAATTAAGTTCATATTTGTGTGTGTACTTTTAAAAAAATCTATGGTTTAATTTCATAATGTTTAAATATATAGCCTTTAAAAATTTGTTAAGTGTGTCGTGATATTTTCATTTGCTCTTAGGTGTAATGAAGCTTCCCTGTGCCTTTTCTATGTGTATTCTCATGATAATTCTTCTGATGAGCTTTCCTATTTGGTTCCTAGACTTTATGAATTTAAGGAATACTACCTATTAATTGGAATAAAATATATTTAAAATCTCACGTGTGCAAGTGTTGGTATTAGTAAACTAGTTGATAGATGAGTGATTCTCAACCCCCGTTCTGGAGTACACTAGTGTGCCGTGAAACATTGAAGAAATCGTGAAAAACACCAAGCACAGGTTTCACGCTAAATAGCCTGCATAAATAGTTGAATAGAAACATTAAAATAAAGTAAGTTCATATAAGTGCGTATATATTTTTTAAATCTATGGTCTTATTTCATAACATTTTATTTCATAACGTTTCATAACCATTTACAAATGTTGCGAAGTGTGGCGTGATATTTTCATTTGCTCCTAGGTGTGCCGTTGCTTAAAAAGGTTGAGAAACTCTGTCCTAACTTATCGTTTCTCGAATATATCATAACAGACGATGAAACGTGTGTTACATACAACAATATTCAACGGAAAAGGATTGAGCAAGTAAATCTCCACCACCCCAAATCCCTAAGCACCACGGAAGAAATGTAATGTGTATATGATGGACTTGTCAGGGTATTATTCATTTCTTTCTTTATATGCGCCATGTCCTTTCAGGACGTAGGCAATCATGGCTCTCCACCTCCCACTATCCCTTGCAGCTCTCAACAAGTTCCTTCCCTCTTCTACCTCCCCCAGACCACGTTCTGTCATCCACTTGCTTAAGTCCGCCAGGTATGTCACGCGTTGTTTTCCCTTGTCTCTCTTTCTCACTGTTCGATCTGTGAGTATCATATTCCCCAGGTCCTCCTTCCGCATTATGTGTCCCAGAAACTTCAGCTGCCTCCTCCTGATGTTAAGTATAAGCCTTCTCCTTGTTAGCAACCTCGCTAAGACATCGTCGTTGCTCCCACGCTCGGTCCATGATATCCTCAGCATCCTTCTGTAGAACCACATCTCCGTCGCCTCGAGTCTCTTCTTCATCTTTGAGGAAATCATCCAACATTCGCTACCGTAAAGAAGGACAGATGTCACGTAACAGCTCAGTATCCTTTTCTTTGTTACTGTTGAAACTTGACTAATGCATGGAATAATAATGCAAACACAAAATGTAGTTAGAATAAAATGTATTGAAACAAGAAAGTGTACACAATATTTACATATAGTCTTTTGTATATTCCTGGGAAGACCGTTACTGGAGAATGTGTTGACTAAGTCGCAGTCGGGCAGAGTCTCTAGTTGGATCTCTTGATTTGCCTCCCTGTCTTCCGGTACCAACCATATTTATATCGTCGGTACTCCGCTATGCAAATTAGGTGGATCCTACCACAACAGTTACCAAAGAAATCCTCCTGTCTCGCAATACTCTGCCCAGCATTTGGAATGCGTCCTTGGCCACCCCAATCCGTCTACGGATCTCAGTGTCGCACTTACCGACCTCTGTCAATATAAATTTCTGCGTCTGCTTAATTCTAGTGTTCCCAACCTCCAAAATCGCATTTCGGGCTCATCCTCTTACTGATGTAAGTTACTCTTGTAATTTATGCTTAGTCCTTTCTTCTCACTCTCCGTCGCTACTTTCTGTAGGAGATTTTGTAATTTCATTTCCGTGTCTGTTATCAGTACTGTGTCATCTGCGTATCTTATGTTGTTAAGATTGTGGCCGTCATTGCTAAATCGCGGTAGGGTTTCCAATTGCCTCGCTGTATAGGTAGAACAGGTCGGGTGAGAAGACGTATACATTTATACGTACAGCAGCTGCAACATGTCCATAGAAATTTCGTCGAAAATCGTCAGGCGCTTGTCAACAGGAAAACAACACAAGCAAGAATAACGCAGGAAAAAAAATTTATGAAGTCGATTGATCTGTTTTACATGTTCCACCATATTCAGCTGATCTTGCACCCACCGAAACCTATATTTTTCAAGCACTGTAAAGTGCTTTGATGTGGAAAACTGCCTATAATAAAAACCAGAGTCAAGAGTTCGTTGAAAATTTGTACTCCCGGATATTACTGAAAAGGTATCACAGAGATGCCAGTTTCAGTGGGAACTTGATAATGGCAAATAATGGATATATAAATCTTACTTATTTTTGGAAGTATAAATTTGATAAACAAACACAAAGACGATAATTATTTATGACTTGACCTAATTTAGGGACCACCAGAAAAAAGCAATACCTAATGTTTAAAATGAATTTTTAAAAATGAAAAATCTTTCTTGTAGCTTTTATTTTAGTTTTAATTTCAAGCTAATAGATTAAATGTATTTCCAATAATTAAAATATTTTGTTGTATTTTAAAAAGTAATTTAAAATGATTAGAAGGATGTTTTTCTAAAATGGCTGATTAGCGCCTTTTTGTACTCGTCGTTCATCGCAATGTAATTTTCTTTATTAAAAAAAAAATTCCTAGAATAAAATATACTTTTCTGAAATTTTATTTGAGAAATATTTGAAGTATAATTAATCTGGTTTGCAATAAATATTATTTACTTTAAATTTAAAATATCGCAGAAATTTTAACCCGGCAGTAGCTGTGTTGACAGTCTGATGACAGAGTTAATGTTGTTCTATGGAGGCTTTATCTGTAAAACATAATTGAGGAAAATAACGTGAGAGCCTTTTTATATAATTTTTAACTACTCAGTAATCTTTAAAATTTAGGAAAATATTCTCCATAATCTAATGTTTTATTGAATTTTAGAAATGTCGACTTTAAATTTACTATATTTATCGCTCTTATTTTCTGATAATGGCGCGTATAATGCCCGTCCTACAAAAACCAGAACGTTTATACACACAAAATTAAAACTTCTTTTAAAAATATTGGTGTTTGATGATTTGTATTAAGCTTTTCCATTTATGATGATTAAATATAGTTTTCATTTAATAATAATAATATCATCTAAAAGGCTGAAATTAATGCAGAATTCTAAAAGATTTAAAATTTAATAATTTTTTAAAATTAAAATTATAAAAGAACGAAAATAATTTTTATAAAAATTCATTATTCATCGAATTAAGTGTCCTTAATATAACTTATTTATAAAAGCAATTAAAAGTTTTCCTGATTAAATAATGTCACAGTTATATTGAATATTTTATTTTACGATTCAGAGCAGATTTTCAGTAAATGGTGTTTCTGTTTGACAAAAATAAATTGATGATTTAATTTCTCAAAAGAGTCCTGTTGTTAGCTAATATAAATATGAAGAGTTTAATTTCTCGAAATTTCATAAAATTAAGCCAGTGGAGGTAACGGATGTAAAAAAATATATTTTTACCAAGATGTTCTACAAGAAAAAGAAATTTCCAAAGTAATTTCACTCATTTGTGAATAAGTCCTGAAAGTTTCATTAAAATCTAATAATTATTTGATTTTTGCAAGAATTTACATTACAATGTGTTATAACGCCAAAAAAGACGCTAAAAATCCCTATACTAATTAATCTTTTGCCTATCCACTGACGCAAGAAAAGCAAGACTTTCAAGCAAAATTTCGAATGTGCTAGAAAGGATTAAAAATTTTAATAAAACAATCCACAAATACTTTGGTCTTTCTTCTTAGTCTTAATAATAATTTTGACGATAAAACTTTGCTTTTATCAAATGTGAGGCTCTTTTTCATCATGGTATACTTTTTTTTAGAAAATGTTTGGAGGTACCTACCTAATATTATCCTCTCGACAAATACAGGTCTACTTTGCAAAAGCTGGAAAAAGACAACCTCTAAGATTTCTCTAGAAAAAAAGACTTTCTTTTTCTTTTTTTTTTTAAATAAAACTAGAAGATCTCAATAAATTAGCTGTTCTGCTAAAATAAGATACTAGTTGTTAATCACTGAATACGGTCAATAGTAAATGATTTTCATTAATTATATTGTTACGCTTATACCGGAAGTTACGTGACTGCTTCTTGCCTATACAATAATTCAGACATATTGTCAACCTTAAGATGCCTTAACGATAAACTCGTTTGAAGAAAGCTTAAGATGTTCCTGGCTATGGTAACGTGAAAGAGAGAGAAGAGAAAATTGATTTTTCAAGTCGCTATTTCTGTAATTAGGATAAATTTATTTTGAGAGCAACTATCCTGTTCTCTTTATTATAGTATTTCTAAAATTTATTTTGTTTTACGCAAAGTACGTGATTCAAAAAAGCAAAATTTTGAAAAATAAATAAATAAATTTTAACGCTGATGTTCATTAATTAGAACACAGATAATTGACAATTCGGTTACCTCCCTTTCCATTACAGTACGCATGCGCACACAAGCCTCGAGAAGAAAAATCAGTTTAATGCCTAAGTCTCAATTTTGCATTGCGATGGTTTTTCTGCATCAGGAACAATGAACACAGGAGATAAAAAAGCAAACTCCATTAACCTTGAATTAATATCTAACAGTATTCCTCAAAAGCTGTTGGCTTACGAATATCTTTTGTTAAGTAAACTAAAAATGTTTCGAGATTTTATTAAAATTGATGACTTCCTACAATTGTAGAAAATACGCACACTCTCTTGTGCAGACATTTTTCAACAGAAACATATATATATATATATATATATATATATATATATATATATATATGCATGTGTAGCACATTCGGAGACACGTTCTGAAAATATAACATCTTTATAACACTAAAAACATACACACAGCGCACCCCCCCAATTGTATTGAAAAAATAAATCATCCTTGATAATGACTAAAAGTATAGCCGAAAGTGCTCGGAATTACAGAACATTTGGACAGTTTCTACACACTCTGTGCCTAAAAAAGAAAACACTTGGTGTCTGTCGTTTCTAATGAAACATGCATTAATGAAGGATTGCTGCCTAAATACACAATATATATATATATATATATATATATATATATATATATATATATATATATATAAGTCTGTGTTTGCGTGTGTGTGTGCTCAATCACAACTTGGATCTAAAGAATGCCACACTTATTAAAATAGAAAATAACTTATTTAGAAGAAAAGTTCTTGACAGTGCTGCTATCGTATCTTGTCAAAATGTAAATCTGCGCACAGGACTTTTTCAAATATTTCTTTTCCTAAAAGATATACTTCTTTCCCAACACAACATACATGACCATAAAAATTTTTTAAAAAATGTTTAAATCAAAACCTAATATTAAAAATAAGTAATACACAAATAATCTTCAAATTAAAATAATAAATAAATAATAATTATATTAATATCAATTAAGTAAATATATATATATATATATATATATATATATATATATATAAGAAAAAATTCAACATCATTCGTTTATTAGGCATTCAATTACATCACATAGGATCCTCCATGTTGACTTTCACAACCTGAAGAATATTTATGAAATTTTAAAAAACTAACAATATTTTACTTCACTTCATAAATACATGTTGCAAAATAAATTCTTATATTTGTCTTGATAAAGTACACCATAGGATGAAACGCGTTGGTAAATATTACATTTCCTTTTCTCTCTCTCTCTCTCTATCTATCTATCTATCTATCTATATATATATATATATATATATATATATATATATATATATATATATATATTAAAAAGAAAAAAAACACAGTCGGCCCGTACTCTCACGTGAATACTTGGAAGCACAACACACGATAGAAACTGACGACACTGCACAAAAAAACTATTTAATAATGAGTGATGATAGCCGAAAGTACACGGACATTGGAGACTTTATATCTAAATATGTACCGGAAACCAAGTAAATGATCCGAAATGTAGAAAAATAATTGAAAAATGCTTAGCAAAATAACTTTCGTTGATACTTAACCAAACTTGTACAAACATACACACTTACAGACACACAATATATACATACACACTTACAGACACACAATATATATATATATATATATATATATATATATATATATATATATATATATATATATATATATATATATATATATATATATATATATATATAAGCTAACCTACTAATAGTGATAAACTAATTCTTAAAATATGCATTAGCTATATGTGTATGTGTGCGCGTGCGCAGTCATGTACGCTTGATTCTTTGGTAACCATAGCGATAACTTCCTCACTTAAGTCTATGTACAAACTCCCACATTATCAAAACTTAACGGTAAAGAAATTCAGCCTCGTCTCTTTCCCTTCCCAATATCTTTTCTTTCTATCTTTCTATCTTTCTATCTTTCTTTCTTTCTTTCTTTCACTCAGTCTTTTCATATCTATCTATCTATCTATCTATTCATATCTATTTATATATCTATGTGTCTTCTCTCTTTATATCTCCCTTCTTATTCACTTGCTCATCTATCTATCTATATCATTCTGTTCATATGTATGTATGTATCTATCTATCTATCTATCTATCTATCTATCTATCTATCTATGTCATTCTATTCATATCTATCTATCTACGTCATTCTGTTCAAATTTATCTATCGATGTTATTCTGTTCAAATCTATTTATCTATTTCATTCTGATCAAACCTATCTATCTATATTTTTCTTTCTTTGTTTCTGTCCTCTTTTCAACTTTCTTCTATTACAAACGAAAGAATTTTTTGTGCATTTTCTAAAGCAGAATGGCATCAACGATTTTTCATCCTGACGCTTCCAACGCAGCTATCACTCTCCGCCATGTTGACTGACAATCGATTAAATAAAACCTATTCTCGTTTTTCTCCCTCTTCTTTTACGAGTTTCTTTCGTAAAGGCTATCACCAAGACAGATTTCTGAGTAAAATACATATTTGAGAAACGTGTATAAGCTTATCATTAAATATTTGAACCAATATTAATAGTAATAGAACTCTGGGAATGTGGTAAAAAAAAGGAACGCTGAAGCGGATTGGGGTAAAGGCTGATCATGTGTTTAGCTTACTCTGTGCTAGCTCCTTTCACTACCCAGGTATGCAAGGATTGTTTCTTTCGTGAAAAGAACTCATCCCTCAGTAACATTCTTTCACAATCAGCATAATATTGTATCTATGGGACCGCAGCCATCTTCCATTATGTGCGTAGATACATCAATAAGTCCTTAGCCTAAACCAGCTCTTGCCTATTAATCTATTAGGTGTGTTATGCTTATTGAGCCAGTCAGGCACATCAGTAACTTCGTAGCCTAAATCAACGGTTTTTTATTAACTGTGTCAAGCATATTGATCCATCCTATTATAGACACGCAGGTATATTAATAATTCAATAGTCTAATGATAAAAAAGCATATAATCTTCTGCCTTGTCAGTACACTTTATTCAGTGGTGCTGATTAAACATCGAACATTAATATTTTACAGTAAAAATCTCATATCAAATTCAGCTAATAACTGACCCTCTGTGCACAAATACATTTAATCCGATATTTTCATTGCTTCAAACATTATTATTTTAGACACTTTGTATTTGAGTGGTTGAATGGGACGTCTATTTCAAATACAAAGTGTTCACTATAATAACGCTTGAAGTAATATATATATATATTGTGTATTTAAGCAGCAATCTTTCATTTATACGTGTTTCATTAAAGACGACAGACAAGGTACTACGATTAAGCTTTTTATTTAATTTTTCTTGTGATCAAACAAGTGTTCTTTTTTTAACTGAGGGTGTATAGAAACTGTCCAAATGTTCTGTAATTCCGAGCGCTTTCAGCTATACTTTTAGCCATTATCAAGGATGATTTTATTTTTGCTTTTTAATTGGGTGTATGGGTTGTGTGTATGTTTCTAGGGTTTTAGGATGTTTTATTTTCTGAACACAGTGCATTGTGGCCGTGTTCGTAGTTAATGTTATTGTGTGTTGGCTTTTTCTTTTTTATTATCAAGGTTTCCATTATTTTTTTTTTTTTTTTACATGTGGATGAGGTTATTACGTTTGTATTTTCTACTAGTATGTTTCAGATGGAGTCTGGTAAGTGTATGTGTTTAAATGGGTTCCAATGGAGTTGTGGTCGGATAGATGTAAGGCGTCTGGATAGGCATGTAGTAGTGTGACCGGTGTAATTATTTATGTATTCGATTTGATCAGGAACACAGTTCCTTAAGGGGCATTATATACATATATATATATATATATATATATATATAGAGAGAGAGAGAGAGAGAGAGAGAGAGAGAGGAGGGAGGGAGGGAGGGAGAGAGAGTGTGTCCTAAAAACTGACATCACTTAAAATGTGAATATCTGAGTAAGTACATATCCCAGACAAACTAAATTAAATGGACTTCATGTTGAACAACAAAATATTTCTTTACCAAACTTCGAACAATGTACTCAAATGGCTGTAGATTTTATAACCAATTTCACAAAACTTCACAAATGTTCAACATGCGCACCACCTGTGACACGACACACGTCAAGTCGGTAGCCCAGCTCCTGCCAGACACGTTGTAGCATGTTTTGCGTAACATTCTGTAGCAGCTCAGTGATTCTCTGCTTAAGTTCCTTTAGGCCTGTAGAAAGAGAAGAGGTATAGGCCTGTCCTTTCACATAGCTCCATAGAAAAAATGACAGTGTCAAGTCAGTTGAACGTGGTGGCCATTTGAACAGCACATTGTCATTATCGCCGGCGCGCTCCATCCGTCTTCCTGGCTGGTTCGCATTGAGATAAGTCCGCACAGTCGACTTTGTTAGCTTTGACACATTTCATTAAAATTTGAGATCATTTAAAGGAGAATTGGCGATGTTATTACACTACAAAATGATGTGAAATTTGGAGGGACACCATGTATATATATATATATATATATATATATATATATATATATATATATATATATTAAAAACGACTGACAAGGTGCTTTTATTTAGTTTTTTATATAATTTCTCGTGCGATCTAATAAAGTTTTTCTTTTCAGAGGATAAATTATATAAAAATTGTCCGAATGTTCTTTTCCGAGCGCTTTCGGCTATACATTTAGCCATTGTCAAGGATTATATTTCAACTGTTAGAATTAGAAATAGTTTGTTATGTGTATGAAAAAAAAATGAATCACTTTATAAAACATAATATTAGTGGAAAATATACATATACATATGCAATCATATATCTAAAATATATAAATAAATATACATACATACACATACATATGTGTATAAAAAATAATTCCAAGAGGATATGAT
>OZ038503.1:73262753-73265253 GCA_964036315.1 Acanthosepion esculentum | reverse complement strand
ATATATGTATGAGGGGTGTCATTTGTCATATCAACTCTTCGTTGTTGTATAGATAAGTTGACCAAAATTCATGTTATGTTGTCCCAAGCTTTCGACTCACGAGTCATAATCGGGCGTGAGTGTAAAAAGATAATTAAGCTTGTTTTAAGGACAGTGCATTATATTTTTGAAACCGTCTTTATTTTTTGAAAACTAAATCAAAGGCATCCTAACGCATCAAGTCACGTGACAATATGTTGTGTAACTGAATGACAAAGTCGAAAAATACTATAGACAATAATTTCACTGTTTAAAAACGCGGGTGTCTACTCAAACCCATCTATATAACGTTTATAGCAATATGATGTCGGTTTAAAGATTCCATTAAGAGCTTTATATCTATCTATCTATCTATATATATATATATATATATATATATATATATATATATATATATATATATATATATACTATACTTCTTTTTTGTGCCTTGTCCTTTCAGGACGTAGGCGATGATGGCTTTCCACCTCCCTCTATCCCTTGCATCTCTCAAGCTCGCCAGGTATGTCACGCGCTGATTTCCCTCGTCTTTCTTTCCCTCTATTCGACCCGTGAGTATCAGATTCTCCAGGCCCTCCTTCCTCATTATGTCTCCCAGAAAATTCAGCTGCCTCTTCCTGATGTTAAGTATAAGCCTGCTCCTTGTTCGCATCCTCTCTAAGACCTCATCGTTGCTCACACGCTCGGTTATAGCATCCGTCTGTAGAACCACATCTCCGTCGCCTCGAGTCTCTTCTTCATCTTTGAGGAAATCGTCCAACATTCGCTGCCGTAAAGAAGGACAGGTGTCACGTAACAGTTCAGTATTCTTTTCTTTGTTACCAAAGACATCCTCCTGTCTCGCAATACCCTGCTCAGCTTATTAAAGCAAAAGGTTTCCCAATAACACACACACATATATACAAACACACGCACACACATGCACACACACATATATATATATATATGTATGAGGGGTGTCATTTGTTATATCAACCCTTCGTCAAAATTGACGGCAATTGTTAGAAACTTGTAGTTTAAATTTTCCTTTATATATAATCCTTATATAATTTATAAATCAAATTATTTTTATTATTAATATTTTTAATGTTATATTATAATTAATGTTATATTAATATATGAATATTTTATTTTGTTAATATTTAAAATTAATATTTTTATTAATACATTAAATTAATTTATATAATGAATTATAATCTTTATATAATTTTCCTTTATATATATATATAATCCTTCATTTATATATCCTTCTCAGTTTTTATTCAACATTTACAATCAAAACATCAGGTGGAGTAAAAGGGACGCTAATTTACATTGCTTGATCTCGTTTTATGTTGGTTTTAGTTTTGTTTTTCTCGGTTGTAACAACCGTTCCGAAGTGAAATTGTTCTATGGACCACAAAAATATTACTGTGGACCCCCAATTTTCTATTTTTTGTGTGGACCCCACTAATATTACATGAACCCCCATGGTCCATATGGGCCCCGGTTGGGAACCTCTGAATTAATCCGTTCCCTTTATACTTTGTTTGAATCATTAATTACTCCTGGTATTATATAAATCGCATTTTGCTCAATATCTTTTCATGTTTATTTTTTCATTTTATTATATGGTTTGATATATATATATATATATATATATATATATATATATATATATATATATATATATATATATATATAGAGAGAGAGAGAGAGAGAGAGAGAGAGAGATTCATAATAAAAAGAAGAGAGAAACAGCAAACGTTTTTGGTTGTAATATGATTTTTTAAAAAAATATATTTTGCTTTATTTTCTATAATTTTTCTACACGTGTTTCCGGTCTCGCGACCTTCATCAGGCAAAGAGTGGATATTTCCACATATTATTAAAAGGAATTAATTTTTCTTATGATGATCGATGTTAAATATTTTCGATATTAAACTTTCTCTTTTTTGTGTGTTACTGACTCAAATGTCTTCCTGAACTGGCAGTGGAAAAGTTCTGCGTGAAGAGTAATAAAACAATTAAGACTGGTCCGAGAAAGGGTGAGAAAGATATCTATATTCTTATCTTTTAATGATCCCTGTGTGTTCTTGGATCTATTTCCATTTTTTTGTGTTTTTGTCAGTATGCGTACGCATACGTATATTCCCTCTCCATATATGCATACTGTCTTGTTATGAGGAATTAGTATACACATATGTACACATACACACACACAGACATACATACACACAAACACACATACACAAACTTCCTACGTTGTGTAGGGTTCGCGTGTGTGCCCGTGAGCAGTTTTGTTTTTGTCAATATGTGTATATATATACCAGTACGCGCATGTAGATGCGTACTTCCTCTCTCTACACACACATACTGTCTTATTATAAGGAATTAGTATACACATACATACACACATATACATCCATACACACACACACACACACACACACACACTTCCTATCTTGTGTAGGATTTGCGC
>OZ038503.1:73255253-73257753 GCA_964036315.1 Acanthosepion esculentum | reverse complement strand
ATATACATATAAATATATATATATACTCTCATATACATATAAATATATATATATATACTCTCATATACATATAAATATATATATATACTCTCATATATATATATATTTATATATATATATATACTCTCATATATATATATATATATATACTCTCATATATATATATATATATACTCTCATATATATATATATATATATACTCTCATATATATATATATATATACTCTCATATATATATATATACTCTCATATATATATATATATATATATACTCTCATATATATATATATATATATATATATACTCTCATATATATATATATATATATATATATACTCTCATATATATATATATATATATATACTCTCATATATATATATATATATATATACTCTCATATATATATATATATATATACTCTCATATATATATATATATATATATATACTCTCATATATATATATATATATATATATACTCTCATATATATATATATATATACTCTCATATATATATATATATATACTCTCATATATATATATATATATACTCTCATATATATATATATATACTCTCATATATATATATATATATATACTCTCATATATATATATATATATACTCTCATATATATATATATATATATATATATATATATATATACTCTCATATATATATATATATATATATATACTCTCATATATATATATATATATATATATATATATACTCTCATATATATATATATATACTCTCATATATATATATATATATATATATATATACTCTCATATATATATATATATATATATATACTCTCATATATATATATATACTCTCATATATATATATATATATATATATATATATATATATATATATACTCTCATATATATATACATATATATATATATATATATATATACTCTCATATATATATATATATATATATATATATATATATATATATTGTCATCAACAGACGTTGGCGCACGGCAGGGATGAAGATGCATTTAAGCGTATTTATATTTAGCTAAAAACACAGTGACTGTGAGAACTCGATTCGATTTACCGAAGAGTCTTGCATTATAGATCTCGCATATATATATATGTGTACTCTCATATATATATATATATATATATATATATATATATATATATATATATATATATATATATTTATATATCAGGTCATCCCATAAGTTCTGTCCGAATTTTGAATTTTGAAACAAATGACCAAATGTTACATTTAATTACAGATTTAATCAACAATGTATTTTCCCTGATTATCTATGGCTTCCTTCCATCTATTAACAAGCTTACTAATTCCATTACTGTAAAATTCTTTTGGCTTCTATTCGAAGAACTCACAAATGTCAGTGTTAACCTCTTCCTGTGTTACAAAAGCTGTTTCTTCCAAATTATTCTGTAAGCTCCGAAACAAATGGTAGTCTGAAAAAGCAAGGTCGGGAGAATAAGGTGGATGAGGAATTTTCTCCCAACCAAGTTCTTCAATCATTTGTGACGTGATTCTTACTGTGTGTGGTGGCGCATTGTCCTGATGAAACATCACCCGTTTTCGATTCACTAGAGCAGGGTTTTTTTCCTCAAAGCTTGGTTCAAACGCTCTAATTGCTGACAGTATATTTGAGCATTAATTGTTGCATTAGGTGGTAAGAATTCAAAGTGGATTATTCCTTGGCAATCCCACCAGATTGAAAGAAGAACCTTTTGCCCATGAAGTTCCCTTCTCGGCTGTGGCTGGGGTCCTTCCCCTTTACCAAGGCACTGTCTACGACGCTTAACATTTCAATAAAAGATCCATTTTTCGTCGCCAGTCACAAGTCTATCCAAAAAAAAGGTAAAACAAGTTGGCGAGAATGGAGAGAAGAGCAGATGTCAACTCGGGATTTGATATAGTTTTCAGACATTAACCGTTCTGATCATTTTGGCCGCCATGGGTTTTGCAGTAAATCACTAAATCATCCATAACTTTTGTATTATCCTCTCAAATTACAACAAAATCTCAGACAATAACAAATAATATCGAATTTTTTGTCTGTGAAAATTATAGAATATAAAACAACTTTGATAAAAAATTATACCTACTTTTCTGAACATTTTCGCCGCAACTGTATATGCTCTCAGATATATATATATATATACACACTCATATATATGTATATATATACATACATATATATATATATATATATATATATATATATATATACTCTCAGATATATATATCCATATATATATATATATACTCTCAGATATATATATATACACACTCAGATATATATATACACTCATATACATATATATATATATATACTCTCAGATATATATATATATACTCTCATATATATATATATATATATATACACTCTCAGATATATATATACACTCATATATATATATATATATATACTCTCAGATATATATATATATATATATACTCTCATATATATATATATATACACTCTCAGATATATAT
>OZ038503.1:73240253-73250253 GCA_964036315.1 Acanthosepion esculentum | reverse complement strand
GAAATTATCTACTCCTATTGAGAATAAGTAAATAAATGAATAGTAAACACAATTTCAGAGTTAAGGAGGAGACGTTACATGTACAGTTTTGAAGTAGACTGTAGAATTGGATTTCCGGTTCCTTCTAAAGAGACAAAGGGATAAACCTCTACTCCTGTTCAAAAGATCAGAGAGTTTATATCGTAACGTTGTATCGTAACGGTCCAGGTTCGATTCTCGGTAGTGGATGCACACTGCTGATGAGTTCCAAAACTCTGTGTGTGTGTGTGTGTGTGTGTGTGTGTGTGTGTGTGTGTGTGTGTGTGTGTGTGTGTGTGTGTGTGTGTGTGTGTATACTTTTGAACTTATATCTTTCCCGATTCTCAGAATATGCGTATCTGCTCTGTTTCGTATCCTAACGGAAACAAAGACAATTTTTTTAGGAAATGGGAAAAATCCGACATATTTTTAATTTATTTGTTTAAACATTATTTTTAATGGATGACTAGATGCTCTGGTTTTATTATTAAACCGTTTATTTATTTATTTACATCTACCGGCCTGAATATTCGAGAAATCTTGTTAGAAAAATAGGGTGAATATTTTGACGTTAACATATGAAACCGAGCTGATATGTATATTTCGAAAATCGAGAAAAATATGTATTCAAAAGCACTATTCGGGCTTTGTTGATCAGGAGGTCCTACGTGGCCGAGAGGTCAAGGCACAATATATATATATATATATATATATATATATATATATATATATATATATATACAGTGCTGTTCGATAAAAGTGACTCACCTGATTTTTTTACTGAATGATCTCTTCTCCGATGAAACGAAAGTTGAGCTAAATTCAAAGGATAAGCGATCTAAAATCCGAAGAAGCTTTGAAAGCTCTTTGAATTTAGCAGTAAGTACTGTCAAGCATCCGTTCAGTATAATGTTCTGGGGATGCTTTTCTTTTCATGGAACTGGTTTCTTGAAACCTATTAAAAAACCCCTCAGGAGCGAGCAGTAGAAGATAATTTTAGAGTCTTGTCTACTCCCTTCTGCTGAAAGGGTGCAAATCGACCCCACTCAAGCTCATTTTCATGCAGGATAATGCTCCCTGCCACAAATCAAAATTGATGAAGGAATACTTTGATGAGAAGCAGGTGAGTGTTATGACATGGCTGCCCCAATCTCCTGACCGCAACCCCATAGAAAACTTATGGAGCATTATAAAGTACCGGCTCTCGAGAAAGCAGTTGAGCAACAAAGAGGATTTGATTAAGAATTTCATATACGAATGGAATTCAATGCCTGGAGATGAGATTTGCCAGAACCTAATCAAGTCAATGCTAAAAAGGGTTGAAAAGGTTATTCAAAATAAAGGAGGACCCATAGATTATTAAATATTTCGAACTATATTACCTATTATAAATAAATTATACCTTTATTATTCTTTATTTGAAGCTGTTCGCTTATGTTTCTATTGATTACTAGTTGCAGGAAATAAATGAGTCACTTTTTTTGCACAGAGTTTTTCCATAAATCTCATTTATATCCAAAATTATAAGTGTCAATAGAATACCTTAGGGTGAGAGAAACTTTTTTAATAGGTGGTCGGGAAGGGGTCTTTATATTAGTAAGATTAAAAATTAGTTTGACCCCAAAAACAATAGGCAAAAAAATTTTTAAGTAAAAATTTAGGTGAGTCACTTTTATCGAACAACACTGTGTGTGTGTATATATATATATATATATATATATATATATATATATATATATATGTATTATTTATTTATTATAATTTTATCACATAGACAAAACCATTTTACTCACTACAAAGATGCAACTTCGTTTCAATGGATTTCAACTGCACTTCGGCGAGTGACAATCGAAAATGGTTATGAACAATCCTGCTTGTAGGAAAGCCGTAAAAAAAAGCACATACGGCTTGCCTACAAGCAGGATTGTTCATAACCATTTTCGATTCTCACCCATCGAAGTGCAGTTGAAATGCACTGAAACGAAGTTGCATCTTTGTATTGAGTAAAATGGTTTTGTCTATATGATAAAATTATAATAAATAAATAATTATCTCTCTACTATCGGTATCGAGCCCTCTTTTGGGTTAATGCTGTGAACGTTGGAATTTATATATTACTTTCGTTCTCATCGCATCGGACATATATATATATATATATATATATATATGTGTGTGTGTGTGTGTGTGTGTGTGTGTGTGTGTGTGTGTGTGTGTGTGTGTGTGCGTGTATAAATTTATTCGAAAATTCTAACATAAATATGTTACAAAATCACTAAAAAAATAGCCATTTTGTTTCAACACTTCTGGTGTCTTATCAAGTGATAGTGTTGAATGTAGAATAAAGAGTTTTAGATGGTTCAAATCGACCAGGCACCACTCGCTAGGGGAAACGCTGTTACATAAGCTGCAATGACCAATCAAAATACAAGTATATGAGAATTCCAAAAACGTGACAACAAACCTGGGTTATAATTATTAATGCCTTCATGCTAGGGTTAGACTAAAATAAAAATCATTCTAACTAATTAATAGTAAATTTTACTATAAAATTGAAAATTATAAATTACCAATTTTAAAATTTTATTTGCTCTACTCTGTATTGAGCACTCTTTTAAGAATAGTATTTTTTGGTTATTGGAATTTATTCCGTATACAGCAACCCTATACTTGGGTATATATATATATATATATATATATATATATATATATATATATATATATATATATATATATATGCGTGTGTGTGTGCGCGTGTGTGTCTGTAAAAAGCCAATATGAATATGGACAAAAAGAAAAACCTTTCTTCACCAACGCGTTTCGTCGTCTGATGGACTTTATCCAGGCAAATGTAAAGATTTTGACTTCTGTGCGTAAATACGTGCTGCAAAATAAAATTCTTACATTTGCCTTGATAAAATCTATAAGAGGACGAAACACGTTGGTAAAGAAAAGTTTTCCATTTTGTTTTTATTCATATATAATGCGCAGCATCTCTCAGTTTCCGAGTACACCCCCATCTGCTAAGATTTATGCTTGGTGAACACTCACAGAGCCCAATTGCCGTTTATATTGCAACTATTCTGCTGGCCATAGGATATGCTCATAGGAACATTCGTTCAGCATTGTTGCAATATAAATCATAGGTGGTTCGGTGGGTGTCCAGTAAACAATAATGTGCCTGAACCGGTGTCTGCCACAGGGATTGGTAAGCAGCCCTAGCACACGGATGAGCTTGGAAAAAGAGAGTAGGCAGCCATTATGCTATCATTTAGTTATGCAGTGATATTAGCTTTGGGTTTAATCTTGTGTAAATTGAATCCATATTCAGAGTGCTATATTGCTATCTTCTACTCAGTCGGCAAGACCTTTCGCGAGATTGAAGACGAGGCAGGGATATATTGATCCTAGGCAGACTGCACAGATACAAAATTATCCGAAGTAGACCTGCCGGTTCTTACGTAAATAATTATATCATTTTCATATATATATATATATATATATATATCGGAGTGTGCAGCATATATATTATATAATAAAGAAGCAATTTATACAAAGAATTAATTAGCAATGTTAATGTGATTAATGCCGAAATTACTTCTCTAACGAGATTTAATGAGACATTAATTTACTATCTGTTCCTTGAATAATACGATCCTTATATTTGAGTAGTTGTCAGATAGAATTGACAGGCCAAGTACTCTCAACAATTTCAAATTGTCATCTTCGGGGCGAAAATACTAAGAGGAAATATGTGTAGTGTAGACCGAAAGATTTTTTTAAAAATTTATGCTATTTATTTACAGTTAAATATATATATATATATATATATATATATATATATATATATATATATATATATATATATATATATTGCAAAAGGATTCAAACACTAATATTCCATGGTTATAATTTATTACATTGGAATCGTAATCACGATACAATTCATCAGACCTACAATCTCTCTCTCTCTCTCTCTCTCTCTCTCTCTATATATATATATATATATATATATATATATATATATATATATATATATATATATATATATATATATATATATATATATATACCTACAATCTATCTATCTATATATATGTGGAGAGAGACAGAGAGAGAGTTATATATACATATATAAATATACATAGAGAGAGTTATATATATATAGAGTTATATATATATATATAATATAGAGAGTTATATATATATAAAGAGTTATATATATATATATAATATAGAGAGAGTTATATATATATAGAGTTATATATATATATATAATATAGAGAGTTATATATATATAAAGAGTTATATATATATATATAATATAGAGAGAGTTATATATATATAGAGTTATATATATATATATAATATAGAGAGTTATATATATATAAAGAGTTATATATATATATATATAATATAGAGAGAGTTATATATATATATATATATATATATATATATATATATATATATATATATATAAACAATAAACTATATCTTGTGACAGACAAGTTGGGTATAAATAGCTATAACTGTTATATAACGATAAAAAATAAAAAATAATATACTACGTTACTTAAAAATCGAAAACCAAAAAGAGAAAATATACAGTGTAACAAATAAATAACAACAAGTAAAATAAATTGATCTAAATACATCCAATATATATAAATAAACTAACAACTGATACCGATAATCTAGCCGTTAGAAAAAAACAAATAAAGATAATCAATCCAAATAAATACATGAAGTAATAAACAAATTAAAAAATGTTCCCGCCAAAATAATAGTTAGAACAAACTACAACAATCAACACCAAAATTGAGCAAATAGCTTTAATTATCTTCCCAAACAAAAACAAAACTATTAAAGAAGCTATATAAACAATTTTTTACTACGTTAATAAAAACACCGATCAAAATAAAAATAAAAGAATAATAAAAAAATAAAATTATATATAATATAAGAAATAAAAATAAAAGCAAGTAAAATAATTTAACCCAAATAAAGAAATCTACGACTTCCGGTAAAATAACCGCCAAAATAGACATCCAACAATGCACAACTGTTCCGTATATATAAATAGCCGAGAAAAATAACAGCACTCGTGGCTTGACGATTGCATCTAGCATGAAACAGACTGTCGCCTCTAAGTGTTGACTTCTATGTTCACTTATATATATATATATATATATATATATATATATATATATATATATATATATATATATATATATACTAGCAGCGTGGCCCGGTGTTGCCCGTGCTTGATTCAAAAATCGTATGACTCATACAGCAATCGTTATCACTTGACTTAAAATATTTTTGCCATTCCTTGCCTTTAAAGGAGTGCCCTTTGCCGTGCTGATGTTGCTACATGCCTTACTTCTTGCCTATCTCACACTGCGAATATTTTCTAAGCTCTATACTAAATATTAAATCTGTTACGAAAAAAGAACTAAACAAAATGAACACAAAACGATCAGCTTTTAAAAAGGACTGGTAACTGGAAAAACCGAAGGAAAAAAGAATGTTAACAACAAATACATTTTCACACCCAACCCAGTACTGCGGAATAAGAATCAACGTTGAGTTTAAGCAAGCGAATGAGCCAATTGGAGTAAAGTGCCATGCAGATTTAAATTTTTCCGACTGTGACGAATGCAGCTATCGATTTTTTTTGCATACTAGTTAACATTCGTGTCAGTCAGCTGTTGACTCTCACGCTGGCCAATAGAATCTTCCTGCCTATTCGTGGCAGCCAGCTATAGGCTCTCACTCTGGCCGCAAACTACATGAAAACTACGGTAGAAGCATGAAAAAATCGATTATTTCCACTATCGATTGCAGTTGGGAAATACAAAGTCGGTCTTAACTTGGAGCATGTGCAAGTAAATTTTGGTGCAAATCCGTCGAAAATTGCGACCGTGCATTCGTTACACATACACACACATCGTGCCTTTTATAGATAGAGATTGACCACTAATATTATCAACATATATATATATATATATATATATATATATATATATATATATTGACCACTAATATTATCAATATATATATATATATATATTGACCACTAATATTATCAATATATATATATATATATATATATATATATATATTGACCACTAATATTATCAATATATATATATTGACCCCTAATATTATCTATATCTCTCTATATATATACATATATATATAGACCAGTAATATTATCTATCTATCTATATATATATATAAATATATATATAGAGATATATAGATATAGATAATATTAGTGGTCAATATATATATATATATATATATATATATATATATATATATATATATATATATATATATTGATCACTAATATTATAATGGTCAATATATATATATATATATATATATATATATATATATATATATATTGATCACTAATATTATAATGGTCAATATATATATATATATATATATATATATATTATAGTGGTCAATATATATATATATATATATATATATATATATATATATTATAGTGGTCAATATATATATATATATATATATATATATATATATATATATATATAGATAGATAGATAGATAGATAGATAGATAATATTAGTGGTTTTTATATATATATATATTGACCAATAATATTATATATATATATATATATATTGACCACTAATATTATCTATATATATATACATATATATATATTGACCACTAATATTATCTATATATATATACATATATATATATTGACCACTAATATTATCTATATATATATATATATATATATATATATATATATAGCATCCACCTCAGCTAGACAATACGTAATGTCTATTCAAATTTAATTTTAATCATCTGAGAGACCCCTTTCCGCCTCCAATCTGACTTCTCAGGCTGACATCAAGGCGGGAAAGATTATATTGAATCAATTGCTAGGTCTGATACTCGAAAAATTGCTTTCACTGTTTCATGCTAGACAATTTTTCTCTCCAGAGTCTATCTTATATATTTATAAGTCTACCATTCATACATGCTTTGATATTGCTACCACATATGATCCGGTGCTCCTGCTATATTTAGAGATTCTTGATAAAATCGAAAGAAAAATCTGCATTATTATTGGTCCTGACCTGGCGTCTCGGCTTCAGTCACTTTCCCACTTTCGATAAAAACTTTCATGGTAATTGTTCGGATGAACTTTTCGCTAAGGCACCTAGACTTTATGAATTTAAAAAGGTCTCATCAATTGGCAACAAGATCTCATCAATTTTCAGTTGAATTGGCTAGATGTAACCGTAATTTCTATGCTAACAGTTCCCTTCACGCTTGTTGAACTCTCTTCCGGTTCCGTGCTTTCCAACCAACTTTGAGCTTCAAAAATCTAAATGCAGAGTCAGTCTTTATCTATCTTTTTAATTACTCTTCTATTGTTCTCTCTCCTTAATAATGTTTCGCTTTTTGCTTATTCTTTTACACTCAGTGACCATTTGCGTCTTACTGGCTTTACTGTCTTGCATGAGGTGAAATGATTTTAAAAAGTACCAGTTGTAATTCCTACGAATTTTTAGCTGTAAGCCGTAAAGTATCTAGAAAGCCAGGTAAAAAGATGTGCGAAGTTTCCTTCTCTTTTCTTTCCTATAATCCCATTTTCAAAATAACTTCCCTTCTCAACACACGTAGAAAGCAAATGTTTCGCATAGAATTTATACTTTCGGAAGGAGAAAGTTCTGCAGTCACTGAATATTCATGGAAAAGCTGCACGGCGTAAGTACAGTAAGGAAATAGGTAACTAGACTTAATGGCAATCATAGAGAGAAAGGAGACACTGAGTATGGTGATAGGCGCCTCGGTGGGAGGTCAGCTGCGGATGTGAATGAAGATAGAGCGAAATAGGCTGATGCTCTCATCAAAGCAGACAGAAGAATCACTATTGCAAACATTTGAAAGCCTCCTGGTGAGACTGCAGTTTAGTAAATATTTCAAACTTTTGTGTAAAGTGGGTTCCAATGATGCGGAAATATTCTATCAAGGATCGTTGCCCTGAAGCTGCACAAGAGGGCATCTTCCTGAGATGGATAGACAAAGATGCGGCCTAGACATACGCAATGGGCCTCTTCTTCTTCTTCTTCTTCTTCTTCTTCTTCTTCTTCTTCTTCTTCTTCTTCTTCATTTGTATACGGTGTCCCTTCAGGCTACTCGCTATTTTCCTTTGCCCCTCCTGCCTTCAATATGTCCTCTGAGTGTCAGATTCTCCAAGCTCTCGTTCCTCATTACTTGTATGTGTTCCAGAAATGTCAACTGTCTCTTTCTAAGTATAAACCTCATCCTCCTCCTTTTGTGTAATCGTTTCCCTTCAGGACGTTGGCGATCATGACTCTCCACACCTTCTGTGTGCCGTTTCCCTTCAGGACGTTGGCGATTATGGCTCACCACAATTTCCTCTCCTTTGTAGCTTCTAATAAATTGTCTTTTTGTTATCTCTCCTAAACCCCGTTCTGCCATCTATTTACTCAAGCTCACCAAGTATGTTATACTTATATAATATAGATAAACATTCGCAAAAGTACATACACACAATTTGAATGAAATTAAAATGATATCTGTGTCATGAGAGCTAATATCCTTCTTTATGTGGCAACAACGACTGGGTAATAGGAAAAGTGTACAAGCCAAAATGGGTGGCGCTTTGAAATAATTTTTATGACTTCTTTTGACAATATATAGTAAATTCTAAACTTCTAAATAATATATATACAAGTGGACACCGAGGTCAACACCGAATAGCGACAATCTGATTCTTGATTTAACACAATATTCAGGCACTTTTCAATGTCTACCTTTATATTTTCACACGCTCTACCTCGTTCACGGCTCTCCTGTCATTTTTAGCTCTTAATAAATTTCGTCTATTCTTATCACGCCTAATCCCTGTTCTGGTATCCATTTACACAAGCTCGCTAGGTAGGTTATGCGTTGTTTTCTTCTGACCCTTCTGCCTTCAAACCGCCCTGTGAGTATCAGATTCTCCAAGCCCTCTTTCCCCATTATGTGTTTTAGAAATGTTGTCTGTTAAGTGTAAGTGTCCTTTTTGTTGCCATTTTCTCTAAAACTTCGTTTTTTCTCACATGTTCGGTCCATGGTATTCTCAGCATCCTTATCACATTTCTCCTGCTTCAAGCCTCTTCTTCATCTACCAGGAAATTGTCCAGCATTCACAGTCATAAAGTAGGACTGATATCACGTAATAGTTCAGTACTCTTTCCTTTGTTTCTAACGAAAGCTTCGTTTTATAGTTCTTAGCTTAGCTTTTGGAAGGCATCTTTCGCTATACCAATGCGCCTACGGATCTAAAGTAGGACTGATATCACGTAATAGTTCAGTACTCTTTCCTTTGTTTCTAACGAAAGCTTCGTTTTATAGTTCTTAGCTTAGCTTTTGGAAGGCATCTTTCGCTATACCAATGCGCCTACGGATCTAAGTTTCGCACTTTCCTTCGTTTGCCGAAACACTTCCTGCCGAAAAGAAGATCAATGGAATTATACCATCCTGGCTCGGCTAGAAAGAAGTTTAGCATCACGCTCTGGAGAGAGGGGATAATGATGACCACTGTACTTTAGGACCAGAATTGAGTCATATTTTACAGTAGCCAATGACATCATTTTTAATTTTGTCGGTGGAGTAATGGATAAGTGCTCGGATTGAGGAATCGGAGAACCGAGTTCGAATTCCAGTCAAATCCATTACATTCACTTACATGCTAATACCCTTGGGAAAGGCATGAATCCTCATTTCTCCACTCCCAACTATGGGTAAATAGCAGAACAGACCGGATTCTATAGCCTTGGATGGCAACTGGTCTACCGCAGAAAGAAATGGCAACCTAGTGCGGGGAAAAATCTGCCTCGTCAGTCATGTATCGAAACATACATGATCGCCTAAGCGTGTATGACCCATGGCACATAACTGAAATTCCCTTACGTGCTAA
>OZ038503.1:73202753-73230253 GCA_964036315.1 Acanthosepion esculentum | reverse complement strand
TTTTTTTTTTTTTTTTTTTTTTTGAAGGTATATCGTTGTGTATATTGGCTTCTATCATAGGTTAACCTGTTTATGTGTATGAGTAAGGGTGTAAATTCTGGTAAGTGTCTACCACTAAATGTGTGAGTATATGTATGGGTATATGGGGATATTTATGTGTACTTGTGTGAGTGTAGATATATGTATGCATATTGCATATGTATGTATATGTATGTGTGAGTGTGCATATATGTATGTATATGTAGTATGTATGTTTCTATGTGTATGTATAGGTTTATATATGCATATATATGTATATATATGTATGTTTAAATATGTATATGTTTATGTATATGTGTTTGTATATGGGTGTATATTTATATGTATGTGTGGGTGATTATATGGTTGAGCTCGACTGTCTCTGTATTGTTTATCTGGATGTGTCGATATGGGTATTTATATAGGATTAGATATTTATATATATATGTTGGTGTGTCATTGTATGTGTATTTGTATGTAGGCTTTAGTGTCTTGGAGTGTATCATAGATACAAACTAAAATCTACTTTTGTTGATAAAGTACCTTTAATTGCTTACAGACCGTTGTTCTTTTCTTAAATTATGATTAACTTTTATTATATTTTATCATAATGTTGTTGGAATATTATTGGAATATAAGTTGGTCTATGTATGCTTATTTCTTTTTCCTTTTTTATGCATGTGTCTATATGTTTATGTATATATGTATATGTGTTTGTATATGTATGTGTGTGTGCGTATATGTGTATGTGTGTGTATGTATATGTGTATGTGTGTTTATATATGTATGTATATATATATATATATATATATATATATATATATGTATATGTATATATGCGTATATATATTTGTGAATATGTATGTTTGTATGTGTGTATGTATGTATGTATGTATGTATATGTATGTCTGTAGATATATATGTGTATATATCTATGTGTAGTTGCGTATGTATGTGTGTATATATATGTACTAGCGGATGTGTATATGCATTTTTATACTCATGTCGTTTTAATTTACGTTTGTTTAATTTTTCATGTACACACTTGTATTTGTAAATGTCTATATATATATTTAGTGTATATGCATATATGCATGCGTGCTTATGTATGTACATCTAGATGTGTATGTATGTATGTGTGTGCTTGTATATGGTTGCATCTTTATATGTATTTCTTCACTTGCCTTATTTACTTTTCTGCGTCGACGTATGGGTCAATATATTTATATGTGCTTATCTATGTGTATGTTTATGTACGTAGGTCTGTGTATGCGTACCTATTATCCTTATATGTGTCTATGCGGGTGCATGTATTAATTTATATGCGGATGTGCGAGTGTTCAATTATATGTGGAGGTGGTTATTTACTTTTGTCTGTAAATGTGTCGAAAACTATATGTTTTCAAAAATGTATATATGTATATATATGTGTATGTGTGTGTATATGTATATATATATATATGTATATATATATATATATATATATATATATATATATATATATATATTTATATATAGTTATTTGTTTAAATTTTTCAAGTTTAAATTCGTTTAATAACATATTAAGCCACGAATAGCTTCGACATTTGACCGTCTAGATCATATTGAATGTAGATGTATGTGCCTGTGTGTATCGATGTGTATGTGTAAGTATAGTGCATTTGCCTATGTGTGGTTTGCTTTTTTGTATGTGTGTGTATATATCTAAATACGTCCGAGCGTTTAACATGCCGTTGTTCGAATGATTTCACGTGAGAGGCGACTAACATGCTGAAATGTAACGAAAAATGTATACATCTATGTCTGGGATTCTAAATACAACTTTCAACTTAATTTCAATGAAAATATAAATTAAATAGCATATATATCTTTTATTTTTATTTTTATATTTATTTTTTTTTTCTCTCATATATATATATATATATATATATATATATATATATATATATATATATATATATATATATATATATATATATATATATATATATATATATAATATATATATATATATAATATATATATATATATATATATATATATATATATATATATATATATATATATTGATTGGCCACTCTAGCTTACGTAACAGCGTTTACTCTTAGCTAAGGATCGTTGATTAATTTGAAACTTTTAAAACCATTTATTCTATATTCTATATTATCACTTGACAAGACACAAGAAGTGTTGAAACAAAATGGCTACTTTTGTCGTGATTTTATAACATATTTATGTTGTAATATTCAAATAAATAATTATATCTGCTCTACTCTGTATTGAGCACTCTTTAAAGAATATTAATTGTTGGTTATTGGATTTCATTCCGTATATACCAATCCTAAACTTGTATATATATATGTATATATATATATATATGTATATATATATATATATATATGTATATATATGTATATATATATATATATGTATATATATATATATATATATATATATATATATATATATATATATGTATATATATATATATATATATATGTATATATATATATATATATATATATGTATATATATATATATATATGTATATATATATGTATATATATATATATATGTTATATATATATATATATATATATATATATGTATTATATATATATATATATATATGTATATATATATATATATATATATATATATGTATATATATATATATATATATATATATATATATTATATATATATATATATATATATATATATATATATATATATATGTATATATATATATATATGTATATATATGATGATCCACTGTCCTTTGGAAGGGCTGTGGTGAAATAATTTATTATATGGAACCTTAAAGCAATCTGTTTTTATTTAAATTATTAGCTCTGATTTACATTGAGCTCTCTGGATTCTATCCTCATTGGGTCTTCCCATACGGATTACCTAGTTTTTCCTAAACTATATATAAATATATATATATATATATATATATATATATATATATATATACAGGGTGACCCAAAAAAACGGGAATTTTTTAAGTGCATATTGCCAGACATGAGCCTGTGGCAACACTGCGAGACAGTGACCTTGAGGTAGTAAACATTTTCGACATTTTAGTAACGAGAATGAAATTCACAGTATCCCAGCTGAGATGTTGCAACAGTGAATGAGGAATCTCAACAGTAGATTTCAACAATGCATTCGTACAGGAGGATGCCATCTACAGGGCGTAATTTTTAAAAAATGAAAATTCCATCATTGTTTCTTAAATGGCATGTTTTAAGGTTTCAATTACTATGAATTAAATATTTTTCTTCCATCACTCTTGGTTTTATCGAATTTTTAAAATAGTTCCCGTTTTTTGAGGTCACCCATATATATATATATATAGATATAGATATAGATATATATATAGATATATATTCATGTATTAATCTCTTTCCTCATTATATGCCCCAGATAACTCTCTCTCCTCCTGATGTTAAGTATTAATTTCTCTTCTGCTTCCTTTTTCTCTAAAACTTCGTTGTTGATCACATTTTCGGTCCATGTTATCCTCAGCATCTTTCTGTAGAGCCACATTTCTGCTGCTTCAAGTGTCTTCTTCATCTTTTAGGAGATTATCCTGCATTCATTGCCACATAAGAGGGCAGATATCACAGAACAATTCAGTACTCTTTTGTTTGTTTCTAACGATATTTCTCTGTCTCTTAATACTCTGCTTAGCTTTTGGAAGGCATTTTTGGCCATTCCAATACGTCTTCGGATCTCAGTGTCACTCTTTCCCTCCTCTGTTAGAATACTTCCCAGATATTTACATTGCGTATCACGTAACAGTCCAGTGCCCTTTTCTTTGTTTCTAACGAAATTTTCCTGTCTCTTAATACTCTGCTTAGCTTTTGGAATGCATCTTTGGCCATCCCAATACGTCTTCGGATCTCAGTGTCACACTTTCCGTCCTCTGTTAGAATACTTCCCAGATATTTACATTGCATATCACGTAACAGTCCAGTGCCCTTTTCTTTGTTTCTAACGAAATTTTCCTGTCTCTTAATACTCTGCTTAGCTTTTGGAATGCACCTTTGGCTATACCAATAAGCCTTAGCATTTCAGTGTCACACTTTCCGTCCTCTGTTAAAAGACTTTCTAAATAATTAAATTTCCGCGCTTGATTGATTTTGGTATCTCCGATTTGCAATTCACATTTTGGTCTCATTTTTTGCTAACAACCATTTATTCTGTCTTCTTGCAATTGGTGTTTAATCCTTTCTTCTCGCTTTCCTTCACTTCCTTCTGTAAGAATTTTTGTAGTTTTCTTTCCCGGTCTTCTATCTACACTGTGTAGGTACTTGAAACAGTCATTAAGACAATGGAAGGCAATACGTATTTCAGAAAGACTCAATACTTCATAAAACTAGAATTATCCAATAATGGATACCTGACAATTTTTAACAATTATGTAATGCCTGAAATTTGACATCCAAACTCGTCGGATCTTAATCCATTATACTTCTACGTGTGAAGCGTTGTTGCGCGAGAGAGAAAGAGATAAAAAGAGAGAGGTTAATCAACATCCCCATAATACAAAGGATTCTTTGAAGGCCGCCATCGTCAAGGCAATATCTGAAATTAACAAAGGCCATTTGGTTCAGACTTTCCAATACTTCTGATCCCGCATCGAAGCAGACAGATACTGAAGGTGGACATACTGAATAAACATGTTATACGAGGTTCGTTCAAAAAGTTCTAAGCCTCACCCAGAAGGAGTTGGAGAAAGAAGACAGTTTCTAACTATTTTTCAATATAGTACCCCCTGACATCAATGCACTTGACCCAACGATTCTTAAGCGTAGCAATGCTATCATGGAAAAAGGTCTCATTCTGGTCTTCCAAAAGCTCATCCACAGCACATATGATCTCATTATTGTTTACAAAATGGCGACCACGCAGGCAGGATTTGGGTTTAGGAAACAGGAAAAGGTTAGATGGAGCTAAGTCTGGTGAGAAAGGGGGATAAGGCAGTAATTCAAAGCCACAGTTGGCTGATTCAGCTACTTTAACCTGAGCCGTGTGAACGGGCGCGTTATGCTGGAGTAAGAGCGCACTTGCCCGCAGCTTCACTCTGCGTTTTAACTTCATTCCTTCCTTCAGTTGTCTGAATTCTGACGCATAATACAACCCATTAATAGTTTTTTTCCCTTTCCCAGGCAGTCTATCATGGTTAGGCCTTTAGAATAAAAAAGAAAGAAAAATAACGGAAGCCATCACGTTGCCAACCGACGCTACCTGCTTAAACTTCTTAGGGGGTGGAGAAAGTGTTTCCACTGTTTGATTTGAATCTTTGATTAAGGTTCGAAGAGGTGAACCCAGGTTTCATCTTGCTACTAATCTGCGGTGGAAATTCTCAGGGGCAGCCTGGCAGCAAGTAAGAATTGTCCTGGAGATGCCAACTCTTTTCAGCTTCTGCTCTGGTGTCAGCAATCTATATGGGACCCATCTTGCTCATCCCCAAGATTTCAGTCAAAATAGTATGGACCGAACCAGAACTAATGCCTATGGACTTGGCTATCTGCTGGACAGTAAGACGTCTGTCATCTAAAACCACACGGCAAATGACATCAACTTGTTTATTAGGTATTGAGGTTTTTAAACGCCCTGACCAAGGGTCATCTTCTGTGATCTCCCTGCCCCGCTTGAAATCCACAACCCACGTCTTCGCAGTTGCATAGGAAGGGAAGTCCCCAGCAAGTGTCCTCGTGGATTTTCCTAGGTGTTATACCTCTCTTTTGCAGATACGTTATGACAGCTCGGACCTCTGTTTTGTCCATTTGTAGATTTGTCGCACACCTCCCACCTTTGTATGGGCCTCTCCTGCACAGAAATTAAAGCAGAAATCTCAATTAGTTTTTCTAGTTTCATAAGAAGTGGTCGTGTGTCGCCATAACAAAAATATTCAGCTATGGCTCTTCTTTCTGGATGGGGCTTAGAACTTTTTGAATGACTCTCGTAATGCTATTCAAGTTTATATCTACATTTTTTTTGCATTTGTCGTTATGCTTGTTCTTCGAAAATGCTACTTCTGTCCACAAACACCCACGTATTCTGTACAGTGTACTGACGCGGCTGCAGAAAATAGACATTTTATTCAACTTTAGGCTGCTATTTTTACAGGACATTAATAACGCGTTTATTCCTCAGCGGGTGCTCCACTAGAGTAAATCTTGTGCCAGACTAATTTAGGTTACTGTTGATTAGTGTTAGGTTGAGCCATAAATCATTTCCGTTTTTGTTTACCAATAATAACATAGAATTATATTTAATTATATATTCACCATTATTTGCAGTGACACGTTGCCACTTACCTGGCAGCTCTGCGATACCTTTTGAATAAAATTTAGCCGGTTTTGATGTGAAAAAAAAAAAAACTCCGGAATCTTAAATCTGGTTTTCATTAAAAAAAAAAAAAAAAACAAACGAAAAAAAAAAAAAAAAACGTTTCTCTCGTTTCCCCCCGTCAAAGCGTTTTGCTGCGATCAAAAAGGATAATCTGTTGGTGCAGGATCGGATGCATACGGCGGGTTGGGTAGAACAGACCAACCGAGTTTCCAAATTTTTTTCCTGTCTCATTCCTGCTCTATACGACCTTGTGTCATAATGGAAGAGAACATTGTTTTCCTATTGACGAATGCAGGGTGCTTTTCGACCAAACTTTTATGGATACGTTGCAGCTGCCAGGCATATAAATATGCATTTTAGTGTTTCATTGCGTTTTAAGAACGTTAAATGAATACCCCGACAACCCCACCACAAGCACAATATTACTTTTCTTCCACGGATCTGTTATTGGGGTCGGTTTTGAAGATTTATCCACGTCTATCCACTGCCTTTTACGTTGAACCTGTTCACACGCAACCCATTTTTCATCACCTGTTATGATATATAAATTTGGTTCCACAAATCGGCAATTACTTATAACCGAACCTAATATCTATCTCGTCATCGTTGGCGGAACTGGTTGCCGAGCATTGGGGCTCTCATCGGCATTTCCCTCTGTGTGAAATGAGTCCTATGCTGGATCTGAAGCGACCTCCGCGTGGTAGGGTAGGATGGTTCAGGGAATGGAGAGATCTGGCTTTTATTTGTGCTCTTTTCGTCTATTCTACATGTCTTCAGGTGTTTTCGAAGGATATTTTTTTCGTGAACTGCTCTTCTCCAATTGGTTCTTTCTGAAGTTTCCGTTTCCCAATTGACCTGATCGATTTCTGTCCTCAGCTTGGTGTTTTTCAGCTGATCCTTGAATCGACGGGGCTCCACGCGGTCTCTTACCAGATGCAAGCTCTGAGAAGAGGATTTCTTTGGATAGGTGAAAGCCTAGCATTCAGGCAAGGTGTTCGGCCCATCGAAATCGGTGGCGATCCATAATGGCTTCTAGGCTCTCCATTTTTGCGCGGAGGAGAAATTCGGTGTTCGCAATCCGGTCATGCAGTGTTCCGCAAGATTTGACCAAATTTTTTTTGATGAAATCTTTCAAGTGTGCGGAGGTCTCTTCGATATAGTACCCAGGTCTCACAGGCGTATAGAAGAGTCGACATTACAACAGCTCGATAGAGCATGAACTTGGTGCATCTATGTTCGTGTACTCCATTTAACTGCCACGTATAATTTGTAGGGTGATACATTCGTCTTCACATCTATCCGAGTCTCTTCATATCCATCTATCTATCGGTTCGCGTACTCCATTTAACTCTCATATAAGTAGTTAGGACGATAGATTCGTCATTACAATTACTTATAACTCAAACTAAGAGGTATTACGCGCTTGTTGAAAACAAATCAACTTTTAAGACATTTTTATGTTTATACATACAAATATTTAAATAAATGCTCTGTTTATAATAAACAGTATTAAACAACATTTACATAAACAGTATTAAACAATAATTTTCTATGAAAATTTCTCGGACATTCAGGCCGGTAAATGTTGTTTAATACTGTTTATTATAAACAGAGTATTTATTAAAAAATATTTGTATCTATAAAAAGAATGTATAAACATAAAAATGTCTTAAAATAATTGTCGGACTTTGTCCATTTCATAAATTAACTTTTGTAGTTTAAGTTATCCGCACTGTGTGTCCTATAAATGCGGCTATGGCAAACGAAACAAAACATTTTCTGAGAGATTGTTGGAAATCTGGTCTAGCAAAAGACACCCTTTTTAACGGAGCAAATCTTCACGGTGTGCTGGAGTTGGATCTCGCGAAATGAAAAGATTTCAACCATTCTCTCAAACGGTTAGTTATACAGGAAATTCTGGCTGGCTTCCAGGTTAGTTAATTCATTGGATTTTTAATGTTTCGTCTGTCCGCTTGCGAGCCAACTGACACTGCTTGATTTTCTAAGAGTAGGTTAGATGTGACCCATGGACGAAAGTATGGGGTACCCAGTGAGAATCAAACTCGCCAACTGATCTAGCGAGACAAGCATGCTAATCATTACACCATGTCGAGGTGCCCATAACGGAAGACATAAAACGAACGGAATACGTTTTAAATATGTTCAATTGATCGTTATCCGCCATTGACATCATCGGCAGGGCACCTTCGACATAACTTTCCTTGTATTTATCGGGGGAATCATCATCTAGACCTCTATTCCGATGTTTCTTGGTGTGTTGGAAACATTTTTCGCGCTGGAAATCTCCACAAAAGAATTCTAAATGGGCTAATTTCAGCTCTTCACTGCATATCGGAGTTTCTAGACCAAAATCTATTTTTTTTAAAATTAGAAATGCGAAAAGTTTTTCTCTTAATCTTCCTCTTAAGTACAAATAACATTAACACAGTTCCATAATTGGGTTGAAAATCATTCAGGGTACTCAAAAATCACAAATGTCAGTAGGCTCGCAGACTGTCTCTCGTATCAGGATCTGATCTGATCCGATTCTTTGAGCATCAGCTCAAAATGAAGATTAGAACTGATAGAAAACGCTTGCAATCGATAGCCTTTAGCGAAAGGTGGGTGACTGAGGCGAGCTTGGTTCGTTTGAACGGGGCTAGCCTTGATTTTCTCTTTTAGGTCAACCTATGTCACATCGGGGTGGTTTCCTGTGGAGCCCTCCCCTGGTTAGGCTAGACAAGCTTTGTGTACCTAGTTAATGTGAGTAAGTGTTGTTCCCGGACTGCATCTTTGGTTATGATCCAGGTTGAGATTCCCAACCTCCCCAGTTTATTTTGGTCCCCACTTTTCATTTCGACTGCGTCAGCTTTATATATTTCCCATGCACGTATATATTTTTTCCTTTCCCTCTCCCTTAGCGAGAGAGCCTCTTGATTTTGCCCAATGGGCAGAATACAGCAGCCTCTTTTTGAGGGTTGGACGGGTCCTACTAACATCAGTTGTTTTAGTTTGCTTTGTGTTGGTATTTAGTTTGTTGTTGAGTTCATCCTTTCCCCTCTCATTGTCATATGCTAAATTTTTAAATTTCGGGGTGCGTTTTGTAGGTTCCCCTGAGAGGATGCGGTACTATGGTGTAGGAAGGATTGATTGGTGACGGACGAGTTTTTGTGGTGAATGCGTAAATTGTAACGACTGAATGGGTCGTGAATCGGATTAGCTAGGTATAAGATAGTGAAAAACAGCCTCAACCCCTTTCCCCTTTTTCGGTTTTGTTCCATAATTGTATTTTTTAGACAATAAATATCGCCAGTAGGCTCGCAGAATAGAGTCAAGTTGTGTTTTCATTGGGTTAAAAGTAGTAGAGGCGGCCGTGTTTCTATGATCAAAAACTGGAGTAGACTGGATATGGCTTGAAGTTGGTTCCGTGTACCGTATCGAGCCTAACTTATCAGCGTTCAAAATATAACCATTTTGTGCATTGGGAATGTGAAGAAAATATTTGAATGTATTCGTCAGTATCTTCCGAACTCGTTAGGAGAGAACCATTAAAGATTTAGCTAAATTTTAGGCTTTCTGCAAATAATTCAAATATGAGAAAGAAATAGTTTTGTTTGTTTTTTGTTTTACCCATGTCTGATGAAAAGAAAATTTTTTCCCCCCTTTCGCAATGGAAAAATAATTGATAGAAATAAATTACACTATTTGTACTGTTGTCCTCATCTTTATTCCCATATTCACGACGTTTCGGCCGTTATACGCTCTGGCCTTCTTCCGGTGATTGGAATTTCGAACTGAATCCTTTATTTTGTCAACCAGGGCAGATTGTTCTAGTTCCACGTGCCATGCCTCTTTCGGGTGTTTCGGTATCAGTTATCTCCCTTTAACTCAACTCGATTTTTGTTCACCTCAGCTGTATTGCACTCACAACTCTCTGGGTCAAGTCACTGGATTCAACCAACGCTTTTATCCACTGGGCCTTGAGGACATCAAGGTGTATGAATTCTTGAGACTTATAAACCCAATGTCTCTGTTTGTTATAAATAAATAAAATGTTATTATTTTGCGTCCCTATTATTTTTTTTTTAATCATTTCACCGCAAGCAAAGCAATAAAGCCACTAAGGCGCAAGAGCGGGGCGGAGGGGTAATGAGTTAGAGAATATCAGAAAAACTATTAAGGAGAGAGGGAAATAAAAGAACAAGAATTAAGACAGAAGATAACGATTGACATTGATCTTCAAAAATTTAAATGCAAAGTTGACTGGAAACTTATTAAAAGTTATTTAGTAAAGGATGAATAAAAAGCAACTGATGATTTAGTCAATTTATACACCTACTTATTAGCTATATAAATGTATATAACATTGAGAAGCTGCTAAAAACTTTCTAGCCCAACTAAGAAGAGATTCTAAAACAAATTCTAATGTTTGCTTAGATGAGAGATTGGTCAGGGTAAAATTCTTGTCAGCACACCCTCACAGTATTATAAGATTTTATTGAGCATAAAATTTGGGGTAAGTTATAAATAAACTACCCCCGAATTACTGCATACGAGGAAGATGTTGAAAATCTCTCGGCCTGACCAAGAAGTGATTGCAAAACAAATTCTAACGGATCAAAGACTTTAGTGTTAATTTTTATCTTTTTCGAGATGTAAAATAAAGCCGAAGAAAATGTATTTATCGTAAAGTGTGAGAACATTGCTGAAATACTGATCATGGCTCTCACCAGCTTCATATCCTTTGTAGCTCAAAGCAATGTTTGTTGTTATACCTCTAACTCCTTGTTCTGCCATCCGTAGTCATAGTTTATTCAGAGTTTCCACACGCTGTGCCTCTTGCCTTCGATAACCTGAGTGTCACATTCTCCAGGCCTTTCTGCTCCAGTATGTTTCTAAGATTTCAACTCTTTCTAATCCTAAGCATGAGTGCCTGTTACCAATTTCCTTAAAACTTCCTCATTGCTCACATGTTCTGTCTATGTTATTCTTGGCGTCCTTCTCTAAAACCACATCGGTTGCCTCAAACCTTCTCTTCACGGGGAAATTGTTCAGGACTTGTTTCCATAAAGTCCGAGAAGAAACTGTTCGAAACGTACACAGGCAGCATTCTGAAAGACGGACCATTCACAAGAGAATACAGACTACTGGAACCTTAAAATAAGTCTACAAGAAAATATTTTCAGCAATGGTTTTCTAAGACAGACATTTCAAATCCTAGTGTATATTGCATTTGGAAGCATGCTCATTACAAGACTTATTCCAAAATTAGTCTTCAATGTGACTTTTTTTTTTTTTTTTTTCAAGATGAAAAGCTGAATTAGACAAAGAGGTAGTGTTGAATTTCCTGAGTTCTCCAGACCTCGAGCCACTAGACATTTTATTGAAAGAAAATTAAGTGATTTGTGGTGTTTGCAATTCTAGCCCACCGTCTTTTCAGCAGTGTCAGGATCAGATTAGCTATCATTTCAATGCTGAATTTCTAATGGGCATTGGATATTCAGTGCATATGTACATTTTTGCAATATTTGTTTTTTTTTTTTAAAATTCTGATTTAGAATTTAATCATTTATGAGCTACCCTATTTCAATTGGTTGCATTATGTGACAAAACAAGAGTATTTTGGCATTAGTTAAGTACTGATAACTCAACTATTCACAGAAACTATATATATATATATATATATATATATATATATATATATATATATATATATAAAGCTGTAGCAGAAGTTTGTCATTAGCAGTTGAATCATGGAACCACAACAGAAATTTCCATCATTTCTATGACTTAACTGCAAATGATTTGAATTTCCATTGTCTGTAACTAATCTAGTTTTTTTATCTTTGGCATTTAACCAAAATTATTCCTTTTTTTATTTTTTTTTTTTTTTAAAAAAAAAAAAGAAAAAAAAGAAAAGCAAATATCTTTATTAAACCAGGAGAAATAAATGTAACTTTTTTTTTTTTTTTTTTTTTTTTTTTTAAAATCATCTTGAGAGCTGGGGGGCAAGAGAAGTGAGGCAGCAGGTTATGGAAAATGAGCAGCGCTGGAGCTTCAAAGAAAAAAAAAAAAAAAAACAGTGGTCAGTACCACAAAAGCAAAAAACCTGTACAAGTTCCTTTATTAGATAAATATTAATCACACGAAGGGACTACTGTACATACTGGAGTGGAGATACCATCGTCATGACAACTAGAGTTGCGATAGTGGTAGTGGTAATGGTAGCGGGGCATACAGCTGTGTTGGTATTGTCTGACTGCAGTTTTTTGGTGGGTTTATATATATATATATATATATATATATATATATATATATATATAATACAATCCCTTGTAGCAATCCATACACACATACAAAAAAAGGACATACAAGTGAATTTTGACTGACGTAGCTGCCATAGAGTAAAAGACAAAGGAATCTGTAGTGTATGTATGTATGTATGTAACTTTTGAAGAAGGGGAAAAGTGGAGGGAAGTGAGGTGGGGGGAAGGTTCATGCCTAAACAAACGCTTCTCCTTTTTCAACTTGTCTAAAAAAGGATAAAAATTGATTAGAAGTTAAATCATTTCGATTAATGAAACCACCATTTTGTGTCTGAAATGAGAAGGAAGAGGAAAAACAGTGAGTGAGGGAAAAGAAATAAACCCAGTCTATAGAAAACTAGCCTCGTTTTGGGATTATGCACCCAGCCTCGTTTTGGGATTATGAACTTACAAGACAAATAGGTATACTTTATAGCCATTTTAACAGTTTCCACAATGAAGTCAGTAGAAAATATATAGACAAGTTTTTTTTTGTTTCAATTAAATGTCCTTAGCTAGGGGACATCATTTGAGGATTTCTCAAAAGAAAAACGTGTATATGCAAACATAATATTTCCACCTTTGAGAGAATTAGATACTGGATTTTCTTTGGAAAAATTGTGTTGTCAAAACCCACCTGTGAATGTGGGTGTACATATTATGTACAACCTGGGATGTTGGGGAGATGGAGTAAAAACTCCTGATTTTTCTATTGAAAGAAAATAACCGGGGGGATATCCGGGGGGAGGGGGGATATCCGGGGGGGGATGCAATAAGAATCAATTAAGAAGTTTCCTGCTGATTGACTGACCATTTGGAGAGAGAGATGAACGGGTGGATGGTAGGCTGGGGAGGAAGAAGAGGGAATGGTGGGTAATGCAGCTGACAGTCAAGCAGAACAGATCTGCTGTGTCTGTTACAACTGAGGTAGAATTGCCAATGTGATGTCAACATAGTGACTGAACACATGTGTTCATTTCAGCACAAACCCTAAAAAAAAAAAACAACAAAAAAAAAAAAAACGTTCATACAATCCAGCAAGTAATTTTTGAGCCCTTTTGTTGCAAGGTCAAACATTATTTTATCATTTGAAGAAGACGTTCCTTTCTTATGTGAAATCCAAGAAATGGCTTACCAGATAGCAAACCAGAATGACACGGAAAGGAAAAAATAAATATTCATTCCAGCAGAATTTTTAAACACATTGAATAGAGCAGATTGAAATTATCCAAAAATTAATGAGAATTTTAGTTTCTCCCTCCCAAAAGATTCTGCTTTTTTTAAGCACCCCACAATTAAAGACAATTGACAGGTCATTTGAAAAGAACGCATACCAACAAATGAACAGATAAGTCCTTCTCGCTCGGCTGGGTAAGTTGGCAGCCATTTGCATTCAGGGAAAGATGAAAAGAAAAAAAAAAAAAGGTTTCCTGCCAAGACATGTAACCCCGGATGCAGGGAGGCTGAATTGTAGAGAGAGAGAGAGAGAAAGAGAGTTGACCAGAGATTTAGGGGTAGGGGGTGGCAAAAAAAAGAAAAAAAAAGATGAGAAGAGAGATAAAAAGAGTTGGGGTGATAGCTGGAGAGGGGGTGGCAGCTGACAAAGAAAAAGAGAGGGAGAGATAGAGAGAAAAAGTTGTAGATGGGGTGGCAGCTGGCAAAGTTCAGTAATCAAAACACTTGTTACCCCCTTTTTTTTTTCTTTTTTTTTATTATTTTTCTTTTTCATACAAAATTCATACTTCTGTTATTTTTTGGGGATTTTTTTTTCTTTTTACAAGAATGTCTGAAATAGGAGAAAAATATAGTTAAAAAAAATGATAAAGAAAAAAATACAGAATGTGTTAGAACTATGAATGTAAATACCTTACCAGTTTTATTCAGTGAAGACAAAGCAATTACTCTTCTAGAAATTTCCTACAATGAAGCTGAAGACTTTGCCGTGGATTGGGTTTTGGAGAGTGAAATGGGAACGAGGGAAGGGTAAATTATAAAGCCTGCAAGACTATAAATGATTTTAAGATTTATTTTAAGGGAAACACACTTTCAAATGACAGGAAATTGAGAAAATGAAGTGAGGGTAGAGATGGTATGAGAAGGATTTGAAAGTTTGATTAATGTTAAAAAAAGAAAAAGAAAAAAGTCTGTTCTTTAAAAAAAAAAAGAAAAATTTTATAAAGAAAATAAAGAAAGTTTCTCTCGAATTTTGTTTTGTAGCCCAGCGATGTAAAATAGAAAGGTGATTCAAGATGGCGATTAATCAATCATGTCTGAAGATTCATACCATTAACGATAATGTAATGAGTTGCCATTTTTGTGGATAAGCTAAGAAAAAGGACAAAAAAGGGGTCAATGCAGTGGGCAATGTCATATAATACAAATGACAGCACAATTAGCTGATCTCTTAAATAAAACTACTGCAGATCATAATATAGGACATTGCTACGGACATACGTACAAGGCAAATTTGGGGAGAGAATACAAGTCCTCATGTTCCTTTGAGAAGAAAAAAAATATATGTTAATTACGGGGAAAATAAATAAATAGAATTGACTATTTTCTTGAAAGAAGATTTAACCCAGATTTCAGGTGAAACTGAGATTTAACTAACAGTATTTTAGTTTCAGCCGTCTTATGATCGAGGGCAAGGGTTAATGAAGATCAAATAAAGAGAAAAATATTATTACACATGCTTAAAGATTATCTTGAATTTCAATTGCTACCTTTTAGAATTTTAAGCAACAGGTTTAAAATAACAAAAGATGGAATTTGACACAGAAGCAATAAGTTTTTTTTTTTGTTTTTTTTTTTTAATCAGAGAGACGTTATATAAAGTAGTGTGGAGAAAATTACGAAGATATTTATTTTACAGAAGAAAAAGGAACAAAAATATGAAGAATGCGAACACTTAAAATGAAAAAAAAAAGACTTGAGGTTTGATTCAGCTGTGTCAGTTCACAGAACAGGGTTGTAAAAGAAACCCCTTACACACTCAGGGAGAAAGAGAGACAGATGGCTTGGTTGTGTACCTTTTGCAATAAACATAACCATACAAGCAAGGAACATATTATTAAATAATCTAATGATAATTCAAATGAATATATTTGTTTCTTTAGAGCTGATGGATTTTTATTTTTTAAATCAGACATTTTTTTTATTTTTTTTTTTATTTCAAACCTTATTTTTAGTGGATACCTGTATTTGAGTAGAACATACTGTTTTTTTCAAAAATTGTTTATTCTGTCTACAGGCCTGCACATCAAGAGAACAAAATGTGACCTTTGACAAGATTCAAACATACATTCCATTTTAAATAAGGAACCAACGTTTGATCCTGATGTGTTTTAGAGCACTAAGCACATGCTACTCAAGTATGGGTATCCACTAAAAATAATGTTTGAACTAATATATTTATTTTTATAATTCAAATGTTATTTTTGGCAGATAACCATATTTGAATAGACATTCTGTTTATTTTAAACAGTATTTATTTTGTCTACCGGACTACGTACTTGAGAAAACTTACTAAAGAATATGTGCTCTCCGGCCAACAGACAAAATAAATACTATTTAAAATAGGAGGTATCTGCCAAAAATACTATTCGAAACAATACAAATGTTTGATTAAAAAAATAAAATCCTTTAATATTTTTGAAATATATATATATATATTTGTATGTTCCTTTTAACACACACACAAAAACATACATTTTCCCTGGTAACTTAGACAAAGAATGTTTGTACAAACTTATGATCTGCACTAGCAAAAGAGTTCTGTTGAACATGCCGGTGTATATATGTTCCTTTTACACAATAGGGCAGATTTGGATATGATTCAACTAAACTAGGTAGTTCAAAATATACAATTTTATAATTTTTTTTTTTTTTTGCCTTTTTTGGCCATGTATGGATTTGCTGGTGATATATCATCACAGCACAGAGTCTTTAGCCTGTATACCACTGCCGAAGAACATTTCCAAAGAATTTTTTTTATTTTTTGAGTGAGAGACAGATAAAGAGAGAGAAAGAAAGAATCCTGTTTGCATAAATAAATAAATCGATAAATACCTAATGAAAACTGGGGGGAAAAAAAAAGTATATATATATATAAATTTAAAAAAAAAAAATTGTTTTTAGCACCCCCCCACCCATGTTTCTTTAAAAAAATAAATTAAAAGTGAATAAAACAATTAAAATATAATAATGTGTAAAATAAGCAAGACATGATGGGAAGGGGAGGGATTTGTCACCCCAAATCCTAACAATTTTATTTTATTTTAAGAGATCCAGATCCATTTCAGAAGAAAAATGATCTAGCAATGGAATTGGTAAGAATTCCATTTCATTGACAGAGAATTTGGTTCCACCAGAATACAAGAACCATTTTCTGATCATCAGTCTTTTGTTTGTCCCCCCCTCCCCTCTGCGGTTCCTTCATGCTGACCACGCTGACCCACTCCATAGCACAAACCCCATGCGTCATCGGGAGAGGGAAGGAAAAGAAAATTGGTCTCACTGTTAAAGGGCATGAATTATTTTAAAACATTATCGAAGACGCCCATGCCATTTTCCTCTCGCCCTCTCACAGATTTGACTTTCAGAAATTCTATCTAGTTCCGCCATTGACACTTGTAGCTTTTCTTCAAGCAATAGATAATTTCTTTAAGCTGATTAAATATTTAAATTGTCCTAATTGGATGATGATAGCATCAGATGATGACCATAAGAATAAAAACATTACATACAAATTTATATATATATATATATATATATATATATATATATATATATATATATTAAAAGTGATCCGGAAAGAACAATACAGTTAAATACTGACATTCTTAACTTTTACCCCTTTTTTGTTTTGTCAGTTTAACAGATAGCCAATAAAATAATGTCTCATGTTTATTTTATTTGTTTGTTTACATTCTCAAATTTGGAAGGGTTCAATTTTGATTTTGCATATATGTTTGTGTGAGAGGGGGGAAAAAAAAAAAAAAAAAAAAAAAAGGACGCTCTTCTTCCCCTCTCTCATGTGTGTGTGTGTGTGTTGTGAGAAAAAGATTGTGTGTAAAACATTATTTGCAGGGTAAGGTTAAGTCATGCCTTCCTGATTCTAAGTGGGAACAAAAAGAGGCCACCATTAAAGTAATCATCAAGAGGAAAAACAAAAATAGGAAAAAACAAAAAACACACCCGAGCTTGGAGAGGTATATTATTATAATTATTATTATTATTATTATATAGAGGGAAATGCTTCAATTGTGTATACGAAACTAGTTTCAATTCCCAACCTGTCGCCTCTTGAAGCTTGCAATGATGAAATACAAGATGCATTCAGATTCAATACTCAGTGGTAATGGGTGGGGTGGGGATAATGCGGCAGAAGGTTTACAAACCACAGGTGTTGGCTGACTGGGGTAAGGATAGTGGGATTCAGGACTCGGAGAGAAAAGATGTAAAATGCAGGGAGAATCAGATTAAGATAAATGAATGTTGAGTCAAGGATGAAATGAAAGGGCGTAGAGAATAGAAAAGAAAAAGGGATTCATTTGCGGAGCAGGTATGTTCATGTGAAATGGTTTGGAACAGGGAGGAGGGTCAGGGGTGGAGGGGATGGAACTGAAGTGGGGAAACCAAATTGTTGATATTTGATCCTAATATCCAGGCAAGTAATAATTGAAAAATATATATGTATATTTATATATATATATATATATATATATATTTATTTATTTATATTTATATATATATTCATCTATATGTATATGATAAAATTGGATGTGATATTTTTTTTTTTTCAATTTTCCCATCATTTTCACATTAAAAAAAAAAAAAAAAAAAAAAAAAATCTTTTTTTCTATATTTTAATTTTTTTTTTTTTGTTACGCCCATCCACTGTACAGGAGTTTGAAAGGGGGTCCTTGAATAGGGGTCCACGCGATTTCGCAGATCACTGCTGCCAATCATTGGTTTGATAGACAAAAATACAGTTTTTTGTTGTTTTTTTTTTTTCTTTCTTTTCTGATTAACCTTTTTTCTTTTAAACCTCCTTTTTTCTCGTATATTTTTTCAGCACTTTTCATATGGACATTTTTCCCTCCTTATAAGAAAAGGATATTTTTTTTTTAAAATTCTTCTTTTCTAGAAACAATCTGAGTTTTTTTTTTTTAATATGAAGTCACAAGTTTCTTTTTTTTTTTTCCATCCAGATGGGAAAAAAAAAAAAAAAAAAAAAAAAAAACTACACTAAACTGTGACTGTTTTTTGCCATATATATATATTTCTTTTTTTTTCTTTTTTCCCTTTGTTAAAAAAAGTGTTACTGTTTGTGGTATTGACAATAAGAACCATGTTGCTGATATAATTTATAAACAGCAACTATAAGCTGAAAGGACATAATGTTCCCTTAATGGTAATATTCCTAAGTCAGTCCATTTTTTTTGCTTTTTCTTTTATTAGTAGAATGCACACAAGGTTGCCCTTCAAATAATTGTACATCCATCAAATATAAAGGTGCCACCTTGATTGCTGTTTTTTTCTCTCTCCATTTCTTTTCAATTTTTTTTTTCTATTTTTTTTTTATTTTTTTAAATCATCTCTCTAAAGTCAAAATTGGCCAAGTAGGTCTTATGTGAGAGAAAATTTAAACAAAAATTTCACTCAATCATTCATAGGATTGCAAGTTTCCATTTATGACTGGCTCACAAATCTGAAAGACCTAAAAACTGAATTGCCGTGTGGGATAAAAATTCTCACTTTTCTCTGTTTCTTTCTTCCTTGCTTGTCATTTTTACTCTCCAATTGCAAATCTGCTCACTGGGTTTGCTAGCTAGGTCCATCCAAAGTCCAGTTTCCCCCTACGAATCAAATAGGGACAACAGATCATCATTATTGTTGCTTCCGTTACCATTATTCCCTGAGCCTGGAGTCCCACCAGCACCGTCCCCAGCATTTTCAGGGGGTCCCAAATAAGACAAAAGCTCCATTGGATCTCCAATATTCTCAGGTAGAAGCTGAAAAGACAGTAAATATCACATTAGATATATTTATTTTTTTAATTATTACTTTTTCCATTATCATAATAATGAATATAATAATAATATAAATATTATAATATAATAAATAATAATAATCATCATCAACCACAACAACTTATAGCCTTATTTCAGACTTGAAAATGAACAACTGCAAGCCATTCAACTTTGTTAGATTTTTCTCATTACTCAACAGAAATTCTTTTCTTAGTATGGCTCAGTTATTCTTTGTCTTGCCTCAATCCCTGGGCCAGGCTTGAACTCCAAGCAAAATGACAAAAAATCTACCCAACAGATTAAACAAAATAAAAGCTTCAGTTCGAAATACCCTGAGGGTTACCCAGATTGGAGGCCAACTGGACAATGACAGGGACTCATTCTTTCTCTTCTGCTATAAGCTGTGTCCCTCCAAGATGTTGATGATCATGGCTCTCTGCAATTTCTTGTCCTTTGTAACTCTTAGTAAACTTTGCCTTTTTGCTATCTCTCCTAATCCCTGTTCTGCCAAACATTTACACAAAAGCATTAAATAGGTTATGTGTTATTTTCCTCTATCTCTCTTCACTTTAATATGTCTTGTGTGCATCAAATTTTCAAAGCCCTCTTTCCTCATAATGTGCCCTAGTAATTTCAATTCTGTCTGATTCAACATATAAGTGTCCTTTTTGCTATCATTTTCTCTAAAACTTTGCCGTTGCCCGCATGTTCAGTTCATGGTATTCTTAGCACCCTTCTGTAGAACCACATTCCTGTTGCTTCAAGTCTCTTCATCTGTGAGGAGTGTCTCGCATTCACTGTCATATAAGAGGGCAGATAACAGTTCAGTAAGGTTTTCTTTGTTTCGGTATTTATAAAACAAAAAAATGTTAATAGACTTTGCTCTTGGAGATCTGAACGACCATGCCTGATCCACACCTAATAAAAGAGACAACATATTCTATGTACATTGTCTCTTCAAGACATGGGTGATCATGGCTCTCCACAACTTCCTGTCTCTAATAGCTATAAGCAACATTTGACTTTTAGCCATCCTTATCTCCACTCTGCCATTCATTCACACACTCATTAGTAAGTATTTTAAAATATTAAAGTTTATAAAAAAATACTTACATCAAGAGCTTCTTGACCTTGGCCTTCCCCATCAATAATAGCAGCTGGGTCAAAGTTCAAGTCACCCAAATTTCGATGATGTGACAAAGTGTCTGTTGTAGGTGTATTGCTTGTGGGTGTTGAGTTGTTGGGTTGATGACTAAGTGGATGATTGCCGTTGGATAAACTGTTCGGAACTTGTGATTGGCTGGGCGGTGTCATGTGATTGTTCATGCTTGAAGCAGTTTGCTGCTGCTGCTGCTGTTGTTGCTGCTGCGGCGGCGGCTGCTGCTGCTGTTGCTGGTCAACTCCTGAATGCTGAGGCCGCAACTGTTGACCAGTCTGCTCACCAGTAGCTGGGTTGTACTGGCCTGTTGAGGGTGGTGGGATATGCCCACCCATCTGTTTCTCACTTGAATGTGGGGGCTGCTGCTGCTGCTGCTGTGCTTGTTGCTGCTGTTGCTGCTGCTGCTGTATTGGAGGCTGGCCACCTGGAGGAACACCACTCATATTTTCACTGATGTGGCTCAACTGTCCAGGAAAGTCTGGAGGTCGACCCTGGAAATTTCCACTTCCATCGTTATAATTACTGCCTGCAAATGGTGCACCTGCAAATAAAAGATTTTTTTTTAAAAAAATGCATGAAAAACAAGTCATTTTTGACAAGTTTGACTATTGCCAAATTTGTATTACTTCTCTACCGAAGTAATAATAACAACTAATGGCAAACTAGAAATTCCACAGTATTTTTTTTTTATTTCATCACCTCATTTTATCCTGCACGTCATTAAAGAAGTAAGAGGGTATAAATGAAAAGAATAAAAATTGATAAGGTTTTTGCATTTCACGGAAGCAGACGTTAAACACATGAGAGTATTATCACCTTATCTTCATCCCTTTTCTTTCTTATTATGTATGCTTTATTTTTTTTCAATAAAACCAAACAGGATCTCTGATACATCTTTTTCTTTAGTTTTTCTTCGCAATCAAAACAGAGCAGTCCAATATTTATCCAAGGTAATGGTTAGGCAAGAAATAAGTATTCACCACAAGATTTGCTTTAACAGGTTTATTTCCAGCAACACATTCAACATACCTCCAGAGTGAGGCTAACTGGATATAAACAGAAAGGTTAGGGATTTACTGCATCCACTGCTGCTATACCAAGAATGATGACAAATTGTGTGGATTCCTGAGATGAGCCATTATTGACAATTAAGTGCCATATGTGATACAGACACAATTGGGCAAGCATGTCTCTCTTGATCCATGACTGACAAGGCAGAAGTTTCTCCCCACAGTAGGTTGCCGTTTTTTTCTATGGTAGACTGAGTTGTCAAACCAAGTCCATAGGAGCCAATCTGCCCTGCTATTCAAGCCATAAACAGGTCTATACCTTTCCAAAAGGTATTTACATGTAAGTGAATGTAACAAATCCAACTGGAATTTTAACTTCAATTTCTTATTTAAGAAAACTTAAAAACACCTATTATATTTGACAATATATAAGATACACTTTCTCCCCAATAATAATGAATGGTGGGGGAGGGGCTGGCCTGCATATGTGAATCTGAAGCTTCTTCAAGGTTAATTTTAATGCCATCACTGTTCAGTTTTAGACTATAATTTTACCTCAGATGGTCAGTTCTTTCTAGCCTGTCACCACAATATTTACATCATCATCATTGCTGTTATAGTAAAAAGAAAATTATTGTAGCAAAGTATTGGTAACATTTGTCTATACAAACTGACCCATTGTACCTAAATATGCCTCAGCACACCCATCACTAACCAGATGGAAAAGTACAGAATGAAAGATGTTATGAAAGAAACAATGTCAGTAATGGTAAAACACTAACCTGGGAAATACAATATTAAGACCACAGAGAAACAGGTCTATCCTACAAAGCAGCCAATGCAGAACTATATTATAATTTCTTGCTTTATGGTCAGCTTGCTTTTTATATATAGTAATGTTTCGTGTTAAAATGCTTTTGTAGTATTTGAATGCTGCATGCTTAAATATGCTGAAAATCTTGTTAAAATGGTGGTGCACCCAACATATTTGCTTTTATGCCATCAAATATGATATCTCTATTCTTACTAAGTGGAAACATGCAGTAAAGATATAGTGAAAAATTCATAAAATCATTATGCCTAAGAAATTTGAACACTGTATTATTTGCTAATGTATTATAGCAGTTTACCTCTTAAAATGATATCTTCAAAGCATAAATTCTTGTGACAGAAAATAAATTTCTCAATGGAAAAAATAATTTACCTTTCTATGCCAAAACCAAAACAAACAACCAAGAATGCTTACCATATTCTGGAGGTTTTACAGGGTAAGTCCGGGGTTTCATGTCTGGCATGTCTAAAAATAAAAGAATAAATAAAAAACAAGATAAGCAAATTGTGAAATTGATATAAAAGCAACAAAAGAGTGGAGTACAAGACAAAATATCCATCTACATGGGTTAAAACACCCAGAATTGGATCGCATCTGGTTATGATGACAAACAAGTTCTTACAGGTGAAGTTTTAATTAGCATCAAGTTCTGTGCAACAACTGGATAGGGACCTGAAAAGTCATGGAACTTTTGTGAAAATTCATTTTAGACAAAATCATTTTCTATACAATTCATTGCTTGAGATTCTCTACCTGCTGCTAATTGAAAGTGAAACTCCAAAGAAATAGACTGATTGACAGTTGTTCTATTTACAGCAACTGCAGAAAGCAATTATTAATGAAAAAAAAAAAAAAAAAATAGATTCCATTTGCTCTTGGCATGCTTCCAATAAATAAAATATTAGGAAAAAGAAAAAAATATACTTGAGGTGAAAATAGTTTCAAGTTAAAATACTTTTTTTTAGGCATGCAAATATTTTCACTGACCAATAGAAAAATTGTAGTCTTTCACTGAATGGTTACAAATGGTAAATGTTACTATTATTGATAAATCCGCATAAAAGAGAACAGGTAGGTACACTTCCTTTTCTCATAAACAAACCAAATTTGAAGACACAATTGCAAACAAAAAGATGGACTCTCCCATCAATTTCGATGTATGAGGATCAGACAACCTTAGTTTTTATGTTTGTGTTATATGCGACACTTCAGTCCTGCTAGTGGCCTGCATAAAAGTCAACATATTGTGCAACAGTGAGGATCAGAAATATTTGTTCACACTTTTCGCCATTGTCTTTTGTCTCTTAGCCAGTCAATACAACCGATTTCAAAATTTGAAATCTCTGATACCACATTGGTACAAACTGCTAGAAATGTTATATTTAGTGGGTACGCATGTTTCAGTTGATATGGTTTGTTTTTTTTTAAACAGTAAAATCAACATCCATCCACCTAGGGAATCAAAAGTTATCTTAAAAGAAAATAATATGCATCTTGGCAGGGATGTCTACTCAAACAAACGTACATACTAAAGATGAAATTTATCATAAGAAAAATAATGTTTGGTTTTACAAAATCCATTAATTACTTTATGATTACTTTGTGGTTTATGTTTCAAGTGTTAAAAAAAAAAAGTTAGTAGACATGGGCTTTGAAAGGCCACAAGAAATACACATTTCTTAAAGAGGGTAATCAAGGCAGGTTTTAGTAGGAGGTTTAATGGCTGGGCAGTTAAAGCATGCCTATCATAAAGATGGTTTTCCCCAGTTTGATTCTTGCCATTTGATCTAAAGAAGATTTTCAATTGCTCAGGCCGGTGGATGTCAGTTTTACCGTTTAGGAAAAAAATTTGAGGATATTTATTCATCACCTGTACTCTTCAAATATGTTTATAGTAATAACATATTATTAAGAAAAGGACAACTTTAAGAATACATGGTAGCTATAATTTATTTCCTTAGAACTGAGATTCCGATACTAATTCATCAGATTAGGACCAGTCTGATGAATTTGGATCGAAATCTCGTTTCTAAGGAAATAAATTATAACCACCATTTACTCTTAAAGTTGTCTCTTAATAATAATTTATGTTTGCTCTGTTTTTACATTGAGCTCTCTGGATTATATTCTCTTTGGAATTATCCATACAGATTACCAAATAATCATTAACTATATATATATATATATATATATATATATATATATATATATATATATATATTACACACACATTTATATTGCATGTACACATGTTGCACACATATTACATAAACCATAAATGAAACTTATAGTTTATTTCATACCAAATGCAAGTGCCGCCTGGAAGTGTCATGTTGGAGTGAATTTTTCAACTTATAAATAATATGTTTAATAAACTATAACAAAATAACTGTGCTGCAGAGAAAAGTATTTGACAAATAATAAGTGTGCCATACCAAATAATTAGCATGCCCTTAATTGAAGGCAATCACTGTTTTTTTAGCACCTGTTTTCAGTACACGAGTAATATTAAATTTTCACATCTGAGATTATAAATATATTTTTTTCTAATTTTCATGTTAATGCATAGGAAATAGAAGGGATCAGCTTATTACATAATAATAATAATAATAATAATAATAACGGATCCCATACTTTGTGTCCATTACAATCTTATATGAACACTAGATGACCTACACCATAAAAAAAATGACAGCATATAAGAAAATGCTCCCCTCCCAGCCTTTAAATACATTATATATATTTTTCTGTTATTTTTGTTGTACCTTCCTTTTTCAGACTCAATCTTTTCTACTTGACTTTGTAAAACTCCTCTCTATTGTCATGATAATAATGACATCTGGCAATGCTAGTGCAAGGAAGATAAATAACACAGCAAAAACAAATCAAAACAGTTACAGACAAAAAAAAGCATACAAAAACATGGGGTGTATTATATTTATAGATAACGCACATCGCATTTTATATATGGATGTTTTTCTGAATTTGCCGTTTTCATTGCAGTGAATGGATTCCTTTTCGAAAATCATTTATTTTGAAGGTTAATTAAAAAGAAAAAAAAAATCCTTCAAAAATGTCAATCTCCTTTCTTTTTAAATATTGAGAAAAAAAAAAAAAACCAAACCAAACAAAACAAACATTGAAGTATTGTCAATATTCCATTAAGGTTTTGGACAAGTTTCTTCCACATTGGCATTTGGATCAATATTTGGATCAATATTTTTATTTCATTTGTATTCTTTTTCTCTCCAGATTGAAAGGAAAAAAAAATACACAAGTGTGGCAGGAATCTTTATCTCTTAGAATGAGACCTGTTCTAACTGCATCAGTAGAGAGATAGAGAAAAAAAAAATCTCAGGCATTCTGTGTTCTCCAGCCCTTTGGAGTGCTGGGATCAATTGTCTTGTCTTGTTTTGTCTTTGAGCAACCCAGAGCATGAAAGCAGTAAAGAGGAAATCTGGGGTTCACCCTAAGGCATTTGTAGCACAGGCCACAGGAAATGGGTCAACTTTTGCCAACAATTGGTCAACAAATAAGCTTTCACATTTGCCTATTGAGACACTTCAAATAAATTCTTTACAAACCTTAACTGGAAATGAAAGATACACTCAAGAAAGACTGGAAAGCACACGAGGGAAAGTGAAAGAAGGGCCGACTTAATATTTCCTAGAATGATGGATTCACCGTTTTTTGTCGAACATTTGTTTCAGAATTAATATCACTCGATTTAAAAAACAAAAAACAAACAAAAAAAACAAAAAACACACACACACAAAACAATCATCACAACAGTCTCGTTTAATAAAAATAGTCAACTCATTGTAATACAGATTGAGAATCCTTTATCCAAAATTCTTGGTACTGGATGAGCTTCAATTTTCAGATTTTGGAATACATGCTATTTAATTTGTATATAGCATCTATAAAATGGAGCAGCTTGGGAATGGAACCCAAGTATAAACACAATATCCCTTTACATTTCATAACAGTTTCTACATATACCCTGAAGGTAGTTTTATATGAAATTTAATATTTTGTGTAAATACAAATTCAGGTAATAACGCTAGTTATGTAATGCTCACACAGATTTTTACGTGGTGAAATTAAGATTTCACATAAAAATTATGTATTGTACTTTCTGTACGTGTACAAAAAAAAGAAAGAAATGCTGGACTTATTGACATTTTGAATAATATCTTTACTGAGCATGAAACACCTGGTAAGTAATCCATGAAATAAGGTGTTGTAGGGACGATCGCAAACAAAAAACTGGCATCAACGTAGGCTATGTACCTGGGCTGGGTAACCCCCACCCAGGGCAGAGGAGGTCACACCCAACAGCTGCACATCACCTAGGAACCTTCCCAGTGCTTTCTGAAAATTTCCTTTTGTGGCAAGTCATATCAGCACCTGAAAAACCTTTGGATTTTGGAGGTTTTTGGATAAAGGATACTCAACCTGTAAATTCGTTATCTGTACACCTTACCATCAGGATACTCAACTAATGGGCTAACAAGTGTCAACCAAAGTATTACATTGAAATGTTATATATATATATATATATATATATATATATATATATATATATATATTTTATACTCCCATATCATGTGACTCTTGAAGACCTAATTTTAAAGCTCATTTTAAGGAGGTCTCATCATAAACGAGATATAAAATTAGCATATGTACTGCTGGCTCTGGCTACGGTGTTGACAAAACTATATATCCATTTACTGTAGTAAAATTAGCTTAAAAATTAGGTCTTCAAAGGTG
>OZ038503.1:73077753-73197753 GCA_964036315.1 Acanthosepion esculentum | reverse complement strand
TTCTTTTACTAAGATTTCTCAAATATGCAAGACGACAGATGTAATACACACCGCTTAACAACAAGAGTATCCATCATAATGTTTGAAGTAAGTGTCTGATTAAAAATAGATTCATTAATTCTTTAGAAAAATACATATGTAGACATGGAAATGTCTACATGTGCATGTAGACATGGAAATGTCTACATGCACATGTAGACATGCCCATGTAATCTAAAGTTGATATTCTTAAGCTTTGATATATTTTTAGTAATTAATGTTTCTTTTTCTGGCCAAAAGTTGAGCCAACATCTTGTTTTGAAAATTTTTGCTAGAGCTAATAAAACTGAATAAACAATGCAAGACACACGAATTATTTTAGCAAATTTAAAATGAATCTAAGAAAATTCTTTGAACTTACCATTTTCATCAGGTTCTTGCTTGACGGCAGTTTTTAATGGGACAGGTTTCCAACTTGCAGTCTGGTCAATGGTCACTTCTTCAAAATCAGTTTGGGCAAGATTGTTAAGAACTGCCCAGATGTACTGATCGATTTCTAGTCCTTCAAGCAAAGCTGTTTTGCTGTGAGAATCAAACAATATCACACATTGATTAAAATCCTCTAATATATATAAAATCCTAATATATATTATTATAGGCAAATTTTTAAAAGTAAAAAAATTAATGCAATTTTTTCCAAATTGTAAACTAAAAAAAAAGAAAAAGAAATCCTTTTCTCGTTTGTAATATTTACCATATTTTTCAATGTACAAAACACATTCCTATTTTTAGACTATTCATCCCCCTCAATGACCTTGTTTTCTAAGCGACAACAAATATTACAATTTTCATTATATCTGAATCTGGCACAAGGCCACAAGTGATGAGCACCGATTGAGGATTGAACTCACTACCTATGGTCACATGGCCAAAATGGCCATAGAAATTTTATAATTTTTACTGGGCTACTAACCTAATATTAGGGGTGCAAAATGGAAGTAGTTTTTTAACACTATAATAAATTCATGGGTCACAGAAAAATTTTGGGTTCAAAGTTCATGAGCTAAAAAAGGTTGGGAGCCACTGGTCTACATGACCATCTCATAATTATTCCATAGAGAGGTGCTCATCAGTACTTCCTAAATTTGATCTGGCACAAGGCCACAAGTGATGAGCACCAACTGAGGATTGAATTCATGATGAGGATAATGATTTACAAAATCAGTTTGTTTATCACTGTGGGTCCCACTATGAAATTAGGTAACTTTGAGCACTTTTAAGAAAAAAAAAAAAAAAAAAAAAAAAAAAACTATATTTTGGAGTTCCATTTGACACAAACTAAAAAAGAATATGCAATTTTGATATTTATTTAGTAAAGCATTTTTTTTTTTCAAAATTAGTGACTGAATACAGTTTTAAACTGTTCTTTGCTCAAAACTTTTGACAACACCTAATATATTTGGTATTTAACATAAATAACTAAAATTGGAACAAGGAAAAGAATCTAAGTGAATAATTTATGATCAAGAAATTTGTTTTCATCATTTAAAGTGAAAACAAAAGTTGATATCCCAATTCAAGAGAGAGTTTCAAGTTTTGAAAATGATGTCAAACTCATAAAAGAAAAAACAGATTGATGAAAGAGCTACTCACTTGCAAACAGGACAACGCCAAGATCCTCGCTCACAGTTCAACTGAAGATAAGATTCTAGATCGAAGCACTGTAAAAGAACGAAAAATAAAAGAAGTCTTCATCAGTCACCTTTCCTTGCACTCATTTCAAGGTGTTACACAAAAATTTAGGTAACTTAAAGGCATGAAATAGCTTACTTAAAGAAAAAATAAACTGAAAGAACATGAGTTTATTTCATGGGGGAGTCATTTTGAGAGATGTGTGAAATATCTGGCAAAACAGGAAACACTATAATGAAAATTTACAGTAGGTGCAAGTGTGCGTGTGTATATGTATGTACAGTGTAACCCGGATATAAGAGAAACCCGGATATAAGAGATTTTCTCTGGTCCCAAATTAGAGCCTGTGTTAAAAAGAAAAAAAAATGGACAATAGACCAAACCCAGATATAAGACTTCTTCTCTGGCCCCGACAACTCTCTTATATCCGGGCTACACTGTATATATGTGCATATATATGTACATATATATGTACATGTGTGTGTGCAAATATATGTACGTATATGTGTGTGTGTGCGCAAATATATGTACATATACATCTGCGTGTGCATATATATATATATATAACTCTCTCATTGATTTCAACATATGAGCATCTGACAACCTCATTCATTTTTTTTTTGTTATGTATGCGAAGCTTTGGTCCAGCTAGCAACCTGCATACAAGGCTACATATTGTGCAAGAGAGAGGATCTCGAGACATAGCACACACACACACACACACACGTGTGTGCGTGCGCCTCATACTAACTCCAACACTCACACACAATCTGGATATAGGTAGCAACACTGGATGTGCTTCATGTTTAAACACAACCATCAGGCCATATTAAGCAGTTTTCAGTCATAATATAGCATACATTAAAATCAATATTATTAATAAGCCTTTTTTTAAAGAACTAATCCAACTAAAAGTCATTAACTGACCAATTCATTAGGTAATTTTACATGTAAACCATCCAAAAAGTATTCATCAAAATTGTAAATTTGTAGTCATTAACATTCCAAAACCTGTTCAGACAACTGAACTAAAGTCTTGTGTTGCCAGGTTTCAGCCAATTCATTCTACAACCTTTTTCATGTCTAGAAACAAAGAGAAACAAGACATAGCCAAAGACACTGAGATATGAACACCCACATACCTTCACAAGATCAAGTGTTTGAAGAAAGACTCATAAACACATACCCATAATACAGCTGACATTAATTCGAGAGAATCCAGGGACAAATGAACAATTTAAAACATTTAGTCTTGTATTCTTATCAGACGTTACTAACATTACAGTGGGTTATTTGGTAAAAAGCCTAGAAGAGTGATTCCAAGAGGTGTTCAGAACTCTTCTCAGGGTTGTTTATGCTGTGTCTATAATATTTTGGTAAATCTATTCTACAATCAGTACAAAACCTGAAGGATTTTTCTTCACAGTCCAGAAAACAACAAACTCTGCTGGATAAAAAGCAACTTTCTCTTTCTATAAAGATATGCCTGAAGAAGGATATAGATTGGCTGAAACAATGAGAAGTAGAGCATTAGCATGAACAACATGCAGAATGATAACTCTTAGACAAGAGAAAAGAGGCAATTTAACACCTTCCAGGTTTTTTAATACCATGTTTTGTTTAATGGGGATATTTCAGCTTTAGTTTGAAGGTTGAATTAAATTTTTCGCAACATTTTTTTTTTTTTTTTTTTTTTTTACAGCTCTCTCACAAGTCCCTCTTGTTTGATGTTCCGAAGGGTAATGAACTATGCAATTGCCCAAGTTATTTGAAACACCCGTGAAAAGAAGAGAGAGAAAAACCACAAGTCTTACCTGAATATGCTTACAGTCATGGCCTCGAGCTGGCAAAGTAATCCGTCGAAATGTGATCGGACATTTCAAAGATACTTTCATCGCTGTCTGTTCAACACCATCTTCTCCATTCAAGGTGTTACTGCCAGCTGGAACATTGCTAAAGTTTCTTTTGACTAGAGCGAAAAATATTTAAGTATTAATAACAGAAAAAAAAAAGAAAGAAGGAAGATATAAACAGTTAAAAGGAACAAAAAGACAAGTAGAGACTAAAAAGTTCCCAGGAAAAATCTTTAGAGGTCAAATTTTGATGAAGCCTTGTCATCATCAGTTCTCCCAAATAGCAATACCAGAAGTGAAGAAAAAATGATACTTCAACAGCATCATTTTTGATTGTCTTTCGACCTAAATCCTCTTCATCCTGGGTATGGCGATAAACTACATTCAGTAGCAAGCCCTTTTCTGAAGGTTCTGAGGAGAGTAGAACCACCTCTTAAGTGCTGTTGTTCTCAGGTCCACTCTGACCTGGGGTGGTAGCACTTGTTAGAGTCCCAGCTATTGGAAAATAGTTAATCCCCAAACTGGGTTCAAAACACTATGAAAGTATAAAAATTGATTTTTATAGTAGAAATACCAGCAACAAATTAAAAAAGAAAATTTACCAGCAATACATTTGATGCTTGACAAAAATCCTCTTTACAAAAATACGTAAACGAAACTTGATCTACAAACTGATTTCTTACAAAGAATACATATTCTATTCATATGAATCTATTCTAAAAAATCTCGTCGGCATTAAATAACCCACTGAGATTGATATGCTGTAAAATCAAACCAAACCAATAAATTCTCTTACTTCTAGTAGTAGATATAATAGTCTTAAGGTGTCTGAATTTCTGTTACATTCTGTATCGTTACTGGATGCTGATGCTACTACACAGATGGTATCAATGAAAGATCGTTTCTTTTTCTTATTTGTTTTATCAGAGGAGAGAGATAGACATGGCAGCATAGATTCTAGGAGGCAGCTAGAGGAAGAAATTCAAGAGAACGAATGCCACTTGTTGGCTTAGTGTCCCTCTGTTTGTGGTCTCCAAGATGGGCAGAGAAAATGCATCAATGCTTCGAAATTCCTGCATTCCTCTGATGATGGATTGATATTCAAAACTTAGACAAAGGTAATTCATCACTGTCAGAATAGCATGTCCATGACATATTCTGACCAATCACTGACTCTCCCGGCCCAGCCTCTGCATTCTGTAACATTTCTTAAATGAAGCATTATTATATTATGACTAGTTTTTATTTCAGCTTATTTTTATTATGCCTTGCCACTATGCTCAGGCACTTAAATGATCATAAAGCAATCAGAATTGAGTGGAAATAAAGAATAAGCCATTGGAAAGATTTGAATTTATGTAATTACATTTGTTACGGTTATCTCAGTAAAGCCCAAGGCGAGGAAGATTGGGGAGGGACAGATTGTCCAGATAAATCAACATTCAAAATCCTGACATTTTAACCTGAGCTTGAACACTGACATCTGTTATTGAGTGGAAATAATGAACTATTTCATCTTAAGTCTGTCACAAGATCAAAAGTGTGGATCTAGCCAATATGGTTCAAATCACTACAATAGTAAGGGCCTAAATGACTTTCAATGGGAGCAATACATCATATTAAAATAATATAACTTTATAATAAAATTTAAATCAAAATTTAAAAAATAATATTATTTACAGCCCTCAATTTTGTTGTTATCAATGTTTCAGCTGATATGCTCTTCAGCCTTCTTCAGGTGTCTATTGATAATGAGCGTTTTGAACTGAACCTTTTATTTAATCTATAAGGATCAACTGTTCTCATTCTGCTGCCATGTTTTTTTTTCAGTTATTACTAATCCTGCTTCCACTAAGTCTTACTGTATGGCTTGGCTCAGGAATTGAACTTGCATTGAAATGAGAAAAATCTATCCTTGTACATTAAATAAAAGGTTCAGTTTTAAATTCCTTGAAGGTTAATCTGATTGATAGACCTCTGAAGAAGGCTGGAGGGCACAACACAGTTGAAATGATGTGACAATAACAAAGATAAGGATACTAGTCCATCTATAAACAAAGTCAACTCTTCATCCAAGAAATTCAGTCAAATTCAGTTAAAAAAATTCTATAAAAACATCAGGTCTCCAAACCAATGGTTGTGGACCAATTGAGGATCAAAAAGATGATCTTGAGAGTTTGGAGAAAAGGGGGAAAAAATAGTGCAAATATTTATATTTGAACTATTGTCCTTGTCTTTTGTTTTATTATGATTGTGATTTTATGGAACAGACTCCCAAGAGAATGCTTTCCAAAACATTTGTCTATCCTTTATATTCTTATAAAATGTACATCCTCCCTTTAGGCTCACCTAACACCCGGTTCACACTCCTCCCCAGTCTTTTGAACAGGAGTAGAGGTTTCTACCTTGTTCCCCCAGTTTGGATTGGTTTCAAATTCTTTCTAAAGTCATTTCCTTCTCATTCACTTCCGGTGGTGACTTGTGCCTTGGTGGAATTATCTTCTTGCTTGAATTAACATCGTAAGTAATTTCATATATATACTAAAATAGAAAACGTCATGATATGCATTGATTGAACCAGCCTGATGATCAGAAATGTGAAACTATAGTAGCAGGGATGTTATTTGGATGTAAAGGAAAAAAAATAGTCTTGAGCAACAAATCTTGTATTAAGCACTTTTTTAAATCTGTAAGAATTTGTGTCAGTTTTTGGAGTTCACTTCTGCTCCAATATTTGACTGAAGCTGTTGAAAAGATTATATAACATTCCATAAGCCAATTTAACCTGTCGAATAAAGAAAGCATACTTACTTTTTGTTATGCAATGTTCTGCAGGTAAGAGACGTTTTCGTAATAAACCTTGTAGCACAGATCGTACACTTGGTCGATGGACAAGTTGAAGGACAAATAAATGGGACTGCAGGCATAAAAAAAAGCAAATAAGAAGAGGATATAAACATAAAATTTTATGAAAATGAACAATAGCAATTAATATATCAATAAATCTCCATTTTAATTGGTGATCATCTGATGTATTTGGACAAGTTGGTTGATTTTACAATAGTCAAAACTTATTGGGTCAGTTTAAGCTGATGCCTTCTTTTATATATTTCTTGAATCATTTCATCCCAAGCTAGGCGATAAAGCCACTAAGATGCAAGGGGTTACTGAGTGAGAAAGAACCTGAGAAAAATGTCAAGGAAGAGGGAGAATAAAAAGATCAGAATTCAAGAGAGATAATGACAATTGATATGGCATTTAAATTTTTGAATAGTTGACAAGAAAGCAAAAAACCAGAAGGAGTTCTACAAGCAAGAAATGCGAGAGAAGAAATTATTAAAAATAGAATTTACGGTTGCATAGCAATTTCAATAGAAAAATAATGAAACCGAGCTGCTATTCTAGTACTACTCCATTTAAATTTGTGAAGTCAAGGTAACAAAGAGGAAAACTCATCAGAACGAACAATTGTCATAAATATTATATATATATATATATATATATATATATATATATATATATGTTTATAGTAGATGTCGTTATGCTGGAAGTAACAGTGAGATGTGCATAGGATGCATAATTTGATGCATGTTGAGATGGGGATAGGTAGCTTAAAGTCAGTTTTACCTTAAGAAAACTGACTTTAAGCTACCTATCCCCATCTCAACATGCATCAAATTATGCATCCTATGCACATCTCACTGTTACTTCCAGCATAACGACATCTACTATAAACAAAAATTTGGCTTACCAATGGGTAGTCCTCTCTCTGGATTCCTAGCATGCATATTTCTAGATATATATATATATATATATATAAAAAATACACATACATACAAGTTGTAGCCTCTGTGTCTGTTTAGGGTTTTGGAGATAGAACCCCACCCAAACCATATATATTCTGAAACATTACCCAGGTTACTTGGATAAGAATATTTCATTTTGATCAAAGGGGGTCCCTTGGGAGCACAAATCCCCGACTGAAATTTTTATTCCTTTTCATTTAAATTAAATTTGAACAAAGGAATGACTCTTATCCAAAATATAGGTGGAGAAAGCCAGAAGGCAGAGGTCACATCGGCAAGATCACTGAGTAAATACTGAAATGCATCTTTTTTCATCATAAATTATAACAATGATTTAAAATCAATCATCATTTTCTTACAAAAAGAGAATATGTGTGGCACGCATAATTTGGCTAAGTATTTATAGATCATGCATGGGGAAGATATGTTATGGTGATGGAAAAATTGGTTGGTTCACTTTTTGGAGATAATAATGTTTAGTGATACAAGTTTTAGTAATTAACCAATAGCTGGGGGGGTGTGCACAAAGCAGAAGAGTTGGATGTAAGTGAATATAACGAACCCGTTTTAGAATTGGAACTGATTAACAATTCAATGACATCATACATTACACCACCTGCACATCCAATACCTGGTCAGTGTGATGTGACTGTAAGCCCTGGTGGGAAAATGGCTGACACAGAGATGTCATGTTGGGTCTGATAATATTTCAGTTATTTTGTCCAGAATCTCAAGATACATAGCAGAAGCACCAGACCAAATTTGGCAACAATATTTAATGCATGGATAAATGGTAAGTGCTAGAAAAAAAATTGTCTTGCAGAATACAGTGAACCAACTTTCTTATCGGAAAATTATAATTATTAACTACAATTTCGGAAAGTGAGAGTTTCATGGAAGTATAATGGAAATCAAGCAAATACGAACTTTAAGCAAAATCGTCAAAATATATGGCAAAAAAATTAAGCATGTGTTTAAACAGAGATCAGGAGGAGATGACAAAATTTCGTATGGGTCACCAAGTGAGGACTGAAATCACAACTCGGTAATAATGTTCAACCAAGACTAGTTTTGCTAACAGCTTTGATAAGGCACCTTTATATATTTGGTGACCACGTTTTTATGAAGAGGTGCTGAAAAGTTTTCAGCACAACCCACTTTCCAAAGACTAAACAAATGATCAAATATTGTTTTTTTTTCTTTTTTTTCTTGTTTACGTCTTTAACACCACAGCATATTTGAATATTTAAATAATTTTTTTTTAGGTTTCATAATCAAATTAATAAAAAGAAAACAAAAAAATACACTTCTAACACTTGATTCATTTGGCCTAAGCAAATGTAATGACTTTTATGAGAGAGATAGTAAGAAAACAAGTTTGTCCCAAAATAGTTGGTACATTTTGAACTGAACACTATTTAATCTACAGGAGTAAATTGTTTCTGTTCCACTGTCCATATCTAGGATTATCTCGTCTGGTTCTTTTTAGTATTGCTTACCTTGTTTCTACTGAGTCTGAATCTGTACTAATCAGCCTAGGGATTACTATCAGATCAAGTCAAGACTAATTATTTCTAAGAGTTACATTTATTTTTTTTTTTTTTTTAAAATAATATTTACAAAAGAAAAAAAAATATTTAAAAATTTATTATTACAGTTTAATAAGGTAGCTATTTGAATTAGATTTTCCAAAATTGAAGTTTTCTAGTTCATAATAATTTTTAAAAAAATGTTGTTTTTTTTAAATTTATAAAAAATTAAATATTATAATATTTTATTAAATCAGAAAACAACATCTGTTGGTTTTGTGTCTATTCTATTTAAAAAAGAAATGAACTAAAAAGAATAAAAAAGAAAAAAAAGAAAAAGAATTCAAAGATATCCTACATGCATGAACCTTTTCCAAGTGTTATAGCAAATAGAACCCCCCCCCAATAAAAGATTGGCATTTTGTGTTGAGACATTAAAATGTAAAAGAAAGAACGAGCAGCCAAGTAGTTGTTTAATGCTTACACAGCAGCAGGCTGTTACTGTGATCTGAATTGTATTCCGTCCAGGTTGACACACATCTTTCAGGTAGAGAGGTTTGTGGGAAGTTTTGTTTTCTCCTCGTTCAATATTTAAAGGTGTTGCATTGACACTGACTGTTACAGAAGCTGGCCAGTTTGTATTCATCTGCCGGTCTTCATGATGGAAACACTTCAGCTGTAACTCCAGATCAGACCTAAAAAGAAGGCAATATTGGAAGAGTGATTTTAATTGGAAAAGATGGACAGCACAAAAGATCGGACATTGAGAGAATAAAAAAAAGGATAGTCTTTTCACATCTAAAATATACAGGAAAGATTTTGAGGGTGATTTTAAATGGATGATCAAACCAAAAGGCAATAAAAATGAAGTGATAAAATGTTTTCACATCTAAAATTTCTAAGGGTGACTTTAATTGGGAATTTATGAAAATACTCATTGATATCTACCTCCACATCAGAGTCTGGTAGACAGATTCCCGAAGGTGAAAGGCATGATTGCTGACTGCCAAATTGTGTTCTAGTCGGAAAGGATGCAATACAGTACCATCACGCACAGGGAACGTTAGTCGGAGCTCGTCATTTTCTGCAAGATCAATAAGTTTCAATTAATAAAAACTGCATTAGAAATCAAACAAAAGGTTTTTTTTTATAGATTTTAATGGTTGTTAATCTTTATTTCATAAACTAAAATGAAATACAAAGATTTCACGAATTATTTCAATGAATATTGTTGAAGATGAGGATATAAATTGAAGTTATAAAAAGGTACTTCTAGAAACTTGGTGAATACTTTTTTTCTATAGGAATTGCAATAATTTGATTATGGAAATGCATTGTGATTACTAAAACAAATACATCAAAACTGTCATTCACTAAAATACTATCAAATGACACTGCAAATATTAAAAGCATATTAAATAGTCAACTAATCAATTTCTAATTGTTATCAATATGCAATTTCTACCATTTATTTCCAAACACTTTTTCGTTGCCCTTTCAAAGAAAAAAGTGGATGAGGAAGAATGGGGGGAAACAGGGCCTTTAGGGATGGAATCAAATTTATAATGTGAAACAAAGTCTCTCTCTCTCTCTATCACACACACACACACACACACACACACACACACTTTGTTTACATGAGGATATGAAACGGAGCAGAGAGGTATAATTTGAGAATCAGAAAAGGTCTGTGTTCAAAACACTATTCGGGCTTTGTTTGGCCATGAGGTTCTTTGTAGCTGAGCAGTTTAAAGCACGTCAAAATCTAATGACGGTTTCCCCTAGGGGCAACACAGGTTCAAATCGGAGAGCACATATTTTTCTTAATAAGATTTCTCAAATATTCAGGCTGGTAGATGTAAATAAATAAACATATTGTCTAATAAATAAAAACGGAGCATCTACAAACCCACCCACACATAATATTATTTGATTACAGTGGGGATTGACGGATTCATTTTCTACAGCTCATTAACCATTTGCAGATTATTTAAAGTCAGAAAATATTGGAGGCTAGGGAGAAGGGATAATAATGGTTTATTTATACAAGTCTTACTAATCAGCCCATAGCTGGAGAGGGGGTGGAGATGGATTTGTACCTTTCTCAAGGGTATTTGCATGCAAGTGAATATAACAAACCATATATATATATATATATATATATATATATATATATATATATGAAATATTATTGGCCCAAATATATATATTTCAAAGAGGATTGAATCCAGGTAGAGCTCAATGTATAAGAGCAAGAATATAATATAAAAGGCTCAAACACCAATATTCCATGGTTATAATTTATTACATTAGAATTGTAATCATGATCCAATTCATCAGACCTACAAATTCAAAAAGAAAATGGAAAATATAACTCCAGGTATTAGAGTGTACGTGTGGGCGTGGGAAACAAGGGTAGGGAAATGTATGAAAGCTCTAGAGAAGTGTAACGGGAGAAAGAGGAACAGGAAAGGACTTAAGGTGAGGGTGGGGAATAAAATTTTAAAGAGATAAGTTAAATAGCAGTTTAAATGAGTGAGATGCAGATAAAGAGGAGTTAGTATCAGATATAGACAAACACACTTTGATCTTGATCTCTTCCCCTAAGTAATAGGATACTCAATTATTATGCTAACAGGAGAGGCATTACTTTACACTAATAAACAAACATACCTCATATTAGTATAACAACGGAATATCTTATTAGCACATTAAAAAAAAGGTCTGTTTACTAATACATTGGTTATTTATTATTTGTTTTAATTATTTCTCATTTCCTGTTATCTATCTTTGCAGAATTTTTCTCTCTCCAATTTAAAGATTTAAGAAGCTGAATTTTTTCATATTTACCAGTTATGTGCCATGCTTGATACACACTTAGACGATCACGTATCTTTCGATACGTGACTGACAAGGCAGATTTTTTTCCACAGTAGGTTGCCATTTCTTACTGCAGTAGACCAGTCACCATCCAAGACTATAGAACCCGGTCTGTCCTGCTATTTACCCATAGCTGGGTAGGGGAGAAGAGGATTCATACCTTTCCCAAGGTTATTAACATGTAAGTGAATGTCATGGATTCAAGTGGAATTCAAACTTGGCTCAGCGATTCTTCATTCCAAGCCGCTATCCATTACTCCACTATGCCTCCAATAAGTCATATGTACCAATGAAGTTAATTTTATAGACTCGGTTACTTAGATGGAAAATATAACTATTCAAATGTAAACTTATGTAAAGCTGCAGCCATTCTTTCGATGGTATAGCTAGACTATTACAATTGTTGTTAAAAATACAAACTTATACAGTTTGACTATTACACAGAAAGCTGTTTTACCTTTTTTAATTGGTAGGGCAGGTTTTAAATCTTGAAAGGGTGGCTTCATCTCAGCCCCAGGGGACACATATGGAGGAACAGCACTTCCAGGTGTCATTGGTGGGGTAGGATTACCGGGTAAGGGTGAATGTTGGTAATTCATATTTGCTTGCTGCAAAAAAAAAGAAAAAAAAAAGAAAAAAAAAAGAAAGAAAAATTATTTGCAGATTTTCCAAAATGAAATGAAGATATTGACATTCTTGAAAATAATTGCTGAACAACTATTCATACTTAAAAAAACAAAACAAAAAAGAAAAAGAAAAAAGAAAAAAAAAAAGGAGAAATCATGTTTAGTTGTTCAAAAAGAAGAAATCACACCTAATTGGAAAGATGAGGAAACATTTGTATACTTTGTTTTTCTGGAAGCAGAGAATCCCAAATTATTTAATGTTTGGTTAGTCTTTTCTTCATCTTACTGTTGATTTTTATCAAGGCTTTCTTGGTTGAATTCCTTCCAACTGTTAAAGTAAGTAACATGAAGTAAGAATAAAGAAGTAACTTTTGTTAAATTATTTGACCTCTGACCTGGTACTTATATACTTATAAAAGCCATTTTTTATCATTTTAGTGGCTCACCTTTGAACTTCTTCAATGTTTTGTTTTTTTTAATTTCTTTGTAAAGCAATAAAATAGACTTTTCATATCTGCAGTTATCACTTTTTCTAGTATTGATGTGGGTTTCATTCCTGTCCTTTCGTTTCAGCTTGTGTGAAAAGTCTACATCTTGTTTATATCATTACTTTACCCTTCAAGTTATAAGTTCAATCCATTTTTAATCTTTAAGTCAATAGGTCTCCAGTTCTTGTTAACCATTGATGGTAAAATTATGGTCATCTCAAATTGTCATTCTACAATTGTTAGATAAGCACCAGGGATCAGTAAAAAAACAAAAAAAACCACTGAAGGTTTTTTTATGATTCCTATATTCTTTATATCAGTGCTGCTTTGTTTAGTGATCATAAAAGGAGAAATCAGGATTTGCGATTAAAAGCAAGAGAAATAAAACCAAAACAAAGACTTTGACAAATGACAAGCAGTAATAGATTAAGAAAATTGACTGATAGTACATATAGTATTATTAGTGGGATCTATTAGTACAATTTAGCAAGCAGGTTGCATTGACTATTGGCTAAAAAAGAATAAAAGATTAAAGGAATGAATCAAATGGCCTTGGTTTCTCACATACAGGATTCTGGGGTTGGATTGTCACTTGAGGGGCAAAAGATGGCCGAGAATTTCAGCTGATAAACTGCTTTTGGAATTGAATCAATTGACTATTTACCAGAAATATTAACTAACAATAGACAGATACCCGGTAGAAGCAGGTTGGTCGTTAAGAATGAAGAAATTGAAATGCGGCCAACCTTTGTTAGGGGATTTAAATCAAACTGATTTCAAGCATTGGGAGGAAATGACAAAATGTGTAATGTGAGAAACAGAAAATTAAAGACAAAACCATTTGCAGAAAAAGATATTTCACGAGCAGCACCTGTGAAAATTCCATTGTCTTTCAATTTGAATTTTCTGATTAATCATAATTATTACTTTAAAAGTTCCTTTTGAGTTCCATGATAAAAATAAATATCATTAAATATTTGAACTTAAAAACAAAATATTCAATAACAATTATAAGTATGAATGCAGGTCATTATTTAAAGAAGTAAGAGGGTACAAATGAAAAGATTATAAGAATTTTCCATTTCAACTAAGCAGATGTTAAACAAATGAGAGAATTATCATCTCCTCTATCTTCCCTTATTATGATGTATGTTAGTTTTTTTTTCCACTAAAACCGAACAGGGTTTCAAATATATCTTTATCTTCCATCTTTCCTTGCAATCAAAATGGAAGGGCTCATTATTTAGCTGAGGTAATGACAAGTATTTAGGTATTTAGCAGAGGAACAAGCAGAATTATAATGCATTTAATTTTTATTTTTTTAGTTTTCAAATTCTTCTTTATCCCATTTGAAATTTATATCAAAATAAAACTCAATATTAGCAAACATATCTGGTTATTGAGGCATCAGTTGGTTCAGGTTATGTCAGATTGAGCAAGTTAGCATCTATTTGAAGATTGTTTAGGTCACATCTGGAGATAATCTCTACCTGTCTCAGCCATTGAATGTGCTGATGACTAAGATTTCTTACATTATTTGAACGGTTATCCTCATCTTCATTGCCATATTCACAAGGGGTTCGGTTCAAAATTCCAATCACCTGAAGAAGACCTAGCGTACAATGGCCGAAACGTTGTGAATATGGCAATAAAGATGAGGATAACAGTCTGAATAATGTAAGTAATCATAATACCTCATCTCTTCAATATAGGCAGAGATTAGTAAGATGTTACTCAGTTAAGTCAAGTAGCTGTGTTTGGAAAGTGGGGTTGATGCAATGTTATGAAATTCACTCCATGGTCAAGACAAGGTTGTAACTGGTGTTTTTTTTTTCAAGGCATAAAAAGCTTGAATTTTAATCAAGTGCAATGACAATTAAAACATCCACAAAAAAAAAAAAAAAAAAATGTTGACCAACTGTTTTCAGAGGTGATTCATCATTTTAATAAGTGGAAAAATTGTACAGAGAAAAATAAAATATTTTTTCAAATTTTAAATTAGAAAACTCTAAAATATTCTAAAAACTTATTTACTAATTTGTACTTACACACAGTAAGTTTTCAGAATATTTTAGTGTTCTCTTATTCAAAATTTACAAACATATCATTTTTCTCTTTCTCCAAGTTACCCATTTTTAAACAGTTTAAATAAATTTATGTCTCCTAGCATGTACATTCATGAGTTTTAATGAAGATGTAGCAGGTTTTGCCATGTAGCAGGTTTTGAACCAGTACTCATTTCCTATATATATATATATATATATATATATATAGAGAGAGAGAGAGAGAAAACAGGGATTTTTACTCAAACACATGTATCTATTAAATAGAACAGTATTAGTAATAATAAATACTGGATTATACTTAAAATCCGTTTCTTAGAAATGTGCACGTGTGTGTGTGTGTGTGTGCATGACAGACCTTGTCAGTTGAATTTAATTAAACCAGTCTGATTGAACTCTTACTATCTAAATATACATTTTATATGTAATTAACAGACATGCTTATATGGATGTATTCTCCCATCGAGAACAATGAATGAGGGTTCAGTTTTTACTGACAACAAATGAATTATTTAAAGTGGCCATTTGCCTGTGCCCTGGCGATGCACACACTCTCCATCATAGCACCTCTGGTGAACTTTGTGTCAAATGTCAGATGATGTTATAATTTTAGGGGTTCATTTTTGAATAGGAGTTTTCTATGTGTGTGTGTGTGTGTGTGTGTGTGTGTATATATATATATATATATATATATATATATATAACATACAAATAAAATTTGTCACTTAGAAGATTGATGATATATTCAATACCTTGACTGGAGTTTCATAGACAAATCTTTCATAATCACTGTTCACACATTAGGAGTTATCAGATATATATTAAATATGTCCTGTCCTGCTGAAATAGGTCTGTGTCTAATATGTTGTCAAATAGCATGTGTGTGTGTGTGTGTGTGTATGTGTGTGTGTGTGTGTGTATATATATATATATATATATATATATATAAAAATGGTATATGTGAAAACTAGTCAGATGTTTTTTTTATATTTATTTCCATGTTGATGTTTTGCTATTTTATCTGAGCATTTGTAAAACATAAGCGCCAAAAATAAAAGGAAAGTCCCTACCATGGAAACCATGCTATGGTAATGACATGACATTTTCACAGTTATTAAAAAAAATTTAAAATATATCCATGGACAAGTGACAGTAAACAAAGGAAATGTTAAAATATAAAGATAGGAATTAGACACAGAAAATGAATGAAAGAAACCTTTGGTGAAAAAAATAAAAATTGCTATATTTACATTTTAAGAGACTTCCTATATAAAAGTTTCAATTTTCTTTTTAATAACTATTTGATTGATTCAGTCATTTTCTTTGGCTTATCAACCCTTTACAGATTATTTAAAGCCAGAAAATATTTTTCAAGAATTTTTTTTTTTGAGATAATAATGGTTTACTAGACAGGTCTTATTTAATCCATAGCTGGGGGAATAAGAGGTTGATTCATAACTTTTCCAATGGAATTTGTACATAAATGAATATAATGAATCCAATGGGAATGGACTCTCCGATTAACAATTCTGAGCTGTTATCCGTTACACCAACCACACATCTAAGCTTACAACACATGGCATTCCTAAGCAGTCACCCGTCTAGGTACTGATCAGGCTCAATGTTGCTTAACTTCAGTGATCGTACAGAAACTGGTGCTTTAACATGATGTGGCTGTAAGCCTTATTAACTACTAAAACTTTACAAGTTAAGCCCAGTATGATCGTGTAGGGTTGCCATAGTAACGATTTCCAATCCCCCCCCACAACCCCCTGATATGTTGGAGAAAACACTCACCTAAAGTAGCAAAACATCAGCACAAAAAATTATGTCCAAATATCCAACTGGTTTTCTTCATATATTCTTTATCTTTATATACTTTGAAGAGAGATTTTACATAGAAATCCTTTATCATATAAAATAAGAAACAGTTCTGTTAAGGAATCGTGGAGACAGGTGTAATAATTCAAATCCATAACTTGTGAAACCTACCTGGAAATTCTGTTGGTTAGGAAACTGGTTGGGAAAACCAGGAGGTTGAGGTTGTCTATTGGAAAACTGATTGGGCCCCATATAAATATTTTGTCCATTAGAATAGGGAGGGGTAGGTCCATTAGGGCGCATGCCTTGTTGGGGAGGTCCAACATAGGTCGGTGAGGGCAATGGTTGTTGCGTTGGAGGGTACTGTGCCTTGCCTGGGTGTTGCTGCTGGCTTCCATAGCCGGTAGGTGCACCATACTGTGGGTGAAATAGATAGAGAGAGAGAGCGTGGTCAACAGGAATGCACACAAGATACAGAGGAAAGGGTGGGATGAAGAGAAGCAAGAGAAGAGAAAGGAGGAGGTGGAGGAGAATGACAACGATAATGACGAAGAGAGTTGTTTGGCATACAACAACAATGGTTTTCATATTTGGAAGGTTGCTTTTTTTTGTTTTGGTCAAGCGATTATGAAAAGGTTGCAAGCTTGGAAAAGGGACCATGTGCTGGAATTTTCTAGAATTGTTCTGGTGGTGGAAGAGAAAACCAAGTTCTGGCTCTACAGTCAAGAAACTTAGAAATCTTTTTAAGTGAAATATAAAAGATTCAAAGTGCACTACATTAAAAAAAAAATTATTTGAAACGTGCAGAAAGAAGAAAATTTAAACTACAGATATTTTAGAAATATCACATTCATAATTAACAAAAAAAGAAACTTGTCTTTCAGGTTGAGTGAAGATATCCTAGAGACTTTTACGTAGTGGGAGTGCAAATCCCAACCTGTAGGAGTTTACTATTTTTATCCACAACCTGGAGAAGTGGATTCACCTCTTGGTTTGGATTGTTGTTCGCCTAGACTGGTTGCCAACCAAGGCTAAAAAAAACCAGTATACCCTGCTATTTTAACACATAGCTGAAGGTGGGGAGACAAGAGATGGATCCATGCATTTACTAAGAACATTAATGTGAAGTGAAGTGAAAACTACTGGAATTTGAACTTGGACCACAGATTCCATTTTCCATGTTTTTAACCATTGGGTCACCTGAATATCTATAATCCCAAGACAATGAAATTAAAATTTTCAGATTGTTGCAAAATACAATCATTATCTTGCATGAGAAAACTAGTTAGATCCAATTTGAAAGTATTCAATCTTGGGGCTTGGAAAAAACTCAAGGAATACATTTGCATCTATTTTATGGAATGAAAGGCAACGTGTTTATCTAAGAAAAATAAGTATTCACCTGGGTGCCATTTGGATACTGCTGCTGTCGTTTCTGCAAGATCTGTTGTGCGCTCGGATAGGGCGAGGCTCTTCTTTGATGATTGTACATAGTCGGCATGGTAGGTTTACTGGGCATTCCTCCAGGGCCTGGAGGTGGACCTTGAGGCAACGCCATGCTCCCTGGGGGAGGACGTTGTTGTGGCATACCATACTGATTATTAAAATGTTGCTGACCCTGCATCTAAAGGAGAAAGAAGAAAAATAAATAAATGACTGAAAAGAGAAAAATTGCAAAAAATCGGATATTTGCTAATATTCAAGCCATCCCAATTAGAAGACTCTAGTCAATTTGGATTAAGTTTGTAATTACTGAAATGCTCAGTTTTAAGAGAATCCCTCATCCACAAACCCTTTACGATGGGTAGCATCATGTTTTTCCTCTAACTTCCTGTCTTTTGTTGTTTTCAGAAATACCTTGATAATCCCAATAATAAAAGGAATGCATATACTTAGAATCAGAGAGAGTTGAAATTTCTGTGAGAAATAAGGAAAGAGGACTTGGTGAATTTGACACTCACAGGACAGATTGAATGCTACAAGAGCCAAAGGAAGTAACCGACCTAAACTTTAAACACAAATTTAACTGAACAGAATTGAAATAAAATAAAAACAACAAAGTCACCATCCAGCTTATGATGTCACAAATGCCAGAATTAATAAAATGATTTATTTAGGAGATAGTTTGAAACAAATAGCAACTAACCCAGGGTCATAAATTTTACCACTGTCTATATGAGAGGGAGCAAGCACACATAAAAATATGCAAATATAAAAACTGGAACAGGATTGGTGGGGTTGGGGAGACCATGATATATATATGTACAGGGTGCGATGGATAAATTGTCGCCATTATATATTTTTTAATTCGGTGCATGAATGTTGCTTATTTTTGATTTTGTTGACAGCACAGTCAGTTGGGCACTGTTTGAGGGGAAAAAAAAGCACCATGATGCAATTCACTCCACCAGAAATTTGGAAACAGCATGCTGTACTGCTTGACATTTGTGCTAGAAACTCCGATACAAACATTTCAGAGTGTTTGGGGGTCAATCTGAGAGGACAGTGCAGAGGATGAGTCTAATGGTGATTACGAAGGTACAGTAGCTCAGAAAGTTCACTCTGTTCTGATAAGAAAAGAACTTCTGAATTTGTTGGTGAGGGCCACAAACTCAACACAGAGGCAGACATCAACAGCCCTGGGTCAAGAAGGTGGCTGCTGGAAGACCCTATGTCTGGCAACAGGACTCTGCACCATGCCACACAAGCAGGAGAACCCAGCCATAGCTGTCAGACAATTTCTGCAGCCACATCACCCCTAACATCTGGCCACCTAACAAAATATCCAATCATTTTGGAAGCAAGTAATGCCACAAGAACGTTCCAAGGAAGGAATCCATCCTATCTCACTGTTTACACAACCAAGGAATCAAACTTTAAAAAGGTCAAAAGAACAGAGCAAGCCCCCCCTGGTCTCACCAAATTAAATCAGTTTGAAGACTTCAAGGGGTAGGGATAAATTTTTGCAGATCCTGTTCTCCTTACAAGGAATTAACTCATGGGACACTAAAGCACAAACCAAGTGTAAATGTTGACCCATGACCAAAGTGGTCACATATAATAAAGCTAAGGTCTGTGGAAAGCATTGCAAAGAGAAACATCTGTCAGCTTAATTGAAGGCATTTGAGTCAGGAGTTTTCTTGGCGTTCAGGATCATTAACCCCCACCTCCTACACCAACCAAGTTGTAGGGACCATTTTAACATCATTCGAAGGATTATCCAGCACATTGTTTATTGATGTGCGACATTCCAATCAAAAATTTTTTCAGGGCAGAAATTGAGAAAAATGCATTAAATTGTCATAAAAAGTTCTGTTTAAAATTTCTACATTATTGAATGCAAAATAAAACATGAACATTTTAGTATGCATTCTTATCAATAATGGCATTTTTGCTTCAATTTCTTTTTTTTTCCCTCTTTGGAAAAAAAAAAATAAGGGTGAAGAGTAAAAAAAAAAAGAAAAAGAAATGGAGTGGGGGGAACAGAAAAGGAGGGAGAAAAAAAATGGAAGAAGAAATGGAGGAAAAAAAGAAAGAAAAAGAGATGGTAGGCGGGGATAGAAAAAAAGAAAAAAAAAGAGGAAAAGGAAGTGGGGGGAGGAAAAGAAAAGAGAAAAAATTTATGATTACTCATTAATAATATAATTTAATCTTTATATCATAACCTCACCCTGGTGCTTAATTGATGCCAAAAGTCAATACCTGAGCCCAGCAAAAAGCCATGTATTTGGATACTGAATCTAAAGAGAAGAAGGGCCTCCACTTTTAGGAGATTAGGCCAAATGATTCTTAAATCTATTTAGTCTTGCTCTATACTAAAAGATATCAGTAAAAGATATCCTTTTGCAAAATAATTATTGTAGTTTTGAATACTTTCTGTTTGAGGAGAAATAAAATTCACTTCTTACAATTGGCCAAGGAAATTTAATACAGAATCTAAATTAATTTGAAATCAAAAGCATCAACTGATTCACTGGTAAATTTTAGAGAAATAATAATGCTGTACAAATTAAGCCCCATAAACATAATATGTCCTTCAAGAAAATCATGGCAGCCAGAGACAAGTTTTTAACAACAAATAGGATACTGTAAGCACAAAACTTACAATCAAGCAATTTGCTATCCTGAGAGAATCAGTTTTTTCATAAAAATCAAAAATTCCAATAATGTTCTGATATTATAACTCAGCTTGCCTTCATTTGGCAGTAAGCAATTTGGGATATTTAACACTAATCAAACTAAACCAGTTGTTAGGATCTGTTAGACTATCTTTTTAACCATTACCTCAGGGCAAATTGCTTGATAGACAGAGAAATATATAGAGATAGAAATTGATAGATATATAGATATAGAGAGATATATAGAGATAGATAAAGATAGATAAGGAGAGTATGGGCACTTCCAGGTAAGTATTAGTTTCATGCCTCAATACAATCTTCACACTAAATCGTGTAATGAAGAAATAATTCTTATGAAGAAAGTTTTAGCAGCTAAAATATTACAGCAAGTGAAAAATTGCTGAATATTTATTTTAAATGTCAGTGTTCAAATATAGAGCAAGCGAATTTGGTACTACAGAGGGGATAGAGAAACTAACTCCCCCAAAGAATCATGTGATGGGGCAAGGCACCATAAATAGCATTTTCAGGTTGTATCTTGATGAAGACAAAGGATAAATCTTCAAAAATAACCTAAAAGACTTAAATTCAGGTGATAAATGGTTTTCTACTATTATATTAATGCCAATTCTCACCTCTCAGAAATTGAACATTTCTTCGTTTACATTTCAGTGCCCTACAGCTTGTATGACCACAAGAAGAAAAACATAGTAAAATATACATTTTTCTGAAAGGCAAACCTTTAAAGATTACATTTTTGATAAAAGTCAGTCAGCTTCTATTGCAGCATTTTGAATAATCTTTTCTCAAATTTTCTTGACTGGCAAATGACATGAAAATGCAATATGATTCTATTGAGACAATAGTAACCAACTCCGAGAAATGCTATTATTGATTTTTATCTTACTCATCATCAATGACACACCATTAATTTCATGCCCAGCGATTTGTGCCCAGTTTAGTAAGGTCCCTTCTGATTGGTTGCTTAATTACATCAGGTCTAAGCAACTAGTTCTTGAGAGATTCAAAATGGCAGTAAGTGTTCCTAACAGACTTTGTGGAGTGAAAGTTTTAGATCAAAATCCGACTAATAACTGCGTCAAGCTATGGACCTTGATCCAAACTAATGGGTGTGTGTGTACACATACGCCTAACTTAGAGTGATGGCTTACAGATAAGCTTTTCAGAACATTACCTAGTGTAGAATTCAATCTTCATTGGTAACTGATTAAGATATATATCAGTATGTCATTACTATTTTTCCATAGAATACCATCCAAAAAGTACCGATACTACTGCTTACCAAAATTTCAATGTAACCTATTGTCACTGGGTTAGGCATTACACTTTACAAATTCATAAAAGTTCTAGCAAAAATTTTAAAACCTATTTTAGGAACAATCAGCCCTTCACACCTGAACAAATTGAATATTAAAACTAAATCCACGATTCACTTAGATCCTTATATATGAACATACCAGTTGACAAAGCATTAAATTTTCTAAAGCACTTTTTTTTTAAAAATCAGTTCACCCCAAGCAAGGCAATAATGCCACAAGAGTTTACTGGGAGTGAAAAATAATGTGGAGACTTTAGTGAGGAGAAAGGACAATAAACAAAGAGACCCATGAAGACAGAAGAATTGTAATTGATGTTTCATCTTGAAGCATGTAGATAGCAGGGAAGCAAGAAACCGGAAGAGAGTTCAAAAGCAAGAAGCTACGAGAATAGAGACTATTAGAATAGAAGAATAGAATCTATTAGAATAGAAGAATTAGATTTATTTAGATGCAATCTTTGTCTAAATTTGGAACCTCTTCATATATTTCCTCTTTTCTGTTGTTCTCCGAGTTTAGTCAGGGAGGCTGATGCCATTTTTAAAAAAATTAATTTCACCTCAAGCAAGGCTATAATGCTACTAAGATGCGAGGGGTTGCTGGGAGTGAAAGAGAATGACTTTAATGAGAGGAAAGGACAATAAAAGAAATTCAGGAAGATAGCGATTGACATTGGATTTAAATCTTTGAAGCTTGTAGGTGGCAGGGAAGCAAGGAACTGGAAGAGAGTTCCACAGAAGCTCAAGAAAAACGCCTAGAACAGAACTTACAGCTACACCGACAGTAAAACTAGTTGCCAATCTAGTAGCTTGCTTAAATTCATGCACTCATGGAGTAAAACTTATCAGAACAATTGCCAAGAAAATACTTGTTGAAAAGTACATGTTGGTGGGAAAGTGAGTGAAGATATCAAGATTGATAACATTGCAGACTCTTCTATAGATTTTGTTAAGAATCTCAATATATAGCTGCAGTACTAGACTGGATACGCCAGTAATATTCAAAGCACAGATGAATAGTCAGTTATATGCTATGTGTGATACAGGCTTAGGCAATCATGTATCAAAAGATACATGATTGACGATACGGATTTTTTTCTCTCAGTAGGGTGCCATTTCTTTCTGTGGTAGACCAGTTGCCATCCAAGGCTATAGAACCCGGTCTGTCCTGCTATTTACCCATAGCTGGGGGGAGAGAAGAGGATTCGTACCTTTCTGAAGGGTATTAGCATGTCAGTCAGTCAGTTATGTGCCATGTGTGATATACAGTCGCTCAGACACCATTTTAACAGCCATATCAACTGCATATTGGTGAAAGAGATCTTGAGAGTGAGGAAGATAATTAAATGAGTTGCCACACGTCATAAAATGGTGCGCATAGAATTCCTTACACTATACTTCTTAGTTTAAACTATCCTCCGGATTGCTTGGATTCAGTCAGTTATGTGCCATGCGGGATACACACTTAGGTGATCATGTCTCATTCGATACATGACTGACAAAGCCGTTTTTTTTCCCCGCAGTAGGTGGCCATTTCTTTCTGCAGTAGACCAGTTGCCATCCAAGGCGATAGAACCTGGTCTCTCCTGCTATTTACCCATAGCCAGGAGGAGAAGAAGAAGAGGAGGATTCATACCTTTCCCAAGGGTATTAGCATGTAAGTGAATTTAATGGATTCGATTGGAATTCAAACTCAGCTCTCCGATTCCTCAATCCGAGCTGCTATCCATTACTCCACTGTAATTGTCTGGCACTACAGTGAATCAACTTTCCTAGCAATAGATGTAGCAACTGATTCAATATAACCACTCCACTATGTCAGTGGAAAATGTGAGCCAAACAAAAAGTTGCTCTTCTGGAGGTTAACATCAGCCATGCTGACTGCAGGCAAAACATTCTCTATGGCAGCTAAATAATAGCAGTTTTGTTTTGGAGTCATTCTTTGACCACTGATTGGAGGTCATTTTTGCGAGCTGTGCCAGTTTTACTTTGTTTGACTGGCTGCTAAGGTAGGAGTAAATAGTTGTTTCAACAGCATCCTAATAAATTTATCATATAGCTCAATTGATTTGGATATGCAAATTAAACTGGCCAAAATTTCAACGTTCGCATTGTGGGCAATCTTTAAGCACTAAAATCTTTAGTTTGGGTAATGGCCTGACTGGCTCAGAGAATATCAATTCTGGAGCCCCACTGTTTTTTACTTGTTTAAAAGTGACGTGTGAGTATATTCATTTTTTATGTGAACTTGTCATTGCTGTATTTGACTTTTCAGATGTGTTATGTTGAAAATACCAAACCTGTTTGAATGAAAATATGCTGCCTAAATACACACACACACACACTCACCAGTCACTGGTGTGTTTGTCTAAAAATAAATGTCTAAATTCACTTTAATCCCTGCCGAACATTGACTGATACCAAAATCAGTCGGGTTTCGATCCCAGCTTGAGGCAATGGGATGTCTAGCCACACTGATGAGCTGTGAAACTGCGAAACAGTCTGCCTGTGGATGACTTTATATATATATATGATAGATAGATAGATAGATAGGTGAACATAGAAGTCAACACTTAGAGGTGACAATCTGTTTAATGCTAGATGCAATCGTCAGGCGGCCAGACGATTGCATCTAGCATGAAACAGACTGCCGCCTGTAAGTGTTGACTTCTATGTTCACTTTTATATTCACATATGCTCTATCTCTGATATTGAGCACTTTATCCCATAAATATAGCACATCTTAAGACTATATTTCTTCATATATATATATATATATATATATATATATATATATATATAACAAAGTGGAAAGGTTTTTATGTGACATTTCCACCTTTAGGACTTCATCAAATTAGTTTTTTTTTTTATGTTGATGCATGTGCACTAATGAGAAAGGGTGAGAATTTTAAATTTAGACAAAGACACAACTAAAAGATTAAATGTAGTTTGTCTGCCAGAAGACAGATACTACACTTTGATCCTAGCCAGAGACGAATAAAAGTAACTAGAGTAGTACTGGTAGTTCAGTCAATGAATACCGAATGTTTCCTTATAAGAAAATATCTAACATTACCCTTATGATTTTGTGTGTGTGTGTGTGTGTGTGTGTGTGTGTGTGTGTGTTTGGGGGTGGGGGAATGGGATCTTACCTGGACCTGTGGGCCATATTGGTTATTCATGTTCATGTTCATATTCATATTCATCTGTTGTTGTTGATTCTGTTGTTCTTGAATGGCTACCATACTGGCTGTTGCTGTAGCCGTTGCAGTGGCTGTGGCAGCTGCTGCAACGAGAGCTGCTGAAAGAGCTGCAGGTGCTGCTGGGTATTCATTATTGCCGGACATCTGAGGAGGGTTTGAACCTGGCGTGTTAGGAGTGGGAGGATAGCCACTAAAAATGAAGAAGAACCAAAAAAACATTAAAAAGTTAAATGACTAACTATAAATGACAAAAAAGGTGATAAATTTCTTATAGCGAGGGTGAGAGTAGAGGGGATGTAATTTGCATACTCAATACAATTCAATAATCTATTCTATACAAAATGACTATGTATTTATTGGTTACACAGCCTGATCTTCCTTTCAAATATTATTATGGCAATAAAGAAGCATTACACAATACCAAGTGAAAATTCCTTACATGACCACAAACAGAAAATATAATTTGCATGTAGTGAGAATGTTTCAAATACAATGTTTTTTATTTGTTTTTGCCGGTTTTCTTTAGTGATTTTTATTTTTAATGACTTAAAAAACAGAATTTTTTCTTAGATGTCACAATGGATTTAATCGTATAAATATCTTAGATTCATCCAGCATGAAATATCTACAAGTTTACAAAGTTACTTATGGCCAATATATATATATTTTTTTTGACAGTACGGGTAAATACACACACTTTATATATCCCTCACCAATAGCACAACTCTAAAATTAAAAAAAAGTCTTCGTTTTTTCTCTCACACTATATATATATATATATATATATATATATATATATATATATATACACACACACACACACACACACACAAAAAAAAAAATCTCAAATATAATTTTTAAAATTAAAAAACTGTAATGCTAGTATAATATATATTTGCACCAACATTACAATAAGCAGATATATATTTTTAATATTGAAATTATGTAAAGGCCAGTCTATATTCAGCACCCAAAGATTACATTGTGCATTAAAGTGTGTCATGCTATTAGTGAGGGATAATATATATATATATAACAGCTCTGTTGTATTACATCAAGCACAGTTTTATTAACAATAATACTATATATATATATATGTGTGTGTGTGTCTTGTTTTTATTGAGGCAGGACTTAATCTTGCACAAAGCAAGGTGGGCCCTGCACGACTAAGGATTTGTCATAAAGATTTGAGGTATAGTTTTACACGGCTGGATGCTTTTCCCCGACACTCAATTTAGACACTCCTGATAGTCCAAGTACACAGAGTGTTTTTTTTATTGAGAAACCATATCTAGGAAGGTTGCCATTCAAGGTTAAAAGACCCCACCCTAACCATATATATATATATATATATATTTGTGTGTGTGTGTGTGTGTTTAGTGTTAGGTTGCTTTGAATATTTTTACTCTGAAGGATTTAAAAAGCAAAATTTGTTGTTGCTGCATACAACAATAGTCAATCGTATAAATATCCTAGATTAGGCTGGGGAAAAACAAATGCACAATTACTTAAACCTGAATGCCATTTTTTGAAGGTATGGATAAACTGAACTAAATACACACACATTTTATATATATATATATATATATATATATATATATATATTCGTGGTTTAGAAAGCAGAATTCTTTCTTACATTTGACAACACATTGAATTGTATAAAGAAAAACCTCTAATAAACTTTTCAAAATATAAAGTCAAACAGAAAGTAATGTACAGAGTGGTCCAAAAGTATTGTCACCCCGGACATAATATAAGTTTCTATTTCAGATGGCTGACAAGTTCCTGCTTGGAAGATAGATAAGGGGTGACAAGACTTTCGGACCACACACTAGAGCTAAAATTTCTGTAAAATCGTGTGTGTGCATATGTCTATGAATAAAGTCAAAAAATCTTTTCTTTACCAACATGTTTTGTACTCTGATAAACTTTATCAAGGCAAACAAGAATTTTATTTATTTTGCAACAAGTATTTATGAACAGTAGCTAAATTAAAAACCTATTATTAAAATAAATCAATACCTTAATATCTCAAACTAAAATAAACAGTAATTACCTTAAAAGAGAAAATTCAACAATATTTACTCACTTTCGTTTATTAGGCATTAAATTACATCCCTCAGCATCCTCTATAGATTACCTTTATTTTCGGTTAGCCATGATGAATATTTATTAGTGTATTTTAAGTTAAAAATTTTGAAAAATTAATGACATTTTTCATTTTGTTTATAAATAACTGTTGCAAAATAAAATTGTTATGTTCGCCTTCATAAAATTCATCAGGGCACGAAACAGGTCAGTAAAGAAAAGTTTTCTTTTCATCTTTATTCATATTGTCTTTTCAGATATTTTTTGTTATATCTGAATTTTTATATAAATAATTTGAAATATATGCTTACTTAAATATAAGCTATACAATAGCCAAAAGTGCTTCAGACTTTATTGTTGAAAAACCAGAAAACTAGCTACCAGGACTTTATATTAAAGTAATAAAGGCTTGAAGTATAGACTGGTTAAACATATTTTCCAATACTTCAATATTCTATCTCTTAAGCACTGTTAAGTACTCTTGTGGGAGTTTAAACATGGAAACCAGTAAAGCAAGAGGTTAACTAAAGTTAATGTGGATCAGCTAAGAAACAATACTGGTTTCAGGGATGAAGAACTGATAAAGATTGTGGGAGACAGAAGAATGGAAGAAACTAGTCAATGGTGTCCCAGTTTGCTCAAATTAAAACTCTTATAATTGCTGTAAATTTATTAAAATGAGTTTCATCTATTCAGACAAAAAACTATCAACAAAATTAGATTCAGTCATAAATAATTTGTTTATCAAATTTACTCTTACAAGAAAAAAAAAAAAATTACATCTTATTCATTTATAGTCACCATTATTTGCACAATGACTTGCTGCCACTTAGGTTACTCTTCGATATATTTTGAGTGAAATATCACAGGTTTTGATGTGAAAAAAATTTTTCATTGAATCTTACTTTCATCAGAGAAAGCTTTTATGCCATCAAAGGGTTTTGCAGTGACCCCAAAAGGTAATCACTTGATGCAAAGTCAGGTGGATATAGCATATGGAGTAAAACAGAATAAATCAAAATCAATATTTTGTTCCTGTTATTTCTGCTGTATGTGGCCTTGTGTTGTCACAAAAAAGAACATTTTCCCTCATTGACATACAGTGTGGTTTTTTGACCTAACTTTTATGGACATGTTGCAGCTGCTGGATATATAAATGTGCATTTAGTGTTTCATTGCATTTTGAGAACTCTAAATGAATAATACCCCAATAAGCCCATCATATGCATAACATTACTTTAGCATTGGGGACTTATTCTCGTCTTTTTTGCATTGAACATTATTGTATGTAAGTGTACTACAAATTTATTAACTACCACATATGATTAGTAATTAATATGATATCTTCATCATTACAATAGTTTCACCAAAATGGTAATTACTCATGACTCAACCTAATATACGAAAATTATTTCTCAATCAGGAAAAGAAGGTAAGTATTAGAGAAAGAGCATAATGTGAAAATGCATGATCTCACTTCTCTCTGCATGCTATGTCATCATATAACTGGATAAAACATCTTGTCACTGGCATGCCACAATAGCAGATGGAAGAACGAACACTTGGTCAAACCAATCTCTGATAACTTTATTGTCTTGGCCACAGCAACAGAAAACTTACTTATATAACTGGCTTTGAAAAATCCCTCCCCCATAACTACTTTATCTGCCCTGGCAGGCAAAAATGCTATGGCACTCATTGCTAACCTTCATAAACCACTATCTCACACAAACTACATACATTGGTGAAGAATACTTAATATCGGGGATAGAGGGTTTGTAGATATAAATGGTGTAGATACAGAAATCAAGATTGTTTTTAATGATCATTAATTAGACCATGTGATGATCACTTAGGTCAAGAAACTTCAAGTCACCATTCAGTGTTGATTTCTATGTGTATGTTATATATATATAACTTTTCTTTTTTTAAGTTAGTTACTCATTTACAGCCTGTTTCATGCTTAACAATTTTTTTAAATGGATGCTTGTTTATTTTGAATGTTCCCAATCTCTACAGTTCACTTTCTTTCTAAAAAAGGTGCCAGTGTGCCAACAGTTTGGAATAATTTTGTTTATTAAACCCCACATATTCTTAAATTCTATGATTTGCAGTTTCTTCTCTATGCATAGGATGCAATTTCTACTTTTCTTTATATCTTTTTTTATTATACTATTAATACTAATATTTTATTATACTACTAACAATGTAGTAACATATTTAAAAAAAAGAAATATACAAATAATAACAAAGTTTTTGTTTTCATTGCCCACTCTTACAATCAGGTTGTTTGCTAAATATTATCAAATTCATAAGTTGTGGGAGAGGAATCTAAATTTAGATAAGAGAATAAATTGTGTTTGTTTAATGGCATATCAACTCCTTATGGGTCATTTAATGCCAAAATTTAATTTTCTTGGGAGTTTTGAAGTAATAAAAATATGTCATTCTGCTTTCACAATTAAATACATGCTAGATGATACTTAGCTTTTGTATATATACATGTTCGTGTAGATGTAATTATTAGAGGTGGTGATGCGTGTTTTACGTTGTAGTTTTGTTAAAGCTATATTTTGGAATAAAGTTTGATTTAAGAAATTTGTAGAATATTATTTGGATTATGTCGTGAAAGAATTCTTTCATGTTGGTTGATTTTGTTTAGCGGCATATCAACCTCCATGGGTTATTTAATGCTGAAATCTAGATATTTTGAACACAATTTCATGCCTTCAACTACAGATAAATGTATTGTTGGTCATTTTACTACAAATAGGTATTGTTAGTAGTGAATTTTTTTTTTTTTTTTATACAAAAATGTATTGCTGGTATTTTTATGCTTTCATAATGTTTTGCTTTTATTTGGAGGTTCAGTATTTGTCCGTAGCTGGGACCCTAAAAGATGCTACCATTGCAATTCATGGTGGACTTGGGAACAACAGCAATTAGAGGTGGTTCCATTTGTCTCAAAACTGCCAATCACCTGATCAATGGCCTTGCTGCTGGATGTACAATAAATTTTGTAAAAATTGTAAGGAAAAGTAAAACTGTCATTAACCCTGACATTTTTTATGCAAAGCTAGAAAATTCTCCAGAAAATCTTAATCAAAACTAAATTTTATATTGCAAGTATTTTTGTTCATCAAAATGGTCACTAATTGAAACTGGTAGACTTTTCACAGGACTGGGGACATCAAAAAAACTAGATAAAAAACAAAATACATCAAATAAACAAAATATATTAAATGGTACAAAAAGAAACAAAGTTTTAAATTTACTTATGTAAGCATTACTGGTATGTTAAAATAGACAATTTTATCAATTATTATTTAATTTTAGAATATAAGGCAAATGAAGATTAATTCATATATATATATATATATATATATATATATTTTTATATATATATATATATATATATAAAAAACAAAAGTAAAACTTGTCTTTTACCAACACATTTCATCTCTTTGATAAAGTTCCTCAAGAGACAAAACATGTTGGTAAAGAAAAGTTTTGATTTTGTATTTTATTCATAGTTTTTACAGATTATGTTTTATTTATATCTGAACTTTTACACATAATAAATATCAGAAATTAATAATAAAAACAAAAGGCAATGACAAATATTGTGACATAAGATTATTTACTCTATAAAGAACTAAAGGAAATCTAAAATTAAATTTATCAAAAAGCATTCATATTAAACATTATCTTAAGATTATGGGAAGTGACAAAACATTTGAAATGATAAAAAAAATATTTTTAAAAAAAGGGGTATTTTATATTTACAATATAACATATCTATAATTGAACCAAGTTATAATAAATGTACTTATGATTGTTATCGGAAAATTAATTCTGCTTATTCAAATCTAGTTAAAGGACGTTTTCTGTTGTGTTTATTAATTAGAAACATTCTCTAAAGAATTTAAATTAAAACATCCACATGAAAAATTGATTGATGTGTTTGTCTTGTCTGGTTTTCAAAGTGAAGTAAATATAAACTTCAATTCCAGCACAAAATTCTTGACAGTTCACATTTTGACCCGACTGAGAAAAGGCTGGTGTTATATAGCTCTCCCAGCCCCAGACCCATGCTGACTATTGGCTAATACCTGTCCAGTATTGTTCATATGCAAGTCTTGTCAGCACCACCTACTGTAAGTAGAATGTCCTCTCTGAACAACCAATTGTGGAAGAGAACATAACTCCTGGTGCTTACTGTACCACACACAAACAACTCTGGGTCTCTTGTTGGGTTGACCCAATTCTCCATTGCAACAGATTTGTCTCGTAAGGTTTGTCAAACCACTGCAGGTTATTTAAAGGCAGAATTTTTTTTTTTTTTTTTTTATAGATAATAATGGTTTAATCATACAAATCTTACTAATTAACCCATAGCTAGAGGGAGAAGAGGTGGATTTGTACCTCTCCTAAGGGTATTTGCGTGTAAGTGAATATAACGAACCAGACTGGAATTGGAACTTGACTCTCCGATTAGCAATTCCAAGCCATTATCCATTACACCACCCGAACATCCAAGCTTGTAGCACCTGGTATTTCCAAGCAGTCTCCCATCTAGGTACTGACCAGGCTTGACATTGCTTAACCTCAGTGATCGTATGGCAACTGATGTTTCAAGCGCCATATGAAAAAGTTAACTAATTCAGCATCATTTTTTTTTTCTATTATAACTGCACTGAGAAAAATCACACCCATCCTATAATCCAAATTGAATAGAAAAAAAATTAAAGAACGATTATTTTAATCGCCTAAAACACCTTTAAAGATTCCATCTAATATAATAATAATTATAAAGATCTAATTTAAGAAAAATGTAAATTAAAAGTATTTTTTTTTTTTTTTTTTTACCTGGGATGATCATTAAGTTTCTAAATACTTAAAAAAGAAAAAAAGTTTCTTAATGTCACTAAACTAAAAATGGGCAAAATATGAAGAAATATTGTGAAGGCAGAAAAAATAACAAAAGTTGATACAGAATTGTTTATTAATTGAGAACTTGTGAAAGTATTTGAGAAAGAAAATATCCAGGCCAACAATTTGAGCCGAGATTTTTAAAGCCTTCACATGATCTCAAACGTAGTATTAGACAGGTTCAGGCCTCTTTTACTCACGCAGCAGATAGGGCTGACGGTGAAGGGGCAGGGTAGTCATGGTTACCCGGCAGAGGGAGTGGGGTCGACCCCGGGGTATTCGGTGTGGGTGGATAACCACTAGAAGGAAAAAAACAAACAAGACAACAACAATAAATTAAAGCTTCCCACAAAATTAAATAAAATAAATTAAAATGATCAAATTAAAAAAAAAAAATACAAAATAAAAACAAACAGTAATAAGCATACTATATCATTTTTTTTTTTGTTGTCAAAGTCCCCTCCAACCCACTGGTCCCATTTGTTAGGAATTTAAAAATTAGAGTTAATGAATTTTAATTTTTTTAAAGGACATTCCTGTTTTAATTTGTATCGGTTTATCATTCTGTAAATATTGTTTTGTCCGAGTTGTTCCCAAGTCTCAACTCTGGATATCAAGAGACTGCAAGTTTTGGCCCCTAAAGTGCAAACAGGTGAGTTGCCATGTGCTTTGCCAGAGGTGGGAAAAAGTAATGTTCAAAATTTGTACAGAAGTTTTAAAATCAAGAATTTTATAATTCTTTTGTAAAAATGGTCTAACTTAGTTTTAGGACACCATTGAAAAACAAATCATAAAATATTTTTTTACTTCTTTCATCTACACGGATAGAAATTTGCATTTTATTGTTGTAATTATTGCTATTAGCGTTATTATTATTATTATGATGATGATGATGAGGATGATGATGGTGGTGTTAGAGAGAGACCAGATTTTTTTCTAACCAAAATTTTCAAGGGAAGAATTAACATGAAAAAGAAAAAAAAAGGAAAAAAAAAAGTACAATTTCTACAAAGCAAAGAAATAACTGATTAGCAATTAACATATGAAAACAAAAAACGTTGGAAAAGAAAAGAAAAGATTAAAAATTAAAAATTGTAATTAATTTCTATAATAATTCTCACACACATCTTCAAACATTATTATTGTGGATATTTCGTATTTGAAATAAATGTCCCATTTGTTTTGGAGTGTATTATGTCTATCAGCCTGCATATTCAAGAAACCTTAGCAAAGAAAAATGCATTCCCTAGCAGGGGTTGAACCTGCATCTCCCTGATAGACATAATACACACTATTTAACAAATGAAAACAGTGTGTATTTCATATACAGACCATCCATTACAATAATATTGGATATATATATATAAAGTCAATGTTTTTTAAAAGGAATTGTGTCCTTAATATTTTAGAAGAATTTATTAAATTTACTTTGATACAAGAAGGCAACTCTAAATAGGATAATAAAAATTTAACTCACTACAGTAGTAATGGTCTTCAGAATTAGCTTGTTAACCATTACTCCCTAAAGAGACCCTCAAATTAGATTATCTTCTAAAATTAGTTTAACCCCTTCGTAAGGCTACAAATGTAGAGCATCCATCGAGGACAGAACTCACTAATAGTAATGGTCTACAGCAGGGATCCCCCAAAGATGTTGATATTAACCCCTGGGGGTTGATGAAATTACCTCAAGTGGTGGATAAAGGCATTATGGTGACTTACAACTAAAACTCCCTAATTTCCAACCAAATATCAATGTCCTTGCTACTGCTCATGAAACACTTCCTTCCCATTAATGATGTCCACCAAATCAATTAAAAAGGTATATTCACTTATTTTTAAGGTGTTTATTATTACCTATATTCATTGTTTTTCTTTATTAGTTAGAAGGGACATGTTTAGTTGTTATGGTGAAACACACCTAGTCTATAGATAATAGACTCTCCCACCTAATATAAGTAGGAGTCAGTGAGGGTCGACTGGGAGTCGAATGCGAAAGTAGTCAGCTACCACAATGAGATTACTCTGCGTAATACTTATTATAACAAGTTCCTAACGTTTTTGTACGTTGAACCTATTTAGGATCGAATTTAGTCCAAATACAGTTTCCACTGCGGAAAGTAACTCTACAACACTAGTATAGGAAGAGAAATAGAAAACGGAATAACAAAATGTAAAGCTGAAATGAATTTTATTGAGAAACAATTACAAAAAGAAATTTTTATCCTTAAATTAATTATTGATTTTCTTTTGCTCATGATTCAGGTCGATGAGGGATCAAGGATTCCATGAAGGGTTGAGTGTCAATAAAGTTTGCAGATCCCCTAGTCTAAAAGTTACATGGTCTAAGATCTTGTATTTTCTTATTATTCAGACAAACACGTCTAATACAGGAAAAGTAACAAAAAAGACTAAAATTAATCATATTGAGAAACAATATATTTCTATCCATAAATAAAAAATAATTATCAATTTTATTTTTTTATTTTTTTTGTACATGCACGGGGTGTGAGCGATGAGGAATCAAAAGTTTGGGGACTGCTTATCTATAGAGACATCCTTGTTAATCACAGCTCCATGGTGAGGTGCCTTTGCAGGATATTAATAAATTCTTAACAGCTGATAAGTAAAGAAATAATTTTTTTTTTTTTTTAATTAGTAAATTAATTGTAAGGAATTAATTGAGCAATTACCATCCTTGGCTTCAGTTATCTGCGGATGGTACCATCAGAAAAAGTTTAATGCTCAAAACTTATTGAACTAAAACAACTTTACAAAAAATTCATTTCACTGGGGTAAAAGAACATCATAAGTATTTAATAATAGTGTTGTATCCTTAAAGATTGCAAACAGACAAAGGTGGTACTCAAGTGAAAGGCACAGCAAAATGGGCATAGATGAAAGAAAGAGAGGTTTATTGTAAAAGAGAATACACTACTGAAAGACAGGGAATCAGTTAGCAAGCTAGTAATTTTCAAAGCAAGTTGCCAGGTATGTCCTGTGCACACCATATATATATCTACTGATATATTTAGTCCATAATAGGCGATAGGGAGAGTGGGACATTCCATCACAACAAATAGTAACGGTATTTTTAAAAATATAAAAAAAAATTAATTTAAATTTTGTCAAAGCAATCTACATGAGGTGTCATATCTTGAGGAATGGAAAATAAAAAATTCATTGATTACTGAAAACTTTTGTCTAATTCAGTTTTTATATTTGCTGCGTAAAGTCAAATATATATTTTTAGTGGAGAGAGTTGCATCACTTCTGTCATCAAATGGGCTAATGTATAGTAAAATATTGCCAATTAATATAAACACTGATTTTATAATTCTTTCAATATTATTTTCTTTCGTTTTTGTTTATTTATTGAGACCAAAATTTTAATTGCATTTTTAACATAGTGTTGATTTCCCAGTGAAAAGTTTTGGATATACACTTTTTTTTACTACTATTACCCTTGGATTTCATCATTTGAAGAGGTTTTGAAACTTATTTAATAGAGATAATGAGATCTGACTGCACTTAATTTTAGTTAGGGGGTGGAGGAAAGAAAATTGTTATGACATGTAGTGCATTTTAATTTAAGTTTTAATAAGGTCAATTTTAGAGGATATAATTTTGAGCGACAAACATCAAGAATAAATATCAACAAGGTCAATGGAATGGAACAGAAAATTAAGAATTTAATATAAGTTTTTGACAATATCTTCTTTGTAACTTAAGATTAAACAAACCTGTGTACAAAGCAAAGCAGTTTTCTTATCAATTTTCATAATGCACAGGCAATGTTCGAATAGAGTTAGAATCCTCTTATTAAAGAGTACAAAGATTACCCAATCAATTATTACAAAATAATTTTTCCAGCACATATGCATACACAAAGTCAAATAATTTATCTGATGGAGTACTGAAAAGTTCTCAGCAAGATCAAGCCAATACCTTGCCCACAATAAAAAAAAGAGAGCAAAATAGATGAAATAAAAAAACAAAACAAAAACAGATGAAATAAAAAGAGCAAAACAGATGAAATAAAAAAAATGAGATGAAAAGAGCAAAACAGATGAAAAGAGCAAAACAGATGAAAAGAGCAAAACAGATGAAAAGAGATGAAATAAGAAATAACTAAAAAGATGAAATAATAAAAATAACTAAAAAAAATAAAAGTGTTAAAAAAACAATTAAATAGGAAAAAGAAATAAGAAATAAAACTTTGATTCCTGGTCATTTAGCCAAATTTTAGGAAATAGGTCAAACTGAAAACTTCTCAGCATTTCTCATTTCAGACTGGATTTTTGTATTAGGGAGAGAAAAAAAACAAAGAAAATTTTAAGAAAAATAATTGTTTATCATTTGATTTTTTTTCTTTTTGTAAAACTGAAAAATATTTTTGTTTTTCAACTTATGACATTTACCCATTTTTATAGAATACAATCAAAATCTAAGATTAGAATAAATGAATTTATGAATAACATAATCAACTGACCAAATAGCATTTGGGTAGATACTCAAAAATATTAAATAACCATCTTACAATACTGTATATATTTAAATATAAAATTTAATTCTTTGATTGTAGAAGAACAAAAAATCTAATTGAAATATACACCATATGGAATATATCACGATTAAAAAAAATTAAAAACAGGTGTATCAAAAAGTGAAGAATCATTGCAAGTCTATGAGGATTGGAAGTATCAGGTGAAATCAAAGAATCAAAATAATCCAGTATACTTTAGTAACATTTCAAGTGCATTAACAAAAAATTAAATCAAGGGTTTAAGGTTTCCATTTCTATTTTTAGAAGATAAACAAAACTCAAAAGTTGTATTTTGAAACTTTTAAATGTTTGCAGTAACAACGGGGATTTAAAAATTAAAAAGGATTTTAAAATAGACGAAATGGTTGGAAGAGAAGAACCTTTGAAACATGCAAATTATAAATATTAGTTTAAATTAAAGTTAAAAATAAAGAAATAAAACTTCCCTCGTCCTGACAAATCTCTTCCTTAAAAAAAGAAAATAAAGAGACCTCCCTTTTCCTTTACTTGATTTCTGAAAATGCCTATAATAATTACTCCCCACTGACAAAACATGCAAATTATAAAAGTACAAAAAAAAAAATTCAGGACATAGAAAGGTTCTTCTAAGCAAGAGATTATACAAAAGAATTAAAGAAAGCATATATTTTGTTATACGATCGATTGTGCATTATTTAAAACTGAAACATATTTGGGATTGTAGCAATAATTTTATTTTTGTTGGTTTGTTTTTGCAAGTGAATATTGCATTAAATTTATTTAGAACAAAAATGATTTTTCCAGATTTTTTTTTTGCTACTATTTAACCCATAGCTTGAGAAGACGAATTCATCTCCTTAGGAAGGTAATTTTTTTATACGAAACTGAAATTAAATTAGAGAGCTAAGGATTTATCAACTGGAAGATGTGTGAAAGGTCAAGAGGGTCACAGGCTAAAAATCATAATTAAAGTTTTTTTTTTTTTTTCAATGACAGATTTCATTCCTCTCCACTAAATCCTTCACTTTGAGCGAAAGAAGAAAAATGTTCATTGAAAAGTATATTATATGAATGACATGCAAAAATTTCTCTTAAAAATATATTAAAATGAAATCTTTAGATAAATATAGAATTAAAACAAACACACCATCTTTATTTTGTTTTGATTTATTTTATGTCAAATTAGAGACATCCTTAAAATGTTTATCTTGTGGAAAATAAATACAAACTCATAAAAGCTTTTAATAAACCTCGTTTTCTAGTGAGTGTTTTTCTTAAAATTAACTGTTTTATAATAAACAAATAAGTGTCTTTGAGTTTATACAACTATAAGGACTCTTGGAGACCAGGAATAAATCCCAAAAATCCCCCATTCATGAAATATGTTAGAAATATTCAATTTCAGATTGGATGTGTATAGTAGGGGGAGATGAAATAAACAAGTAGGTATGTCAGGTATCAATTTTGAACCGTAATCATCCATTAGTACCACGAGGAAATGTTTTTCCCTAATATTTAGCAAGTGGCAAGTCAAATTTTCCTGATTAGTCAAGTACATTACTGAATACCTGTGTCAAGTAAGTACAAGGAGTTTCTGGTTTTAGTCATAATATTTGTGTTAATTATAAGCAATTTTTTTAATTTGTTTACTGAAAATAAAAAATAAATAAATAAAGAATATTTTTGCATATTTGAATTTTGTAAACTTACAAAATTCATTTTTTTTTAATACTGGCCTTTTAATTTAATTTTATTGTTCCTTGTTTCTTTTTTAAATTTTAAACTCTAAAAACCAGAAAGTACAATCAAAACTATGTAAAACAAGAACATTAAAAACTAAATAATATATCTATACTATAAATAAGGTGCTTGAAAACTCTGCGGTATTAATGCTGTGGCAACCCCTCCCCCCCACCAATGGAGGGCTAAAGTTATCTGGTTATACAGCAGGAGAATAAAATAATGTTTTAAGGGTTTTAATTTTTTTTTGAATGCAAAGTTTATTCTATAAAAGAAGAGAGACATTCAAGTGTGAAATTTTAAATAATTCCATATTAATTATTTCTTTTATTTTAATTTCCTTTAAGACCAATCCACGTGGCACTTGTATACAAAAACTTAGAAGAGAAATAGATAGAAAGAAAAAATAAATCTTGAGAAACTCAATGTCAATAAATAAGGACAAAATAAAAAATTATTTACACTATTTACATTCGGACTATTGTCCTCATCTTTGTTGCTGTTGTTATCACAATGTTTCGGCCATTGTGCTCTCCAGCCTTCCTCAAGTGCATATTGATCTGGGTAATCCTATGGGACAAAAGCTTAGTGGATTAAAAGGTTGGTTTGTGAATTTGGTGACACAGTAATTGTGAGTTCAATCTCTCAGACAGGTAGTATGCACTTTGATTCAGTGGAAACGGGGCGAGCAATAACAGAGCCAAACTAAAAATAGGAACCAGACGAGATATTCCTAGATATGGGCAGTGGAACGAGAACAGTCTAACCCCTTAGATTAAATAAAGGATTCAGTTCGGAATTCCTTGGAGGTTACCTGGATTGATATACACCTGATGAACAGCAAAGATGAGGACAATAGTCTGAATGTAAACAGTGTAAGTAAGGATAACTCCTCATCCCAGAAATTCAGACAGAAAATGAAGATTAACGTTTACATAATTTTCAACAAGTAAAAAAAAAGATAAAATTTTTATTTATCCTGATTTACTAAGTGAAGCATAGATGTGGCACAGGCCACATGGGGCACCTAGTGAGGATCAAACTCAATTACACCACATCAAAGTGGTAAATTTGTATTTACCTAGCTTTCAAAGTTTCTCACCAATAGTCCTAAGTATTCTTAAAATTTATTTTGTATTTCAGATGTTAGATTTGGTTTAAAAACTTAGAAATAGTGCCATTTCTGAAAGTAAAGATTTTCCCTTCATTCTATATCTGTTTTTAAAAATAAAAGAATTAATTTCAAAGTTCTAGTCAAACTAAGAAAAACAAAAAGGCAAAAAACAAAAAGGCTTTCAGTTATTCAAATCCAAAGATTAAATTTCAGTCTGTTTTTAACCAAATATTTAATTTTTATTTTAGGTTACATTAACCCAAGTTGCACAAACCCAGAATGAACAAGGTTCTTCCAATCAGATTTGAACCCAAATCCACTATATCTGGAGTTCAAGTCCTCTTGGAAACTATTTGTTTATTCACATTGCACATTATTTACTTGAATGGCTGGAGATTATTCAACCAGGAGAGTTGATTAGAAGCAATGATAAAGCAAAGAAAAACATGTTAAAAACTATGCAGGCTTTTGTTTACATATATAAATGGATAAAAGAAAAGGAGAAAAAAAAAAGGACAGAAAACACAAGCTTGTTTTCAACTTACCTCGGACGGCTATAATTGGCCGAATCTCTCCTATATGGCATGGTTTGTTGATTAAAAGCAGCTTTTTGCATTTGCCCGCCTGCAAAACTCTGAGGTTGTTGTGTGTAGTTTGGAGTAGACATAGTTGTATTGGTATATCCGGGAGTGCTGTGGGTAAAGGGTCCACTTTGGGTGGTTTGAGTAACACCCCAAACTGTAGTGACAACAGACAGAGATTGGGGTGTCTGACCACCCTGATTCCCCGTTGGCCATGCCGTACTTGGATCACTAGAAAAAAGAAAGAAAAAAAGATAAAAATATAGAAGAAAAACAATTTTAGCAGATATTGAAAAGTTTTCAATAGGATATTAAGTATTTTTATAACATTTTTTTTTTTAAATGGAAGTAGAAAAACTAGATAAAATGTCCTATATTGAAGTCTTTTTGCCACTTTTACCATAAGCAGTACTGAGTACTATCAAATATTAAAAACATTTAAGTCAGGTAAATCTGAAGTAATACACTATGATTAAAAAGTTTTTCCAACTGAAAGATAATCTAATAAAAAAAAAAAAATCTTGTAAAATTGTAAGAACTTCAAAGTTTAAAATCTAAAAGCTGTTTACATGAGAACAAAGCGACAAAAGTATTAATTAGAATAAACATTACTATAATAATAAAAAGTATGAATTAAATTAAACATTAATTAAATAGGAAAAACAAAATCTCATTCTCAGAAACCACCCAAGTATCAAATATCCACAAATAGAAGTGATGTCCGTGAGCATTTGAAAAAGCAAGCATTACCTTTTTAATCTGAATTAATCAGTTTTAGAATACCATATTTGATATCATGTAATCCACCCCCACTTCCCATAAAGTATTTCCTAGGATTTATATTTGAAGTTGAGGTATCTGATAGGCTAATGTTTATCCAGATGCTGTAGATCAAACTTGTACATAATAGGTAAAATCACATTTAAATTGGAAAAGAATCTTATACATTGTCAAAGACAGTAAATAATAGAAAAGTAAAAATTAAATGAAAAATCAAAATAAAACCAAAAAGGAACAGTTCAATGTTCTGTAAGAAAAGAGATTAAAATATTTACGAAATATTTAGTTTCATGTTTCAAGTCAAAGAGAAAATAAAACCATGTTTTTTTTAAATTCAATAAATTAAGAATTTAATATATATATATATATATATATATATATATATATATATATATATATATGTGTGTGTAGAAAAATAAAAATGAACTTTAATAATTGAATTTAAAATTTAAATTAAAAATAAAAAAAATAAATATTTTCCCCTGAAGATCAACTTTAGTGAGGCCATCATGGCAGTAGTGAAAGTTTAAGAATTAAACTTAGTTATTGACTTTTCCAATAAAGTCCTTTAAAAAATAGCAATAAATTCCTTAACGTGAGGAAGAAAGCTTTTATGTTTGTAAACTAAAAAAAAAAGCATCGAGAATCAGATAACTGGACAAGTCCTTTAGCTTTCATATTTTATTTTTATTCTGAAAAAAAAAATATTGCAAAATTGAGATGGAGCTTACAATTCTATTGACTAAAATAATGAAAGGGTTGATGATGAGAAGTTGAATATTTTGAGGTGTGGTTGGTAAAGCAAAATGAATCGGCATCTTTACTTCCTTTTAGTTGTGGTTTATAGTTAGTCAGAGATGATAGGTAGGTACATACAATAATCTCGTGCTTCCTGTGGCGACGTGATTTCTCTAGTGGCTGTAATCTTTGGTAAATCTAAAAAGATCTATTTCCAGTGAAAGAAGAAAAGGCAGAAAGAAAGAAGAAAAAAAAAAAAGATGGGTGGGCAAGTTTGGAGAGAAAGAAAGAGAATGTAACAATGATTAAAGTGTTTCTCATCAAATTCTTTTAAAACAGTCAATAGGCATTTTTCATTCAAAGAAAGGAATATGCATTTCGTTTTATATATATATATATATATATATATATATATATATATGCAAAGCTATTTCTAGCCAAATAAAGTTAAACAGGTTTTCAATTATGAAAAATTAACTCAGTTTTAGATATTAATAGAAGATTTCAATACGCTACAGATAAGTCAGAGCATTTTTTTTTTTTTTTTAAAGGAACGCATAAAATCAACTTCAGGGACATGAAAATATGAACACAACTCATCTCTTTTGTTTTGAAAGTAGAAAAATTGATGATGGAATAAACATTCTATAACAAAAACATTTTGCCTGAATGGAAACTGGGAGCTACACAAGAATTATTTCATATTATTGGGAAGCAAAAGACAGAAAAATGGAGAGAAAGGGAGAGCGAGAGAAGAAAGAAAGGGTTCTTATATTATTTAGAAATGATTATGTGCAATATAGTTTAAGATAACAATCTATTTATAGAAGTGACTATACAGCAGCAGCAGCTATAGAGATGCAATAATGATGATGCTGATGATGATGATGCAGGAGGAAGAATTTGCTACTGCTGCTACTACTACTACAGTAAATATAACAGCAGTATTGGCGCTAATGCTTACAGCTTGAGTATATAGACGTAAGGTTAACAAGCGTAAAATATATATATAATTGATTTGTGGGTGACTACAGGGTGGATTGGAGAGGTGGTAGGGAGAGCAAGGGTTAGAGTTGAAGGTGTGTTCTCTTCCAAGTCTTGGCTAATATTCAAATAATAAAAGTGTATCAGCTGGGATTCTTTCTACACAATTAATGTATGAAGAGCCATATTAAGACGAATTGAACTAAAAGGCTAGTGTTAACATCCCCCACCACAAAGCAGGCATGTGATGATGATGATGGACAATAGTATGTCAATTTTCCTCTTGCTCGGCAAACAGAGACACGCACACGCGCACACACACACACACACAGTGAGAAAAAAATGGGAGGAGTCAGAAGAGAACAACGAAATCAAGGAGAGTGGTGGGAAAAAATGACAAGAAACACAGGTGATAACATTGCTAATGAGGACTGTACATTATTCAACAAAGGTAAAAATAAAAGGAGAGATTGACAGAAAACAGATCAGAGCAAACAAGACACACTGATTAATATCCTCATAAACATACGAAACAAATAATTTTACATAGTTTATATATACGTACAAGGTTAAAAAAAAAAATGTTACGCATTATTTACCAATATATATTTTTCTTTTTATAAAATATACTAGTAGAAAACCCATCATTTTTTTCGTTTTTTAAATCATTTATTTGCTTATTTATGTAAAAAGTGGCAGTTTTGTCTCCATCCAGCATAACATCTAGCTTTCAATCTCAGATCAAAGTGTCACTTCCCAGAATTTCTATCTAAGATCAGCTTATGGCCAAATCACACTGAAACATTGGTTCCCATACAATCACTGCAGTTAAGCAATGTTGAGCCTGGTCAGTACTCAGATGAGTGACCACTTGGGAATACCAGGTACTGTAACTTTGAATATATGACTGGTGTAATGGATAACTGCACAGAATTGTTAATTAGAGAGCCAAGTTCCAATTCCTGTCGGGTTTGTTAAATTCACTTATGCACAAATACTCTCGATATGAATCCACCTCTTCTTCCCCCAGTTATCGGTTAATTAGTAAAACTTGTATCACTAAAACCATTATTATCTAAAAAAATAATAGAAATAAAAAATTGCATGCAAAACAGATTTCGGCATCAAATAACACATAGAAGTTGATATGCAGCTAACAAAAGCAACCAAACATCTAGGATCAAAATGTGACATCGTGGCACTCTTACTTTGGAGTAGTGCAGTATCTGTGCACTCTGCCAATGAATAATGTAATATATCCACATTGCCAAAAAAGTGCTACACACTATATTTTTTTATGACTTTAAATGTTATTTAAGTAGATACCCATATTTGAATAGATGCTCCATTTTTTTTTTTATTAAACAATATATTTATCTTCATCTATCAGCCTGCTAAAAATAACATTTAAAGTGGTAAAATCTGTTGGATTAATAAATAAAAAATTCCATTGCTTCTTTAGAAATTACACACACGTGTTATTATATATATATATATATATATATATATATATAATATATATATATATATATATATATATATATATATATATATATATATATATATATATATATATATGAGTGTGTCTGTGCATACCTGGCTTAGTGGTCAGAATATTTGCTTTCCAACCATGAAACCTGGGTTTAAATCTACCCAGGGTCAATTTGTTAGAAAGATCACTTCTTGAAATTATCAGTCCGAGGGAGGTGATCCCAGTGCATGGCACCATTGGAAAGTGCTTTACAACCACGTCATGAGTTGACCCAAGCCTTATGAGTGAAATTGGATAAACGGAATCATTCACCAATGGTTTTGCTAGCAGGAAATCATAGCTCATCGTGACCGAGCGTTTCAGCATACTAGCCTTGTTCAAACTAGTGATCATGCCAGGTGATGCGACCACTCACTGTAACTAAGGTCTGCTCGGCACAGTTGGAGTATAAACCACAGGTGGGCTCTGTGGGTGTTGAACAAACACAAATGCCCCGGAGCAGGTGTCTCTGACAGGAATTGGCTAGCCACCCTAGCTGATGAATTGTACTTGGAAAACAAAGGTAGGTAGCCAGCCATTATATATAATTGATAAATCCCAGTAACTGAAATGGGGGTTGCATTTATTTTTCTTCCTAATTACATTTCTGATAGTGTCTTTACTACCACCTCCAAGACTATCAGAGATATAATTAGAAAGAAAAATAAATTCAACACCACTTGAGATGGCAGGGTGTATCAAAAAAAGGTGCTTACAATGTAAAAAAAACACACACACACACACACACACACAGTGTAGACACAGGAATTGTCACTGGATGGTGACCGTTTCATGCTTCATTGCAATCTTTAGACTATGCTCAGTGTCTATATCAAACACTATTATCTCTGATACTGAGCACTCCTTTTACAGTGTAACCCGGATATAAGACCCTGATATAAGAGAAACTCGGATATAAGAGAGATTTTCTCTGGTCCCAAATTAGAGCCATACTTACCTAAACAAAATAGACCAAACCCAGATATAAGAGACTTCTTCTCCGGCCCCGGCAACTCTCTTATATCCGGGTTACACTGTATAAACATATCAAATTTTAACAACACCTTTCCCACACGCACACATTTTGTTTTATATTATAAAAAAAAAAAACATAAAATTAACATTCTAGCATGGTGCACCTTTTGCTCGACATTGAATGTTTAGGAAGAGATAAAGCGAAGAGACTTTCTTACAAGAATTTGTGGCAATTATTTCCATGTCACAAGATATTTAAATACATTAGAAAAGAACAAGTCACAAGTTACATTTTGCATGGATTGCTTTTTATAGCATTAAAAAAAAACAAAAAAAAACAAAGGGACAAAAGTAATGAAATCCACAGCGAATCATTGTCATTCGTTATTCTTTCTACGGAGGCATTCACATGAAATTTAGTCTCTTAAGTAGTTTCTTCTGGGAGAAATATATAAAACGTTGTTGGTACATTTTTAAAATGAAGTGATTCAAAATTATTTAATTTGTCAAGAAATCAAATCAATGGACACTTAGCTGGAGATAAATATATAAATAAAGAAGAAAAGGTTAAGGAAGAGTAACACTCCCCCCTTCCTCCCTCCCGCCTCCTCCTCCTCCTCCTGTGTCACAAGAAGTTGTTTATTGAAAGTGAAAATAGACACAGGGAAATAGGATTGTGCTGAGATAAGAGTTATCGAACTTTAAATATCAGCAGCAGCTGCTCCTGCTGCTGCAGCCCCAACTTGACATATGCTTGGAATATGGCATCGTTTTAATTCACCTAACTTGAAAATGGAATAGAAAACACTGTTTACACATAAACCTAAATTCGGGCCATTCCATTTGGGCTCATCGGAGGGGTGATAGCATCTTCAATTTGATAGACTTCTGATATTTTTTTTTTTCTTTCAGAAAAGAAGCCGAGATTAAGGATTGGGATGGGGAGGTTCAAGGATGTGCAATTGGTGAGAGAGAGAGAGAGAGAGAGAGATTTAGCCTTGTTGTAATATGAGCAACAGATTGAACTGAGTGACTTAGTCAGGCAGAAGGTTGCTGCTGGTGTTTGGCGTGCCTCCAAATTATTCTCATAACACAAATACAAAAACACACCCAACAAGAAAAGCAAGTTCTTGCTTCTGGTGGATGCAAAGCAGAGAGAAAAACAGCTAGGCAGAGTGTGCAAAGCAGAAAGAGAGAGAGAAAGACAGAGTTTGCCAAAGGTGCACAGGGAAGATAGAAAGAAAAAAAAAAGGCAACCAGAGAGTGCAGAGAGAGTGTGTGAGAGAGTGAGATGAACAGACAGACAGAAACAACTAGCCAGAGTGTGCAAAAATCAAAGAAAAAAGGATAGACAGCAAGTCAGAGGATGCAGAGAGGGAAAGATGGAAGAGAACCAGCAAAGCAGAGAGAGAGAGGGAAAGAGAGAGAAAACCAGCAAAGCAGTGAGAGAGAAAAAAACTAGCTAAGGAGAGAGAGAGAGAGAGAAAAAAACTAGCTAAGGAGAGAGAGAGAGAGAGAAAAAAACTAGCTAAGGAGAGAGAGAGAGAGAGAAAAAAACTAGCTAAGGAGAGAGAGAGAGAGAGAGAGAATACCAGCTAAGCAGAGAGAGAGAGCGAGAATACCAGCTAAGCAGAGAGAGAGAGCGAGAATACCAGCTAAGCAGAGAGAGAGAGCGAGAATACCAGCTAAGCAGAGAGAGAGAGCGAGAATACCAGCTAAGCAGAGAGAGAGAGCGAGAATACCAGCTAAGCAGAGAGAGAGAGCGAGAATACCAGCTAAGCAGAGAGAGAGAGCGAGAATACCAGCTAAGCAGAGAGAGAGAGCGAGAATACCAGCTAAGCAGAGAGAGAGAGCGAGAATACCAGCTAAGCAGAGAGAGAGAGCGAGAATACCAGCTAAGCAGAGAGAGAGAGCGAGAATACCAGCTAAGCAGAGAGAGAGAGCGAGAATACCAGCTAAGCAGAGAGAGAGAGCGAGAATACCAGCTAAGCAGAGAGAGAGAGCGAGAATACCAGCTAAGCAGAGAGAGAGAGCGAGAATACCAGCTAAGCAGAGAGAGAGAGCGAGAATACCAGCTAAGCAGAGAGAGAGAGAGCGAGAGAGAGAATACCAGCTAAGCAGAGAGAGAGAGAGCGAGAGAGAGAATACCAGCTAAGCAGAGAGAGAGAGAGCGAGAGAGAGAATACCAGCTAAGCAGAGAGAGAGAGAGCGAGAGAGAGAATACCAGCTAAGCAGAGAGAGAGAGAGCGAGAGAGAGAATACCAGCTAAGCAGAGAGAGAGAGAGCGAGAGAGAGAATACCAGCTAAGCAGAGAGAGAGAGAGAGAGAGAGAATACCAGCTAAGCAGAGAGAGAGAGAGAGAGAGAGAATACCAGCTAAGCAGAGAGAGAGAGAGAGAGAGAGAATACCAGCTAAGCAGAGAGAGAGAGAGAATACCAGCTAAGCAGAGAGAGAGAGAGAATACCAGCTAAGCAGAGAGAGAGAGAGAGAGAGAGAGAGAATACCAGCTAAGCAGAGAGAGAGAGAGAGAGAGAGAGAGAATACCAGCTAAGCAGAGAGAGAGAGAGAGAGAGAGAGAGAGAATACCAGCTAAGCAGAGAGAGAGAGACAGAGAGAGAATACCAGCTAAGCAGAGAGAGAGAGACAGAGAGAGAATACCAGCTAAGCAGAGAGAGAGAGACAGAGAGAGAATACCAGCTAAGCAGAGAGAGAGAGACAGAGAGAGAATACCAGCTAAGCAGAGAGAGAGAGACAGAGAGAGAATACCAGCTAAGCAGAGAGAGAGAGACAGAGAGAGAATACCAGCTAAGCAGAGAGAGAGAGACAGAGAGAGAATACCAGCTAAGCAGAGAGAGAGAGACAGAGAGAGAATACCAGCTAAGCAGAGAGAGAGAGAGACAGAGAGAGAATACCAGCTAAGCAGAGAGAGAGAGAGACAGAGAGAGAATACCAGCTAAGCAGAGAGAGAGAGAGACAGAGAGAGAATACCAGCTAAGCAGAGAGAGAGAGAGACAGAGAGAGAATACCAGCTAAGCAGAGAGAGAGAGAGACAGAGAGAGAATACCAGCTAAGCAGAGAGAGAGAGAGACAGAGAGAGAATACCAGCTAAGCAGAGAGAGAGAGAGACAGAGAGAGAATACCAGCTAAGCAGAGAGAGAGAGAGAGAGACAGAGAGAGAATACCAGCTAAGCAGAGAGAGAGAGAGACAGAGAGAGAATACCAGCTAAGCAAAGAGACACGGAGAGAGAACCAGCTAAGCAAAGAGACACGGAGAGAGAACCAGCTAAGCAAAGAGACACGGAGAGAGAACCAGCTAAGCAAAGAGACACGGAGAGAGAACCAGCTAAGCAAAGAGACACGGAGAGAGAACCAGCTAAGCAAAGAGACACGGAGAGAGAACCAGCTAAGCAAAGAGACACGGAGAGAGAACCAGCTAAGCAAAGAGACACGGAGAGAGAACCAGCTAAGCAAAGAGACACGGAGAGAGAACCAGCTAAGCAAAGAGACACGGAGAGAGAACCAGCTAAGCAAAGAGACACGGAGAGAGAACCAGCTAAGCAAAGAGACACGGAGAGAGAACCAGCTAAGCAAAGAGACACGGAGAGAGAACCAGCTAAGCAAAGAGACACGGAGAGAGAACCAGCTAAGCAAAGAGACACGGAGAGAGAACCAGCTAAGCAAAGAGACACGGAGAGAGAACCAGCTAAGCAAAGAGACACGGAGAGAGAACCAGCTAAGCAAAGAGACACGGAGAGAGAACCACGGGGAGAGAGAGAGAGGACAGGGAAGAGAGAGAGAAAATGAGAGTACCCAGCTAAGCAGAGAGAGAGAAGTGAACAGAAAACGGGTACAAAGCAGAGTGAGGGAGAACTAGTCATTTGGAATGTGCAGATAGAAATATTGATGAATACAACCAGCCAGAGGGTGCAAAACAAAGAAAGTGTGAGACAACCAGAAACTCTGCCAGCCTGAAGGTGCAAAACAGAGAAAGCAAGCGGCAGCCAGAAATCGAGCCAGCCTGGAGGTGCAAAAGTCTGATGTAAAGAGGAAATTAGCTATTGGATGCAAATCACCATTACATTCTTTGACACTTACCTATCAAACAAATATATCAATATGAATATCATTTAATGTTTGGTCTAACACAAATTGCACGTAACTATATATTTTGTAAATAGCATGTACAATTTTGAAGTTGAGACATTGTAATTATATTTTTTTATTGGTTCTGTTTTAAAATCAAATATCTTCACAGTAGCCATGCATTTGTCCACGCACATCTCTTTCCTTCTCTCACATGTGTTGCAAAGTTCACAGATTTCAGATTACTTTGGTCTTAATAATTATATTTGAATGACCATTATAATTTTAATTGATGTTATGCAATATGGATTCCTAATCCATTATTCCTTGTGTAGCCTTAATGTAACTTGAAAACCAGTCAAAGGCCACCTTACTGCACATGTATGAACAGATACTCTCCAGTGAGGTTACTCAGTTGGCATGTCTGATATCACACATGTCTGTCAACACTTGATTTGTGGCATTCCTTCAAAACTAAAACCACCAGAGAAATGGATGTGGTTAAAGATGAAGATCGCAAAAATGGCCTTGCAGACTTTAGGGATAAGTGTAGGATGTTCCAATGAAACTACAGTACTACTACCCTACTTCTATATGCCATGTCCTTTCAGCTTATGAGCGATCATGGTTCTCAAAACTTTCTATCCCTTGTGTACCTTTGCCAAGACTCCCTCTGCCACCATTCCATTCACACAAGTCCAACAGGTAGGTTGACTTCCCCTGTGTCCCTCCTGCCCTCGATATGCCATGTTAAGTTTTCCAAGCCCTTCTTCCTCATATGTTCAAGAAATTTTAGCTATTCTTTGTATTCTTTAGGTGCCATTTTCTTTAAACTTCCTGGTTGGTTACTTGCTCTGTTCAGTATCCTTCTGTAGGACCGGATTTCTGTTGCTTCCGGATTGTTGTTCGTGTGTCGGAGGATTGTCCAGCATTCCCTGCCATACAAGAGGATGGATATGACTTCACAGTCCAACATTATTTTCCGTTTCTAACATTATGTACACTATTTTTTGTTAATAATGAATAGCTAAAAACTTTCCAGACGCACTTTTATGTAAGTTAACAAACGAATAAGAAACATTTATAAATATGACAGGTTTCACTTATTAAAACTTCAGAGAATGAAATATGGATGATAAAAAGAAAAATTTGCCATTTTTAATTTCTTTTTTAATTAAGCAAACTTCACATACATCTGTCTTGTCAAGCAGCATTTGTGTGTATAATTCATGTATCATGTCTAGTTTCTTTATACAGGATTCAGATGATAATGTATATGTGTTTGTCTTATATATATATATATATATATATATATATATAAATAAGGACAGATATACCTGAGGTCTGCTTACAAGTGAGTAACTAATTACATTGAAAGAAGAAAGAGTGACAGAAGAAGACAAGGAGAAGTAAAGAAAGATGTGGAGGAGGTGGAACCACAAAGGATATTTACCACTAAGGGATTATCAGAAGGATTATCATTTTGAAGGAATTGACCCAAACATCAAATGGCTCACAATGTGTTTTGTCCAGATCATGAAATTTATGAGGAGAAAAAGCAACAAACAATTCAGACAAAGCTCACCAAGTTTTTTGTGTGTGTGTGGGGAGGGGAAAGAGAGAGAGAGAGAGAAAAACTCCAGTGTCCTCAAGCCCTGCCAGAACTGATGACATTGATACTCTACAACCAAGGACTAGTAGCTAATAAGATGGTTTGTATTTGCATGTATTTTGGTATGTTTTGCAACTGTTTTGTTTTTTTGTACCTATATTTTGTTTTTTATATGTTTAGTAAATACTAAGTCAACTGTACTGTAGACTTAAACCTGATGAACTAAAACGAAATAAGGAACAAAATGTGTAGAGATGACACAAATGACATCAAACACAAAAATCCTAAAAAATACAATTATGTCTAAAGAAAGATAAGATTGCAAAATTAATTACAGGCTGATTCACAACCCATTGGTTGTAACTAATCATGGTCGTAAGTTGACCAATGTCCTTTCTAAGTTACAAAGTATGCGGAGTAAGTTAGTCTAATCAGATCTTTACTAAGGAGTTTACTCCTAACTGGTAGCCTTGTGCCAAACCTAAGCTAAGTAAATTTAATACCTATAAACACGTTACATGTATATACAATATGTGAAAAACTACATTTGGTATAGATGAAGAGAAGATTTGAGGTAACAGAGATGCGGATATACAGAAGGATGCTGAGAATACCATGGATGGAGTGTGTAAGCAATAAGAAAGTTTTCAGGAAAATAGGAACAAAAAGAACACTTAGAATCAGAAAAAGACAGCTGAAATTTCTGTGATACACAATGAGGCAAGAGAGCTTGGAGAATTTGACACTCATAGTATATAATGAAGGCAAGAAACAGTGGGGAGCAGCAAGTAACCTACCTAACAAGCCTGTGTAAGATGGGTGACAGATGACAAAAATGCAAATACTGCTAAGAGCTACAAAGGATAGGAAGCCATGGAGAGCCATTATCACCCACGTCCCGAAAACAATACAAGAACGCTCAATATAGGGAACAGAGTGTTTGTAGATATAAATAGTATGGACATAAAAATCAACACTGCAAGAGGACAGTTAGTTTCATGCCTTAAACAATTATCACACAGTGTGACTGCTCTATATGGAAGGATTGGGAGTTTATGGGAAGGAAAGGGGTTCATATGCCACTAGGGGTTTAGAGAGAGAAAGTGGGGGTTATAAGCCACTAGGGCTTTAGAGAGAGAAAGTGGGGGTTATAAGCCACTAGGGCTTTAGAGAGAGAAAGTGGGGGTTATAAGCCACTAGGGCTTTAGAGAGAGAAAGTGGGGGTTATAAGCCACTAGGGCTTTAGAGAGAGAAAGTGGGGGTTATAAGCCACTAGGGCTTTAGAGAGAGAAAGTGGGGGTTATAAGCCACTAGGGCTTAAGAGAGAGAAAGTGGGGGTTATAAGCCACTAGGGCTTTAGAGAGAGAAAGTGGGGGTTATAAGCCACTAGGGCTTTAGAGAGAGAAAGTGGGGGTTATAAGCCACTAGGGCTTTAGAGAGAGAAAGTGGGGGTTATAAGCCACTAGGGCTTTAGAGAGAGAAAGTGGGGGTTATAAGCCACTAGGGGTTTAGAGAGAGAAAGTGGGGGTTATAGGCCACTAGGGGTTATGAAAAGCTTGGGAGGATTATAGGCCACTAAGGGTTTATGGGAAGCCGTGGGTGTATAGGCCAGTCAGGGTTGACGGAATGCAAGGGAAGGAAGAAACCAGTATTTTCCAGTTCTTTTTTTTTTTAGGGCCAATAGTAGTAGCTCTTAGCAGTAGTTGCATTTTAGAACTTTGTCTATTTCATTTATTTGCTTTTATTTATGTGTACTTTCTTTGGCTTTTAACTTTGGTATTTAAAATAAAGTTTATTAGATTTAGGATGTAGGCAGTTATGACTCTCCACAGATTCCTTTCTTTGATATTTGGGAATTACCAGGCATTCCTGGGAAAGATAGTCAAGTGGTTTCCTGTTACTTTTCCCATCGTTTTAAATTCAGAGTTGTTGTCATGCTAAACTAGTTGCCACCTACAGAACTCAGTCTACCCTGCTATTTAAACCATAGCTGGGATAATTAAATTGCAAAACCTAGAAAATATACCAAATTGTTGTTTACTAAATTTAGGGAGTTTATTTTAAGAGTGTGTCACAAACAAAACACTTATGTAAAGATTTATTTTTTGTCGCTGCCTTTTTTGTTTATACAAAATCCTATAAGAGTATGATAAATGTTGAGAGAGAGAGAGAGAAGGGAAAAGAGAGAGAAAGAGAGAGAAAGAGAAAGAGAAGGGAAAAGAGAGAGAAAGAGAAGGGAAAAGAGAGAGAAAGAGAAGGGAAAAGAGAGAGAAAGAGAAGGGAAAAGAGAGAGAAAGAGAAGGGAAAAGAGAGAGAAAGAGAAGGGAAAAGAGAGAGAAAGAGAAGGGAAAAGAGAGAGAAAGAGAAGGGAAAAGAGAGAGAAAGAGAAGGGAAAAGAGAGAGAAAGAGAAGGGAAAAGAGAGAGAAAGAGAAGGGAAAAGAGAGAGAAAGAGAAGGGAAAAGAGAGAGAAAGAGAAGGGAAAAGAGAGAGAAAGAGAAGGGAAAAGAGAGAGAAAGAGAAGGGAAAAGAGAGAGAAAGAGAAGGGAAAAGAGAGAGAAAGAGAAGGGAAAAGAGAGAGAAAGAGAAGGGAAAAGAGAGAGAAAGAGAAGGGAAAAGAGAGAGAAAGAGAAGGGAAAAGAGAGAGAAAGAGAAGGGAAAAGAGAGAGAAAGAGAAGGGAAAAGAGAGAGAAAGAGAAGGGAAAAGAGAGAGAAAGAGAAGGGAAAAGAGAGAGAAAGAGAAGGGAAAAGAGAGAGAAAGAGAAGGGAAAAGAGAGAGAAAGAGAAGGGAAAAGAGAGAGAAAGAGAAGGGAAAAGAGAGAGAAAGAGAAGGGAAAAGAGAGAGAAAGAAGGGAAAAGAGAGAGAAAGAAGGGAAAAGAGAGAGAAAGAGAAGGGAAAAGAGAGAGAAAGAGAAGGGAAAAGAGAGAGAAAGAGAAAGAGAAGGGAAAGAGAGAGAAAGAGAAAGAGAAGGGAAAGAGAGAGAAAGAGAAAGAGAAGGGAGAGAAAGAGAAAGAGAAGGGAAAGAGAGAGAAAGAGAAAGAGAAGGGAAAGAGAGAGAAAGAGAAAGAGAAGGGAAAGAGAGAGAAAGAGAGAAAGAAGGAAAAGAGAGAGAGAGAGAAGGAAGAGAGAAAGAAGGAAAAGAGAGAGAGAGAGAAGGAAGAGAGAGAGAAGGAAGAGAGAGAGAAGGAAGAGAGAGAGAAGGAAGAGAGAGAGAAGGAAGAGAGAGAGAAGGAAGAGAGAGAGAAGGAAAAGAGAGAGAAGGAAAAGAGAGAGAAGGAAAAGAGAGAGAAGGAAAAGAGAGAGAGAGAAGGAAAAAGAGAGAAGGAAAAGAGAGAGAGAGGGAAAAGAGAGAGAGAGGGAAAAGAGAGAGAGAGGGAAAAGAGAGAGAGAGGGAAAAGAGAGAGAGAGGGAAAAGAGAGAGAGAGGGAAAAGAGAGAGAGAGGGAAAAGAGAGAGAGAGGGAAAAGAGAGAGAGAGAAGGAAAAGAGAGAGAGAGAAGGAAAAGAGAGAGAGAGAAGGAAAAGAGAGAGAGAGAAGGAAAAGAGAGAGAGAAGGAAAAGAGAGAGAGAGAAGGAAAAGAGAAAGAGAGAAGGAAAAGAGAGAGAGAGAAGGAAAAGAGAGAGAGAAGGAAAAGAGAGAGAGAAGGAAAAGAGAGAGAGAGAGAGAGAGAGAGAGAAGGATAAGAGAGAGAGAGAAGGAAAAAGAGAGAGAGAGATTACTAATAAACAATTCTCTAATGAATCAAGTACTCATTAAATTTGCTTAATTAAAGATTATCTAATGGTTTTCTATTTTGAAATCATTTAATCAATATGTAACCCACCATCACAATCTAGCAGATAGCCTCCAGCAAAGATACAGGCTTGCTTTTTAAAATGAATGATAAAAAAGAAAAAAGTGTTTACAAACACAGAATAGATGGGATACATTATCATATCATGGGATTCGCCTCTCCATCTTGTTACTAAAATGAGTAAACGCCTTTTATAAAAGCAAAAAAGATTAAATTTCTTGAAGCAGCAAAAAAGTCTCAAAAGTTTTTACAAAAAGTCAAAGTTTTCTTTTTGGAGAAAATTCATCTGAAATCTGGAGATGAAGCAGTTTTATTATTTGATGAATTTTTGATGATCTGACAGATAAAGATTGCTGAATAGAGATGTCTACTAAATTTTGCTTAGCCTGTCATATGTCAACAAGACCTGTCTTTAAGACTCTTTACAAATTACTTTTGGCTGTACTACAGTTAGTCCCTTTGCACTGATGATAGATGGCACTATCATTTTTTTTTATAATAACAGAAAACTGTCCCAAAACCAGGTGAAAAAATTTTTTTTTAAAACGTGAGAGCAAGGTAAAAATTATTTATCTACTTGAGCAGTCATGAGCAAACTGTAGCTCATTTGGCTTTTTGAATTGCACAGATAATTTCATGAGGAAAATAACATTTATTAGAATTTGATTTGTTTAATTCTCACTTGTTCACTCACACATTCTCATACATAACCACATACTTGAACAATGATTAAGTCCAATGTTTCTTGAACTTTTAAACTTTTGTCAAAGGTAACATTTTCATAATTTTAAACCATTGGTGATTTTCACTAAGGAGATCAGATGTGTAAATATCTTTTGCTTTAGAAACAGGAAATTATAGAAAAATATTTTCTTCAAAAGGAAAAAGAAAAAATTTTGCCCATTTCTAAGACAGACGCTTATATGTAGGTTCTTCTGTAATGAAAATGGCTGAGGCACCTTCAACAAAAAATTACCTTTGAATCTTTTTAGTAGTGCAGCCTGCCTTATGATAAGCCATATCTCATGCAGCCCACTGGTCGAAAAAGGTTGCCCATGCCTGTACTAGAGATTGGCATTTTGATAATGGATATATTGTACACATACTCTGATCCCAGGCAGAATTGCCTATCCATGTCCATCCCATAATAGTTATTACATTTGCATGTACATATTGATATTTCTTTAGTAAGAATTCACATCTATAGGCCGGCAGACATTAATTTCACAGTAATAAGAAATAATTACTAGACTGAATGTAACAAACTATTATGGGACAGAAATAGTATTTTGTTTTTTAAATCTATCTTATAGATTTATTGTTTCTGTGCTTCTAGATCAGGGTGGTTATACAGTGTTAAAAAGTTCTCAGCCCAACCAATTTTCTAAAATATGACAAAAAAAAAAAAAAAATTTCAGACCAATTGATTGATTTGTTTTTCAGAGTTTGCCAAACTTTTACAAGTTATTTAAAGTCTAAAAATATTTGTTTTTAGACATTAATTCTTGGGGAGGGGGGGGGGGATAATAATGCTTTACTAATACAAGTCCTACTAATTAACCTATAGCTGAGGGAGGGAAAAGAGGTGGATTAATACCTTTCCCAAGGGTATTTGCATGTAAGTGAACATAACAAACCCAATTAGAATTGGAACCTGGCTCCCCAATTTCCAATTCAGAACTGTTATCCATTATACTGCCCACACAGCCAAGCTTACAGCACTTGATATTTCCAAGCGGTCACTCATCTAGGTACTAACCAGGCTCAACACTTAACCTTTTGATATATTGATGAGGTTTTAACAATATATTACCTGAACTTGTGAAAAAACTAAATCACTAAATTTATTCATGAAACAGAAAAACAATCTCTTGAAAATATAAGAAATGGATGGACTTTTATTTAAGAATCTGACAAATTTTATTACTTAAACATTATTTTTAATGGATACTCGTATTCAAGTAGACAGTGTTTTTCATCTACTGGCTTGGATATTCAAGAAATCTTATTGCATATTTTTCTCTAATAAGATTTTGAGTATTCAGGTTGGTAGGCGCTCTGTTTATTTATTAAACAGTATATTTATTTATTTTTGTCTACCAGCCTGAATACACGAGAAAGCTTATTAAAGAAAAAAATATGCACCCTCCAGCAGGATTTGAACTGGCACCCCTCTGTGCAGAGAGAAACTAACTTAACCAACTCAGTCACGGAGCAGCCTCACTGATCAAACAAAGTTTGAAATGTACTTTTAAATGAAATTTCTCTTGTATTAAATTCCTCAAAATTTTCATATCTGCTCAGTTTTGGATCAAAATGTAAAACAAAGTAGAATGATTTATTAAGCATAGCTTAGATGTAGCATAAGGCCAAAATTATGGAGCACCCAGTGAGGATCAAACTTACTACTTAGTCATAATTAATCTAGCATGACAAGCTTGCTGAATATTACATGTCTGGAGAAAGTTTCCACAGAGTGGAGCAAATAACCTCACTAAATTTAATTCTAGGAAGAAACCATTCAGTTTTACTTGGAGAGTCACTGAAGCTCCGTTCCTACCCCGCCGGATGGGTCACTGAAGCTCCGTTCCTACCCCGCCGGATGGGTCACTGAAGCTCCGTTCCTACCCAGAGAGTCATTGAGGCCATCAAGAAGGTGAAGAGAAATCCATGAAGAATCATGAGGAAGATAGCAAAACAACTGGATATTTCAGATAGGTCGCCAAAGTGGATAGTGAAAAGAGATCAAGAGCTAAAACCATATGATTCAATAATAAGCTGCTCTGAAGTGCCTCCAAGCAAAAATGGCTCATCAGAGGGAAGAAAATGATGGAGGAGATACAGCATGCTGCAGACAAAGGTTTTGTTTGGTCAGATGAGAAGTTTTTCATTGGGGAGTCTGTAGTCAACTACCAAAATGATAGGGTTTATGACAATTCACCAGGAAATTTTCCTGACTGTCAGAATGCATTTTCAAGTGACCGTTGAGCCGCTGTTACATCCAATGATTCGAAATCACCCTTGGAGATCATTGAAGAAAAGGAGAAAGTGAATAGCAAAGTTTATCATCAAATGTTAGCAAGATGAGTTGCCCTCATTGTTAGTCACATTTGGAAGTTGCTACGTTTTCACTCAAGAAGGATCTCACCAATTTGACATAGAACTGGTGCAAGAGATCTTTCTATGGATTTTTTTTGACAATTCAGCCTCCATCAAGCCCTGCCATTAATCCTATGGACTTTGTGGTATGGCCCGTATTGGGTAGCAACAACGTTTCACATATCTCATACTCAAATGAGTCAGACCCGAAAGAAACTCTTATGATGTGGCAGAATTTGAGTGAAGAAGTTATGCCCTTCAGTTGAAATGAGGTTAAGGGCTATGGTGAAAGGAAAGGGTGGCCATTTTGAATTGTAAATATATGTAAAATATTGTCAATAAATATAACAAGAAATGTGTAAACTTTCATTAACCAAAATCTAAAACTTTATTTTCTGATAAAATGGATAATGGGTAAATGCATATGCCACGCCCAGTAGATAAGTTTAGCCGAGTCAGTTACAATGTAATATGTCATGCATACAGTGAAAATCAAACTCACTGGTCCTATTTTGTTCTTAATTTTCATCAGTGACCATTCTGATGACATTAGCTCTCAATTTGGTATCTATGCTGATGATGAACATTTACTCCAGTCTTGATCAGATCAACATGGTCATATTGGCGGCTGATCTCATAAAAGGCCTACAGTCTGTTGTTAACAGGGACAAAGGATGACTTGTTAATTTTAATGCCTCCAAAACAAAACTGTTCATTTGAGAGACCCTTTTCTGCCTTCCATCAGCATGACTGATGCTAACCACCAGGAGAGTGACTCGTGCCTTCTCAGGCTAACTTCCTTGGCTGACATGAAATGGAAAGACTATATTGAATCCATCGCTAGGCCTGCTGCCAAGAAAGTTGGTTCACCATGTCATGCTAGACAATTTTTCCTCTCCTGAATCTATCTTACATATCTATAAGTCTACCATTTGTCCATGCTTCAAATATTGCTACCACGTATGATCTGGTGCTCCTGCTTGATAAATAGAGATTCTTGATAAAATCTGAAGACAAATCAGCAACATTATTGGTCTAGACCAGGCATCCCAGCTTCAGTCACTTTCCCACTGCTGTAAAGTTGCTTTCCAGTGTCTTTTCTATAAATACTTTAATGATAATTGTTCAGATGAGGTCTTCACTATAGTATCTAGACTTTATGATACTAAGTGCAGTACTAGATTAACAACAAGATCTAACTGGTTTACAGTTGAATTGGTTAGATGTAAGCATAAGTTCTATGTTAACAGTTTCTTTTCTCACTTATGGAACTCCCTTCCAACTTCTTGCTTTCCATACAAGTTTAATCTTCAAAAATTTAAATGTAATGTCAATCATTATCTACTATTTTCCTGATTACTCTTGTATTGTTCTCACTCCTCAATAATGATTATTTCCTAATTCTCTGACACGCAGTGTTCCCTTGTGTCTTAGTGGCTTTACTGCCTTGCATAAGAAATTTGATTTAAAAAAAAAAATAAAAAAAAAAGAAGTCTTATTAACCATTACATAATGGTGACTTAAGTTAAATCATGGACACTTAGAAGAGATTTTTTGTAGTAAAATTTAACAGGGGAATTCATGTCATGATTGACTCATATAATCTAAGAGCTGTGAGTGGTTGAACAAGTTATCTGAACTGGAAATGTAATAGAGTGTTTGAATTTCAGCTGAAGTCATTTACCCCAACTTTACAGTTATACACTTGCAAGAAACATTGATCCATTTCTATTGTCCAAATTACTTGACAAAAATGTCATGTCACTGGCATGTCATGATGATTGAGGTAAAGTAGTGAGAACTTGGGTAAAAACACTTATTTTATCAACTTGGAAAGAAAACCAACATTTACTCTGTAGGTTTTGATATAATTATTTTTTTTTTTTTTCCAGTTATATTTTAAGTAAAAATAAAGATTTAATAAATCTTGTTCATTCTTCTATGAATATGAAGAGAAATACAGGATTTCCTTGGTTATTTGTATCTTGATTTTCTGGACTTCAATTATCCAGACATGACAGAGAGAAAAACTCAAAATCATTTAAACATTTTTCAATTATCCAAACTAGACTCATTCTAATACTTCATCTCTAAGACAAGCGTTTTGAGAACTTAGAAAAGCATGCGCAACAAAAATGCCAATAAAATCCGTTCAATTAATACTTGTTAACATTTATCACTGTAGCAGGGTAAACTTTTTGTACAGCATAAAGCTGTACAAAAAGTTTACCCTGCTACTGAAGAATAGTGTATTTGAATTTTATAGTTGTGTTGTCATATCCTGCTATGGCAACAGAAAACAACTTTAGTAAAATTAACAATAAGGATACTGCAATTGAGACCCATTGAAAAAGAATGTAGTGGGAAGTAATAGTAATAATGAAAGATTAATTTCCTCATTTTCATATAAAGAACATTTCAATTATCACAGCTTGATCATGCCAGAGATGCCCAATTTCAAACATGGAAGCAATAATTATATTTGATAAATGTTTAAGCTGGTTGTGCTTTCAATCAGAAGCTACCCTTACAAATACATTTACTGTAATCCTGCTTTGGGAATTAGGGGTAGAAAATCGCAGATACAGCCAGAAACAAACAAAATTGAGACATGATTTCATAAAAAATAAACTGAGCAAATTCTTGAAGAAACTGTTTAAAAATGTTATTTAATGAGATAAATGTTAAATTTCTTTCAGAAAATGACTTTTCTTCATAATTTTTCTATAATTTTGGTATTCAATTATCTGGAATTTTGAATTATCCAAACCTTTTTTTTAACCCTTGTCCTAAGCTGTCTGGATAATCGAGAAAGTATTGTAGAAAGTTTATTTATAGAAAAAACAAACATGAAGAGTCGTCCTCATTTTCCTCTCTGCTAGAGAAGGAATCCATTGGAAAGTTTTAGGACCCTCGATTCATTTAGAATTTATGCTCCAAGTTAGATTTGTGAGATTTTTTATTGGGTTGTCAGATAAATTTGTTAACTTTTTACATGTATTTTAAGCCTATTATCCACCAACAATTTTAACAAATCAGTCCAGAATATAAAAGGATAAAAAGAAATTGTAGAGGAAGAACAGAGCTAAAAAGACCATAAAAACAATAAGGTAAAAATATTTTGCATATTAATTCAAATAGCATTGGAAAAAAAGAATAAAAACGAATTTATCTGACAACTGAATATTTTCATAAATAAAGTCTTAAAGGTTTAGTTTTAGAAGGTTAAAGTGCCAAATCATTTCATTGATAGAAGGGGATACGATTAACAAAAGGAATTAATACTGAAAAAGAGACACCTTTTATTACTAATCTAAATATTGATAAGTCCATTGTTTTGTAATGAAACACTGCACTTCAACAGATTCAAGTCAGTAGTCAGGAGGGATGGTGAATACGGATAGTTACAGCGTTATTTTATGATAATGCTAACATATTTAAAAAAAAAAACAAAAAAAAACATTGAGATTGCACTAAATTCCAGAAACAAGAAAATTATATATATATATATATATATATATATATATATATATATAAAGATAATATATAAAATATATATATAAATATATATATAAATATAATATATAAAATATATATATAAATATAATATATAAATATATATATATATATATATATATATATATATATATATATAATATAAATATATATATAATTTTCTTTTTTCTAGTATTTAGTGCAATCTCAATGTTTTTTACGGCTTAGTGGTAGAATTTCCGACTGACGCCAATTCAGTCGGGTTTCAATCCTAGCTAAAGGCAACCAGACGTCTAGCCACACTGAAGAGCTGTGATACAGCGAAACAGTCTTCCTGTGGATGACAATAATTATATATCTCCAATTTCAATCACTTTTGTTAGTAGATATCCCACACTGGTAGAACTTCTAGTAACAAAAGTGATGGAAGAAATAGAATCTAAATGAAATGGCTATATATATATATTTGTGTATTTAGGCAGTAAATTCTCTTTTAGGCATGTCTTATTTTCATTTCCCAAGTAATTTCGATCTTCTTCCAAGATCATCTTTGGGGGTGCAAGTAGCACAAAACTAAAAGAAATTTAAACAGCTACAGCACATTTCTCTCATCCTTTAACATCAAACACAGACAGTTATTCGTGAGTATGAACGGATTTTGTTAAAAATTAGCAGACATAATGTCTGTAATTTATTCAATCAAACACACACACACGTGTGTGTGTGTGTGTGTGTGTGTGTGTGTGTGTGTGTGTGTGAGAGAAAACCTGTTTGATTCCACACCGTCTTACTGGGTTCAAAGGTCTTATTTGAGAGATATATGACAATCTACAGATATTAAATAAAACAGAAACTGTGGTGAGCCATGAAGAGACATGGTATAAAAAGGAGAGAAAGAGAGAGTGAACTAAAACAAAAAGGAAGTGAAAAAGAAACTATCAATAAAACAATTCAGCTGTAAGTATTAGAAGAGGAAAGTAACCATTGTAGTAGCTATTAGTATTGTCTGCTAAGTCAATCACATGGCAAGATTTTACCATCACATCCCAACTAAGAGGATAATTTTAGAAGTACAATAGAAACAAACTAAATGACCTCTAACTTTGCAAATAGCATAAAAAAAAAAGATTATTTATAATTAGTTTTAAAAACAAAATAATTTACTATGATAGTTTAGTTTGTCTTTAAAATATTTCTAAAAGAAATGGAGAAGTAACAAGTTTCTGAAGAAAATTAAGATTTTCCAATACCTGTAAAAATTTCATGATTTTTTATTTTTTTAAAAATTTTCTGATGAATCTTAATTCTTAAGTTAATTATTGAATAATCTTGTGCATTCCACAGCTATAGAATACCTGTGGAAATTCTCCTTTTGCTTCATTAAATATCCGAGCCTAACAACTAACAAAATATAACAATAAGAATCATACATATGAATGTAGGTCATTATCTAAACAAGTAAGAGGGTACAAATGTGAAGATTCAAAATAGACAAGGTTCTCCATTTCACTGAAGCAGACAAACATATGAGAGCATTATTGCTTCATCCATCTTCCCTTTCGTTCTTATGCATGCTTCCTTTTTCTCACTAAAATCAGTGTCTCTGATATATTTCTTTTTCTTCCACCTTTCCTTGCAATCAAGATGGAATGGTCCATTAGTTAACCAAAGTAATGGCAGAACATAATGCATGTGCTAACTCACTGAGGAGCAAGCAGAATTATCATATAGTTTGAGTTACTTTAAAAAAGGCTAAAATAATTTTTTAAGCTTTACATTGCTTTTCATTAATTTTTTATATTAACTTTTTTTTTTTTTAAATCTAAGAATTTGATTTTAGGTTTTATTAACTCATGACAGAAAAAAATCAAAAATAGTTATTTTTCTAAATTATTAAAAAAAAAAAAAAAAAAAAAAAAAAAACGTGGGTGGGGGAAATAACAGGTAACAAAAAACAAAACAAAAAATACTCTCATTTAGTGTTAAATTATGGAATTAATTCCAACAAAAATGTCATCAAAATGTTGCCATCTACAATTTCAGTTAACAATAACCAAATTATTTTAGCTTTCGGAATAAAGAAAAATCCATTAATATCTGAATTTGCAAATTATGTATTGTAAATTGATACTTCCTGCAAAAATGTCGAGCTGTCTGAACATGTTGCAAGTTTTTAACTGATTACAAGACAAGTTTCGTTAAGTAGAAAGAAGAAAAAAATATAGAAACTTAAAATATAAACTTGAGTCAAAGACAAATGCAGACAGAATATTATTACGTTGATGATCTTAGTACCCGCCCAAAATGACTGGATTATTAATGGAAAAATTATATTTATGTGTAAATAAAAATTTAAATTCTGCATATTTTGGCATCAATTGTTCTGGCAAACATGTCTTATTAAAAATAGACATTTTATGCTTTTTAAATTTATTGATCTTTTTTTTTTTCTAGTATGTGAATGATTTTTGGCTATTTTTTGTGCTTTACATCTCCAATATTTACAAAGTTATTTAGAAAAAATATAATTTTATATAGAAATACAATCAGAAAGAAAAGAAAAAAGAAAAAAAAAAATCAACTTAAAATATAAAAACTTTAGTCAAAAATAAGTGTAGAAAGAATATTTTTAAAATATAATAATTATTGTTGTTGTAGTATTAGCACAGTTGTTGTAGTATTAGTATACCACCAGCACCACCCAAAATGACTGGATTATTTATGGATGGATAGGCATTTCAGCTGAGGATCAGGGGGGATGGAGGGAAGGGGGATGGAGGGAAGGGGGAGAGAGAGAGAGAGTAAAATAAAAAAAAAAAAAAACACAGAAAAATTGTTATGCTGAGTATACATTTTAAGTTACTCAAGATTAAAAATATAGGTAGATTAAATCCAGTTATCACATATGCCAAGATCAATATGTGCACAGGTTCCAAAATAAGGGTTATTTATATCAAATGTATTCAATCCCAGTATATTGATATACTGTATATTCTCTTTGCAATATAACACAGGCCTGTATCCCTGCGATTATACAGATATCAGATACCATCTTGCAATATATTAATCCATGTCACTTTTACCTGATGTCACAATATAGCAAGAATTGTAAATATACTAACAGAATACAGCAAGTACCATCCCATACATGTTTAATGAGGGGGAACAGACCTGGGAATCATGCCAGCCTCGGAAGTTGTCAAGCATATTGCATCATGTTGGTAAACATTGTTTTACTGGAAGTGTACATAACCTTCCTATTACAGGAAAGGCAGATTCATTCATATCTATTCTGTGGTTGGCTAAATAAATCTGTGAAATCTTCTTTACGATGACAGACTGGTCTTCGGGCCCAGATTGGATGATCCATTTGATTATTAGAATTTTCAATTTGAACAATGTTCTTGTTGTGCATGAGGATGTTCAATGCCCCCTCCACAAATACCAGAGGTTAGTAAAAGTTTGCAACTTGTGACAGCATGTCTGCACCATAATGCCAAGAGCTGGGCCTGTATGTCATGGATGAATAGAATATGGAAGATGTCGCTCCTTAGGCTTTCAATTTTCACATGCAAATGACAATCTCTTGCATGAAAGCATAGCCTGCTCTCAGTACTGAATTCTACAAAAGGCTATTCAAATCCCTCAGGTGATCTTTTCTCAACACCACTGGAGAGTAATATTTACATTATTAACAGTAAGACTAGCGTTCTTATCATTGTTTATTGTGAGGTCCTTAGTTCAACTATGAATAATGGTATTTATTCATGCCAGAATTTCAGACAGAAACCACAGGAGATGCTGTTGTGATTTACACAGAAGTCTAGGTAAAGGCGAGCATTCCCAAAGTCCTGTTACAAGTAAACTATTCCCAATGATACTGATGGAACATAATTGCTTTGATCTGCTCTGTGGTTACTGTACTGTCTGATATTGCTGCACTTACAATGTATTATGCGGCCATCGAAGACCTGGTCTACAGGTTTGCCGGGGACTCACGCGGCCATCGAGGACCTGGTCTACAGGTTTGCCGGGGACTCACGCTGCCATCGAGGACCTGGTCTACAGGTCTGCCGGGGACTCACGCGGCCATCGAGGACCTGGTCTACAGGTTTGTCGGGGACTCACGCGGCCATCGAGGACCTGGCTTCAGGTTTGTCGGGGACTCACGCGGCCAGCAAGGACCTGGCTTCAGGTATGGGGGGGGAGTGGACTTTTGTGGCCATCCTGGACCTGATCTACAGTTAGGGGGGGGGACTGTTCAATTGGCAACTGTAGCCAACATTAAATCACAATGGATACATCATCCTGAACATAAACAGAAATTCTGAGATGGTCATTCAGCTTCTCAAAAGCTGACCCTTCTCAAGCAGCTTTGACCGAATGACAGGAACAGCTGAGTCTCCATATGGCATGACACCTGGTTACACTCACCATACTGAATCTTACAGTAGCAAATATCACTGACTAAAGTTCAAACAGTATGCTGGTACGAGTCTAACTATACAAGACAGCTAAAAACAGATATTTTATCAGAATATCTACTAACCCCTAACATGTACATACAGTACTTGTGTCAAATTCAGCACCCTCTTGCAGGGTGTAGGAGTTTTGATTTTTGTTTTATTTTATTTTTGTGTCCAAAAGTAATGTCTGATATTTATTTATGCAGATACTATAACAGAGTTTGGAAATGCAATTAACTATTAGCTAGAAGTGATTTTCAGCAACAAGACACTTTCTCTACCCAGTCATCATTGATTATGCATCTTTTTCAGCAATGAACAACAGATTACACAGTGTACTCTAAAAATCTGAACCAGTGGACATGATCTAATATTTCACAGCAGTGATAACATTGCTGCCATGGAAATGTTACCCATGTTATCCCTCTTTATTGGCCTTAAGAGATAAAAGTCAGTAGGCACCAAATGTTTTTTAAAGCTAATTTTTCAGCCAATACAAAGCCATTCAAAATCGAGGATTACTGAATGAGGTTGTTGTATGACTCGAAGAGGAGGAAGTAAGTATAGATTATGAGGATATGTAGGGTAGATAATGGTTTATCTTCAATTATCTTTATGTAACGATTGCAGTGATCAAGGAAGCATCCACTTGGGAGTCAGTTCCACAAAGTAGTGGTTCTTGGGAAGAAGCTGTCCAAATGGAACTTCCTCTTTACTAATGGAATACGAAGGGAATGTAAATGATCTATTCAAGTCTATGTAGCAGAGTGAACTTAGCTGTGAAAGTCAGAACTGGTGGAATGAAGGAATGAAGCTTGTCAGAACATTTGCCATAGCTAGATATAACTTAATTCTAACCGTTTCTTTTCTTGCACTTCTCACCCATAGAAGTCTTCAGATTCCTTGCTTCCCTGCTACCTACACTCTTCAAAAATCTAAATGCAACATCAATCACCATCTTCTGTATTCTTGAAGATGGTTCTTTTATTGTTTCTTTCTCTTCATTATTAGTCTTCTCGTTCTCTTTCACTCCCAGTAACCCCTTGTATCTTAGTGGCATTATTGCCTTCCTTGGCGTGAAATGATTTTAAAAATACACTGCTTTTAAATATGTATAGTTATTAGAAATTTTATACTATTCGAGTAACACATCATTTTCCTTAAATATTTGCATGCATTCATGTGTCTACTACTACGTCTGTGCACCAGATATAAGTAAAATGACAACATAGTGATAGAGTAGCAAGAAGTTTGCAATGCTTTGCCTGTGGCTATACAGAATATATGGTAGAACAGACCAGCCAAAATTTTCAAAATGATCTATGGTTCTCAAAACAGTGTGGGGCCTGGCATTACCACATGGCAAACAAAAGATTGTGTCTGTATTCTCTGGTTTAGGGCCTTCAGCTTGGTCAAAGTCATGATGTAATGGTTGATGGTTTTTCCAGGTTCCAGGAAATCTAGGAGACACAATGTTCTTATCTCAAAATAAAGTGCATGTAGCACAATGATGGCTGAATCTTGAACAATTTCTTTGATGAGGAATTTGCATGTAGCCATTCCATTTTGCTTCTGGTTTCAAGTAAGACAATATCTCATCAGTAGTGATGTGGTCCAGGAAAATCACCTTCAACCATATAGTGATTCAGCAAAATCCTGACAGACTTGCAATGGTGGTTGTTCTGCTTTTGTGAGAGAATCCATGGGAACCATCTGGCACATATGTGCCCCAATTCAACTCCATGTGCAGTTCCCCAGTTGTAAATGACCATTGTCATTTTTGGGGGGTTGACAGTTGTATAAGGCTGCCAGGAAAGTGACAAGGCATCGTCATATTTCATGGCACCAGTCTAAACAGAGAAATAGATAAATGACTGGCCAAAACTTTGACAAAATACTCAAAGATGTCTACAGAAAATTCTTGAAAAACAAAAACACCACTGTCTGAAAAGCCATTGTGCTACTCTTGTTTCTGTCATGCCATTTACCACATTGTGTAACAAGGACTTCCTCTAACATTGCTTCTGCACCATTCTATAAATGCATTGCAATTTTTTTTCACTACCACTGAGGTTCTGCACTCAGTTTGGATCATAAGTGTGGAAACTGTGATAGATTACCTACGAGGTGAAGATCATCATCTCCCAAAGATCCTATTTCTGTGCTTTTTATATAATGTCAAGTCAGACACCATTCTGCCAGACTGTTTTCTGACATTGTGCAACAGCATAATAAAACAAAAAACATTACTTTATGTGTCCCCAAGGATACATGGCCTAGTGGATAAAAGCATTGGATGAATGAGCCAAAAAGTGACTAAAGCCAAGAGTTCAATACTTGGCCACAGCAGAGAGAACAAAAACTTTGAGAGCCGAGTTACTAAAGGGAATAAACGGAAACAGATATCCAAAAAAGGCATGGCATGTGGAATTAGAACAATCTATCCCTGTGGACTAAAAGGGTTTGGTTCAAAATTCCAATGTATATCACCTGGAGAAGTTCGGAGTGTATAACGAATATGGCAATAAAGATGATGACAGCAGTCCGAATGATGTAAATAGCTACAATACCTCATATCAGAAATATAGACAGGTCATATCGTTTATATTGTATAAAATTTTTTTTTTTTTTTTTTTTACTGATATTCACCCAATACAAAGCCCAAGGGCCACTCAAAGTAGAGGGTTACTGAGTGGGATTGTAAAGAAGGGGAAAGTAATAGAATATTATAAGGACAAGCAGGATAGGTATCTGTTGAACTTAAAGAGATCCAAATTGTAATTGTCAGGGAAATATTCCCTTGGGAGTTTGTTCAACAAAGTAAAAGTTCTGGGGGAAGAAGCTGAGTGGAGCTTGCTTTTTATCAAAGGAATACGAAGAGAACAGGGATGCTTTATCAGTGTGAATATGGGTTCTAGTTAGTGACATTAACGAATGTAACTTTTTTCTGAACACCTGACACAGAAATAGTGATATAATAGTGAAAAGCTAGTGTGGTTTTATCTGTGAGATAAAGGTTGCAAGGTGGAGAATGATTCATCACCAACAAGGCCACGTAATTACTTTTGAACTCTGCTGAGGTGGAACAGCGAGGACTGGGTAGCACCAACCCAGGTATACCAACAATACTCCATTCTTGGACTTATCAGACTCTTGTGAAGATAAAGCATGGCAGCAAGAGTCAGGTATTTTCTCTACTGCCATACCACCAATATCTGCTTCTCGCATTGGGGGGTGGGGGTCATGATAAAACTGGAGGCATCACTTTCAGAGCAACCCATGTATATAGATATAAATCAAGTCATTGTAACAGGTACAATAAAACCGCTGATACAAAGGAAACTATACAAATTGTTTGACCATGTAAATAAATGAGGAGCTTTTATGTACTGTGTGCTGTCAGGACATGGACAATAGTGGCTCTCCATTACTTTCTATCCTTTGTAGATCTAAGCAATGTTGGTCCCATTATTACCCCTCTAGTCCATGTTCTATCCATTTGCACACATCATAAGTGTCAAATTCTCCAAGCCAGATTTCCTCTTTTTCCGATTCTAAATGTTAGTGTCCTTTTTGTTTCGATTTCATTTAAAACTTCCTTGTTATTCACATGTTCTGTCCATGGTATTCTCAGCATCCTTCTGTAGAACCACATATTTGATCCCTGAAGCCTTCTCTTCATCAGCAAGGAAATTGTCCATAAAGGAAGATAGATATTACCTGGCAGTTCAGCACTCTTTCCTTTGTTTCTAATTGGTTTCCTGTTTTTTATTTTCATGTGTCTTTGAATATTCTTAACCACATTTTCTATGATCTTCTCAGATAAGATTGTGTCATCTCCAATTTGTAGCTCACATTATGGGCTGCCCCTCTTGCTAACAACCATATATTGTCTTCTTATAATTTGTGATTAGTCCTTTCTTCTTGCTTTCTTTTATCATCTTGTAGGTTGATGTGATAATACAAGATCCAATATAAATAAATATAAGAGCAATCGGTAGAAGACACTATCACCTAAAGACAGACTAACGCAAATAACACACGGGACAATTCAACAGTTAACCCTTTCATCAAAAGAAAACGACCAGCGCCTGGAACAAACACTAAAAGGGAATGTAACTAACACCAAAGCCAATTCTTCTTGTCACCTGCGTGTTTTTTTTTTTTATTGATGAGTGACAGGTGACATAAGCCCGGATGGAAAAGCTTTAGGCCACAACGATTGCGTTTAAGCATGAAACAGACTGTTGCCACAGGATGTTGACCTCAATGTCCATTTTTATATTCACATATGCTCTATCATTGATATGAAATAACTATATGAAGGCCATGATATACAGGATACAAGAAAATGGTAGGCTATGCACTGACAGATGTTCTTCATAATAAAATGTAGTCAGGGGAAGTCGATCCACTAAGAACGGTGCAATCAAGTGAGATTTCAAGATTTCACTATATGAACCATAGCATACACAAAACAAAAACTGCTCTTTAAAAGGGGTGGGGACTGAAATCTCCAAGAGTGAAATTCAAAAGGTTTTATTTGATTCAAGTAAGGAGTTAGCCAATGTGAATAAAACAAGTGGTTGACTATATGACTGAGTAAAACACAAAATGAACAACCTAGAAATCTATTTAGAATTTTTAAAAGAATTAGAAGAAAAAAAGAGAAAAGTTTAACATGAAGATAAAATTTGTACTGGTTGGCATTGGTGAACTTGGAACTTAGCTAAAAATTTGGAAGAAACGAAAACCTGGTAGAATTGAAACCATCTGGATAATGGTATTACTAAAAGAGAGTGTAGAGACAATTTGTCACATGATCTAAGTTAGCAGTTACTATTTGCATAAGAACTCTGATTAAAATAAAACTTGTTTGTTTTTAAAACAGGTTTAAGAAAAGGCAGCTAGTTTTAAACTTCTTCAGCAAACCATCTTGATCAGAATTTGAAAAGTGATTGACGAATGGATAGTATATTGCCAAAGATTGGTTAAAAGTTTAAATGGTAGCAGAAATTTCCGTTAGTCACAGCTGACCTATGCAACAGTAATGACAGAAATTCCCTCATTCAGTTATTAGGTTAAAATAGTGTGGATATAATAACACGTGAAGCAAAAGTTCTGTATTTCCCCAACAATGAAGGAACTATTTACCAAACTAGCACTCAAACCACCCTCACATCTGAGATGATAAATGTTAAATTTTTAATGCATTTTTAAAATTTTTTTATTTTATCAGACATTTACAAAGCAAAATTTGTGTGCATCCTCGATACCAAGGCATGCAGTATTTTCCACTAATTGTTAGTCAAATAAATGTTTACTTTTGAAAAATTACTGTGTAAACAGATGAATCTGGTGACAAGTTTGTATAGATTTCTTTTCTTTTCTTTTTAGCATGGACAGAAATTGATCTTGGTAGGCACCACCTTGTGTCCTAACAAGGCTGATTAAAAATAAATGCTATATCAGTGACAGGGAATTCATTCCTCAGATAGCACCACTCTATTGCACTATGGAGTTGGGGGTCAGACAGACACCCTGATGTCTGCTCCAAAGTGTAGTTTCTGGATGACTCAGCATAAAATAAAAACTTTTAGTCATTTTTAGTCATGTGTCTTTCATGTGTCATATTTTGGCCATTGTGAAGGGTGGCAAATAACATGAAACGACTAAATTTTCAAACACAGTATGAAACGAGAGCGGAGTGGGGAGGCAGAGAAAGAGAGAGAGGTGTGTGTTATTATTAAGCATAAAATAAAGGCAAGTGAGAAAAAAAAGAGAAAGAAAAGAGATTTTGAAATCTAAAGTAGCTTTGAAGAGAAAAAAACAACTCCCGTATAGCTTAGTTACGAACAGAATCCACCCCCACCTCGTGAATGAAAAACAAAAAATGTTGAAGTGGGGAAGCCCGAAGATTGAATTTTTAGACAGTGATTGAACCTACTCTTAAAACTATGGTTTCCAATTAAAAAAAGAACAGAAAAAGAAGCCCTTTCTTTAATTAACCATATCGACAATCATGAATTTATTCAGATAAAAAAAATAAATAAATAAAATAATCGAATGACAATTTATATCAACATGCTTGTCTATGGTAAATAATTCCCAAAATACCATTTTTGTTATGTAAACCAAATACAACAAGCACCCATATTACACAAGAGATACGCTGAATAGATCTCGGCTCGACAAAGTAAATCCTTTAAAAAGGAAAAAAAATATTCGTCGTTGTCAGATTTTGGGAACTGAATCCGGCCGAGAACTTTTCAACACCCTCTCATTCATATACAAACACGCACACACACACAAAGAGAGAAAAAGTCAAATTAACTAACTTGAAATTTACAAAGTTGTTATTCAAACAAACAGGTAGATAGACTTAAAAGTGGTAAATTTACTTTTGAGCCAAGCTAAGTCAACACAAAGAGGGGAGGGTGAACGTGCTAGATTTAGACAGAAAGTTTAACATTGTCCCTTCCATTTCCCCACCCCGTACAGACAGGAAGTCGAACTGCAGATATTATCGTGTAAAAAAAAAAAAAAAAAAGTCAGAAAAAGGCAATACTTAAAGAAAGATTTTTTTTTTTTTAATTCTTAAAAGTAGGTCATTATTATTATTATTGTTATTAGGAAAGTTGATATGCAAATTTGAAATCTAGACGTGATAACGCTTCTTTACAAGGCATATATTGATACCTAGCTTGACCTAAATGTAAGAAACCCGTTAACAGTTCAACTACAGAGCTAAAACAAGAAATATAAAACTTTTTTTTTTTAATATTAAAAACAAGTTTATTTAACTGCAATTACCTCTGCCTCTTGATTGGAGGAGGGGAATTTTTGGTATCAGTAACAAAGACAACACTGTAAAAAGGTTATTGATTGGTCAACAACAACAAAAAAACACAATAAACACGTTCTTCTTTCTTTTTTTTGGTAGTTAAAATCAGATTTAAATTATCTTTTTTAAAAAATACAAGGAGTTTACAATTAATAATAATGTGTGTTTTTTGTTTATATATATTTTCTTATCACACCAGAAACATCCTTTTTCAACGAATGATAGCTTTGTTTTTTAATTAAAAAAAAAAATGTTTTTCAATTTTCACGGTGTGTCTGGATTGTAAAGGGGGATACTTGAGAACAGTAGCAAAGATAGCTCACAAGTTTGAAACAATGCAATCGCAAAATAAACAAACATTGCAACCAAATGATGCAATAAAAACCAATTTCGAAACAATGGCCACAAAAGACTTCAGAGTCAATCCTTTTGAAGGCAGAAACAGTTTTCTTTCAATATTACTACAGTACACGAACTGCTATATAAACAAATCAAGTTAGTGAACATTACAAAAAAATCGAACACGATTTACATAAATTAAATAAATAAATCATAAACTACTTACAAGGGCTATTAAACATTAACATTATACAATTTGTTTGCAGCTGATATAGCGAATATTATTTTTAAATGCTTTAAAATATATAATCAAGCATCAAGTTCAATAGGAAAAGAAGAGGCAGTGCGTGTTTATGGGTAACTTCGGGCGTGTTGATAGATAGATAGATAGATAGATCGGAAGAAAAGCTTTAAATGAAATTAAATAAACTATGCACACAAAAAAGTATAACCACCACCAGGAGGCGGATAATTATAAACACAGATGATAATTGTGTTGGATTGACCTTAAAATTAACGAAAACACGAAGCGTGATCACTGTGGAAGAACAAAAAAAAAAAAAAAAAAAAAAAAAAAGAGAGAAAGAGAGAGACATTTGAGGACCTGATTGTGAAAATAGGAAAATGTAAAAGAAAGCTACTTAAAATTACAACTTTTTCTCCTTTTTTTGTGGTTAGGGGAGGAAAAAAAACTTATTTTAAACGCTATAGATTTTTTTCTTTAGTTACTACAAACCTTTTGCCAGAAGTAGTGGTGTCTATAGTAGCAGACACTGCCGTTGTGGCCTCTTCCAAAAGTACGTACTCCGCCATCTGGTCGACGTTGTTAAGTAGAAGAGGGAAAAAGGAAGAAAGAAAGAGAACAGACAGGGAGAATACAAAAATAAAATGAAATAAAAAAGGGATGGTAAACTTGTTAAAGAGAGAGGAAGAGAAAGGAAAAAAAAAAAAAAAAAGAAAGAAAGAAAGGCACGCTAAGAAGAAATAGTTTTCAAATATATCTGAACATGAAAGCGAACATATACAGTTCAAAGACAACGAGGGTCATGACCCGAACATCTTAAAACTACAATAACGGAAAGCTAAAGAAGTTCATATAAAATTTCCATGTTTTTAAAAAACGTATTGGAAAATAGAGAGAGAGAGTGAGAGAGAGAGCGACTATGTCGGTTGTAAGCGGTCCTTAACTTACGAAGACATTATTAAAAAGGCGATATAAACAGTGAACGAAAAACAAAGGATTAATTGCAACGGGGTGAGGGTGTGTGTTAGTGTGTGTGCAACTCCAGGAAAAACAACACTAGCTCGGAGTCATGACATATTACACACTACCGCAGACGTAATTCTACTACTACTAAGTACTTAATATTAGTAGTAGTGGCTTTTGTCACCTATCAGTTAGTTCATTGGACACGCGTTCGCTTAACAACAAAAGACGAATTACGACTAACAGAGAAAATAACACACACACACAAAAGGGGGGTAAGAGTTGTCTACACGTGTTTTTATTAAGCACGCATTTTGCAGGTGTACACGCACTTGTAATAATCTCAAAATGATGAAAAAACACAATCGTTTCATAAAGTTTAGCAAGTAAAAAAATGAAAAAGTAAAAAAAAAGAAAAAGTAAAAGTAAGAAAAAGTAAAAAAAAATAAAAAAGAAAAGAAAAAGTAAAGTAAAAAAAAAAGAAATAAAAGAAAAAGTAAAAAAAAAGAAAAGTAAAAAAGAAGAAAAAGTAAATAAAAAAAGGTGTGTGTGTGTGTGGGGGGACAACAACATGTTAGAGGAGATTGCACGTACACAAACATCTCTAAAAAAAACTAAGTCTCACTTTTTTTACACTAGTGGTCTTGTACAAAATCAAAATAAACAAATTAAACAAAAAAAGTGATTAAAGACCACAAATTAGTCATGAGCCTCACCGGTCATCATAAACACAAACACAATCAACCTGCGGAAGGTTTTGTTTCGATGATAACAATAATTGTTCGAGTTAACAAAGGAAAGAAAAAAAAACAAACAACCATTGTACTAATAATGTACTATCATCATAAAATAAATTCATAATATACAATGTTTTTTGTTTTTTTACAGTACACAAGAAATTGTATGTAATTTTTTAATCAAATGCTGAACAATGTTATTGTTATTTCTACACTTTTTAAATTTTATTTATCCCCGGAAAAAAGAGCAAATTATGAGAGCGATCCGCATTATTAAAAGCTAAATAAACACCATCAAAATCGGGACTCTTGCTTTTACAAAAGTACTGGAAAAAAACAATTACTAATTCAGACATTACTTAAAAAAATAATCATTTTCAAAAGCAATTGGTTATTAATTTTAAAACGTTTTTAGTTCATGAGGCTGCTTTAAAGGTGAATCATAGCTTACATTTATTTTTAAGATTTATTTAAATTTTTTTTAGATAAATAAAAATTGCTAATCATAATTAGTTATTTTGGGGGGGAAAAAAGTTACAATTATTTTTTCTAACAATCACAACAAAATTGTAAAATTTTTCAAATGACACTGCAAAAATGTGCACAAATCTGAAATTATTGGAAGTTTGTGATTGTTTTCATAATTTTTAAAAATTTTTATCAGTTTCCTTCTTTCCGTCATAGTTGTTTTTGTTTTAATAAGTCAATGATGAAACAATAAGAAAAATCCCTAAAAAGCAAAAAATTAATTAGGAACACAAAAGGGAGATAATTTAAATAAAATTATAAACTAACGATTACGAAAACTATTTTTACAGTTTACAAATAATAAAAAGAAAATAAATGGCATTGTGTGAAAATTGTATGGAGGTGCGGGTGGCCTAACAGTTAATGAGACACACACACACACAAAAATCAGTTTGAACTCCGGGTTAGAACAGTATGTGTTTGCTTTGTACTAATACCCTTGGGAACAGGTATATCTCCACTTTTCCAACCTATGGTCATGTAAGATATTTGGGACCTTTTAACCCTGTAAGATAAAACTATCTTGTGCATTGGGCTAATGACCTAACCCATTGAATTAGTCAGCATCAATACACATAGTTTCAGCCCAATATGTCACGAAGAAATACAGAGAGGGGGTGGAAAAAAAAACAAAAAAAACAAAAACAAAAAACAAAAAAAAAACAGGTATATATATATATGGCATATCAACTGGTGGGACTGGTATGGCCAGTGGAAAAATAATCTACCCCTATCGATTAAATAAATGGTACAATTTTAAGTTCCCAGAGAGCACAACACTCTTAACCATTCAAAACTATAACAAGATGAGGAAATCTGTCTAATTAAAGTATCATTTTAAACAAAAAATTATGAAATATTAAATTTTTAACATTTTCATTATTTTTTAAATTTCAGAGACAAAATTTAATTTTTTTTTTATCATTCCCCCACTCTGAGCAAGGCAATAAAGCCACTAAGATACAAGACATTACTGAGTGTGAAAGAATAAAAAAAAGAAAACATTATTAAAGATAAAACAATAAAGGAACAGGAATAAGATGATGATTGACATTGTATTTAAATTTTTGAAGATCAAAGTTGACTAGGAAGCAAGAGGCCAGAAGAACACAAGAAGGAAGAAATGCGACGAAAGAAACTATTGGTATAGAACTTGTGGTTACATCTAGACATTTCAACTGTAAAAGGATGAGACCTTGCTGCCTAATCCAGTACTGCACTTAAATTCATACATTAAGTCTAGGTAGCAAAGAGGAAAGCTCATCAGAGCAATTACCATGAAAATATTTAGAGAAAAGGCACAGGGAAGCTCACATTATGGTGGTGGGAAAATGACCAATGAAAGTGACATGGCCAAGATGCCATGCCAGGACCAATAACATTGCATATTTTTCTTTGTATTTTATCAAGAATCTTTAATAAATACACAGAAGTACCAGACCAGACCAAAACAGACCAGACATGGCAACAATATCCAATGCATGGACAAAGGGTAGATTTATAAACGTGTAAGATAGATTCTGGTGAGAAAATTTACCTAGCATGACACTGTGAACCAACATTCCTAGCAATTGATTCAATATAATCTTTCCATTTCATGTTAGCAGAAAACATTAGCTTGAGATATTATCTACTGAAAAGATTTACTATAGATAGGACATGCGAGCAATGAGGAAGTTTTAAGGAAATAGAAACTCTAATGAAACATTAACAATCAGAAAGAAAAAGCTGGAATTTCTGGCACACATGAGGAATGAAGGCTTGGAGAATTTATCTGAAATGTAGTGTAAAGACTAACCTTCTATATAGCAATGAAGGCTGGACAAAAATGGCATGAGGCAACCGAGATGTGTGTCTACTAGTAAATATTACAGTTGAAATATTATGAGAATACCATGGCTAGAACATGTAAACAATTTGGAAGTTTTAAGAAAAAAAAAGAACAAGGAAACTGATACTCATAATCAGAAAGAGAAAGTTGGAATTCATGGAGAGGAAAGGCTTAGAGAATTTAATACTTACAGGACATTGATAAAAAAGAGAGAAACAGCATCAGGTACACAAAGTTTCTATCACATGACATTAGGGTCATAGGGTAGTTCATGTATTGAAGCTATAATAGCAGTGGTGTATCTAGAACAGTGTTTCCCAACCTTTTTTTTTTTTTTTGTCAACCACTGCCCGCTTTATGCACAAATTTTTTTGTCAACACCCCTATGTCAAATTAAATCTCTCATAGCAAGATAAAACTTAGGTATTAGCGCAAAAATAATTTTAATAATTTTCATTTCTATTAGAAATGCTAATGATTAAAATTCTAAACAAAACAAACAAACTTTTATTTGATAAATTATCTCAATGTTTTCAATGCGATGGTTGACTTTGGTGCTTACCAGCTAAGGTTACATGCAGTCTTGGAAGTAATTAAGTAATTATATATCTCCTTTTGTAATTTGCAGTAACTGTATTGAAACCATATTCAGTAATATAACAAGTTGGAAAAGCATTGAAGAAAAGTTTGATAGCTTCCCACAGCTTTAGATACCTCTCAGAAATTTCCTTTTGTAGCCAATATTGAATAATTTTTGAAACTTTGAAAAAAAGAAAAAAAAAAAAAAAAAGAAAGAGAGAGAGAGAGATAAATGCCCACTGCCCCGAGTCTGTTCACTGCACAAATGAAATAAAAACATTCTAGTGCCCCTTTTCAGCATAACCCTGTATAAAGGGGCACAAGCTCCCACGTTGGGAAACACTGGTCTAAAGTAAGATAGCCTGTTGGAGCTCACTAATCTTCAGGCTGGCTTTGAATTTAGAGTTTTGCTTCTCATAGAGTAACTGCTATTTCAAGGCAAGAGAGTCAAGTCTGCCTTGCTATTTAAACCATAGTTGATGTGAGAAAGAGATGGAGTCTTATTTTCTCCCCCAAGGGTACTTGTGCAAAAGTGAACGCATGGAACTTTTCAAACTCAGCTCACCAATTTCTCTTTCTAAGTTGTTCGTTACACTACCTGCACATACAGCTCACAGGTGATCCCACGTTGCACCTAGTACCCGGGCGATCCCACGCTGCACCGAGTACCCGGGCAATCCCACACTGCATCGAGTACCCGGGCAATCCCACGCTGCATCGCGTACCCGGGCAATCCCACGCTGCATCGAGTACCCGGGCAATCCCACGCTGCATCGAGTACCCGGGCAATCCCACGATGCACTGAGTACTCGGGCAATCCCACGTTATACTAAATAGTGGAGTTCCCCAACACTCACTTTGCTATGTAAAGAAAATTATAGTGTTTAAATCCATACTAGCTGGACTTAAGAATAATTTGGAGTTTCTGGAGGAAGAATGTTTCCTTTAGTTTCACAAATTATATCAGGTGAGGCCTGAAAAAGGGATCATCTGAGAAGCTGAGCTAACCACAATTATAAAAAGAAAACAAAAAAAGGGGGGGGGGGGTAAGCCTCTAAACAATGTTGGCTATATTAATGACGCTTCTGACAAAACAAGACACATTTTGACTTGTACTAATTTTCTCTCTCTCTCTCACAGACACACACACACACACATATATATCTACAATATCTATATAAGTAGCTCAATATTATCACTATGCAACACTAAGCAAAGTTCAGTAAATATCAACAATGCAATGCAAGAAAAGGTTTTGGTTCAACTGACTTTTCAAAATCTGACCAAACAAAATTCTTTTAGAAAACCTATCTTGGTCAAATTGGATACTTTTCAGCACCCACTTCTAGATAAGTATTTTAAAACATACATGTATACAAGATGGCTACTGTAAAACAATGATTAATAAGATAACTGGGAAAACAAATACTACTGTAGTGGTAATGGCTGTTGGAGTTCTTTACAAGTGTAACCCTGTTCTAGATAAGGGTAAGTAAATATCTATAAACATGTCTGTTCTAGAACAGTTAGGAAATTAGTCTCAGAGGACATTGCTACTATAACGTCCCTCTCATTCGGAGCTCTATGATTGAGGCCTTGTGTCAGAACAAGCATAGGAAATATAAGACTTGCCATAATTAATTTTTGGATTTTTGCTTCTTAATATTTTTTAAATAAAAAATTTGTGGTGCAATAGTACAATATACCCTGCAATAAGAAATAATTATTTTTTCAAATTTCTTTTTCATATTATGACAGAGTAATCACACCTGATCAAAGATTAATTTTTTTTTTTTTTTTTGTGTGTGTGTGTTTTGTTTTTTTAAAATTAAAATCAAAAGCTAATGTGGAAGGGGTGGTCAATTTGCTATGTAAAGTCATTGTAAACTGATCAGAAAAAGCTCATACAATGTGATTTAAGATTAAAATGCATACAAACAAATCAGGTTGAAAACATCACTTCCTGTTTGATCACCAGAGTTAAGCAGTGTTGAGCCCCGGTCAGTACTTAGATGGGAGACCACAGGATAAGGGTAAGTGAACTTCTACAATCCAGATTATGTTTCAGCTTTAAAATAACTGACAGTCAGTTAAGTGCTACATGTGATACATGCTTGGGCGATCATATATCTTTTGATACATGACTGACGAGGCAGAAGATTTTTCCTATAGTCAGTTGCCATTTCTTTCTATGGTAGACTGGTTGCCAACCTAGGCTAAAGAAGCCAGTCTGTCCTGTTATTCAACCCATAGCTGACAGGAGAAGGGATGGAATCATACTGTCCACCAAGGGCATTTTTGTGTGTAAGTGAATATAACGAAATCAACTGGGATTCGAACTCAATTCTCCAAATTCTCATTCAGAGCTTTTATCCATTCCACCATAACATACATCCCAAATAAACCACAACGGGTTGATAGATCATAAAAAACAAATCAATCTGAATAATTAAAAAAAAAAAAAATTTGTTTTTTTAAATTCATAATATTGAGTGCCTAATCAAAATTGAATTAAAAAGAAAAATAGTTTTTTACTTTTTAAGAAATCACGTGGTGTAAGTGTATTTTGTTTTGGCCTTCATGGGAAGATCAATTTACTATGAATTGACAATTGTGATCTATAGTTATTAATCAAAAAACTTTGAAAACAATAAAAAAATGATTATTTCTGGGTGTAGTGCTTATTATACACTCTAGAGATTTTAATCAAAAAAATTACCAATAAGAAAATAGTTTCCTTTATACAGGGTGCTGCAGTAACACCTCCCACATAATGGTAAGGCAGTAAGAGGTATTTGTGGGAGGTATTTCTGCCACATTCTGTATAAAGGAACAACAACCAGTCAGTTTCTTCTGTTTATTTATTGTTGTTTTCTTGTATTAGATTTTATAATTTGCCATTTTATGATGAGTAATATTTTCTTTTCCTTCCTTTTTGCAGGTATGGCGGAGTAATGGATAGTGGTCTGAATGGAAGAATCAGAGAGCAGAGTTCAATTCCAGACGAATTCATTATTCAAGTAGGTGCTAATACCCTTGGGAAATGTATGAACCCATCTTTTCTCCCTGCCACCCCCCCAGCTATGTGTTGACTAGCAGGAAAGATTGGATCCACTAACTTTTGGTTGGTAACTGATCTAGGAGAAGAACAACTCTGAATTAAAAAAATCATAGTAGTAGGGTCTGGTGCGGAAGATAAGTAGAACCCCAGCAGCACAAAAAAAAACAAGAGCTGTTTGAAGGATGGATGAACTCTTCCCAGTCAATAGCCATCCACCCTGGCTATGGTTAAAAAGCCTCATCAACCTGCAATTGCTCATGCATGTAGCATGGCGACACATCTGAAGACATGGTCAATTAGAGAGAGGTTGCTAAAACAGGAGTAAAAAGTCACAGGATTTGGAGTCTTTGTTCTCCTCACCCACACTTGTTTTAATATATTTATAATTATGTGAATATATAATATTTCAAAATGACCGTTTTTGAAGTCATAGTAATGTACAAATGGTTATATTACAACAAATGAACATGTTAGCTGCAAGGAAAACAATAAATAAAATTAATCCATAAACTTCAGCAGAAATTTCCATCATATGCAGTCAAGCCATAGAATTGCAATGTTGAAAATTCTGTTAACTGCACAAACTAATTTTTTAAATGGATAAGATTTTTAAAAAAATAGGCAAGTTTTATATAAATTTATCAGTTTGTTTTTTTTTTATATAAATATTGTGCTAAATCATAATCTTAGTGAAAAACACAGAAGAAATAGATAATTCCAGAGACTGGATATTATATAATAAATATATAAACATCAAATTTTAATTATACTTAAAGTTAACCACTGCTTCTGTTTTCAGAAGGAAAGCTGGAAGGACTTCATATAAACTGACTTTAAAACTAAGCTGAAAATTAGAATAAGCCTTCTTCAGTTCCAAGAACATGTTGTGCTATAAGGACTGGACACATTAATATTTGTTTAAATGCCCAGTTATTGCTGATCCATATGAATTAACACACAATTGTTCAAATTGTCTTTCTGAATATTGGTTGGTATCTGCTGATTAATCCTTGCTTCCAACTCCTGACCTCCTTGACCATATAGTCAGCATCACACCAACATTTAAAATGGAACTAATACACTTTATTACTAAGTCTTTCTTATTATATTTTACTATTATAATTTATATAAAAGGCTTATAATATTTTATTATTAAAAGATGACTTAATGAAAGGTATCTTTTGTAATAAAAACATTTTAAAAGTTGTTCAAGATATTATATAGCGACACAAAATAGAATTCAAAGCTACAACTGTTCTTAAATTAAGCAATATTTGTAATTCCACACCTGAACAAGTAATCTCCAGGTAGACATAGCAACTGATTAATGCAGAATTCAATAATGAAATCTGGATTTGCCTGATGTGGCTTGTTTTGAAATGAACAAGTCTTTTTTTCATTTGCCCTGTATTAATATAGACAGCTACAGGTTAACCAATGACTAGAGATAGATGTAAAGAAAAAAAAAAATTTTTTTCCCCAGAAATGGCAGGAATTATTCCAGTAGGCAAAATCATTGTCTAAAATAAACGCTTTTTTACTATTAGTCTACAGACATTATATATAATTGGGAAAAACTTGTTTGTTTGCTATTTATAGCAAAACCGTTCTGTTTAAGATCGTTTTCTTTTATCGTTAATGTTTTGGACAAGAAAAATATATTTGTGTATTTTGGAATATCGCAGACTGTTTTTCTTCAAGAAAAGTTTATTTTCTATTTTACATAGTATTTGAAATTTACCAGAAAGAAATAAAAAATTTTTTTTTTAAAACTGCACAAGAGCAGCGTCAAGTGATTGCAAAAAGAAATGTTGCTTCGCATTTCATTTGCTTCCCATTGACACAAGATGTGAAATGAATTTAATTAGGTTTTATATTATCAAGAAACCATTTTACTCTCCTTATAACCAGTCCTTAACTCTTGCCCAGTATAAACAGATATTCCATCTCATACTGTCCGACCTCTTTGATATGGCACTCTGTGGTCTGGCAATCTCCAGAGTTCGGCACTTTTATTTTCTTTTTTTCAAAATAGGCCACAATTAATTGATTGAATAGCTACAAGGGCAAGCACACATTGTTCACAACTTTCCGCAGCAGCCAACAGCAGCAGATTGTTTTGAGAAGACAGTCTTGCTTCATATATATATATATATATATATATATATCTATAAAAAGAATGTTAAACATAAAAATGTCTTTAAATAATTGTCGGTCTTTGTCCATTTCAGAATGTGTGACGTCATTTGTTTATATTTGATACGCCATGAGCAGTTATGAATGTACGTGAGAGATTCATGGAAGATTGAAGTTTATAAGTAGTAAATTTGACGTTGCCAACCGAACGATCCTCAGTGGCCGAATCAGCTAAGGCACGTCAGGCTATATGACGATTCCGAATAGGATACAGGTTTGAATCCTGTCGGAGGATGAATATTTTCTATGAAAATTTCTCGGACATTCAGGCCGGTAAATGTTATTTAATACTGTTTATTATAAACAGAGTATTTACTTAAATACTTGTATCTATAAAAAGAATGTTAAACATATATATATATATATATATATATATATATATATATATTTGGTGGGGTTTAGGCTTTGTATTGAAGGAAACAATAGATAAAAAACCTTTGGAAGTATCAATGCTTGTTTTATTTCTTGTTTTAAGCATTGTTCTACCTTTGATAACACAGCAATACATATGTGGAATGAGCTGGCAAGATTACGTTTACATGTTTTTTTTTTAAAGAGCTGATTTCTGTTATTTGGTATTTTCTGTGGCCTGGCAGTGACCTGGTCTGTAGGGTGCCCAATTAAAGAGGTCTGACTGCATATAGAATGATAAAAGGTATAGTTTTTAAGGTATGCTATATTTACTGGAAAAAAATACTCAATAGCAGAAACAGGGCTTATATAAACAATATGGGCATAAATATCAACATTAGATGGCAGCAGCCGGTTTCATGTTTAAACAGAGCTGACGATTGCATTTAAGCATGAAACAGACTGTTACCAATCAGTATTTATACCTATGTCCCCAATGATTATATATATATTTATTTTCTGGGTTTACAATCAAGTGAGTACTTAAGAAAAAAGAAAAAAAGAAACTTACTTCTGTGGTACAGTTGGCATATTCTTCTGCAATTGATGATGCATACTTGGACTTTTGGAAGAGTCAGGTGTTCGTGTTTTTTGGTGCCTTAATAAGAGTAACCTCCCCAGCTCCTCACACCACATTGAAAGCATAGCTTAAAAATAGAGAAAAAAAACAGATATTTTATAAATGTATTTGCAATAAATTAGAGATTCATTTTTTCATTAGAAGAGAAAGGTAACAATCATTAAACTTGATGCAGAGAGTTTGTTGAAACTTTTTTACTTAGAGAGATTTTGACTGAAATATGAAGTAGAGAGATAAAAAACAGAAAAACAAAGCAAAATATATTCAAATGCATCACTCTTTTTCATATATATATATATATATATATATATATATATATATATATGTGAATATAATAAGGAACAAATAGCAAACATTTATAAATGTAACATGTTTCACTTTTATTAAAGCTTCATCAAAGAATGAAATGTGGAGAAAAAGAAAATTATGGTATTTTTAATTTTGTGTTTGTTTTTCATTAAGGAGACCTCATGTGCATCTGTCCTTTTATGCAGCATTTGTGATTCAAATGAATTCACACACACACACACACACACACACACACACACACACACACACACACACAAGAAATAACAAGTGATGGATCACCATGGGATAGTGTGTGTGTGTGTGTGTATATATATATATATATATATATATATATATTAGAAAAGAGATTCATGATATTAAGCAAAGGATGTAAAAATCAGAACTATTTCCATTTTTATTCTATTAAATTAATTGCTGTAAACAATTTTTATAAAAAATATTTTTGACTTAATTTATTAAATAATTTAAAATAATTGGGACTGATTTTGATAACATTATCCATGATAATAATAAATAGGTGAGAGGGTGGGTTAGAATATCACAGAGAGGGAGAGAGGGTTATGAGAAAATTACAGATTGTATACATTTCTAGAAAACATACTTGTACATGGGGTTGCCATTGGGGTTTTTTTTCTTCTTCAAATTTAGCACAATTTGCTCTATTTAGCCCCATCTAGCAACCCTGATTACAGATCAATATTTGATCCACAAAACAGGTGGACATCGAGTGGGGGTCAGTTATAAATAGCCCCTCCCCCACTCTCTCTCACACACACACACTTTTTGATAGAGTAGATCCCAAATTTGTTTTTCTAGAAAATGTACTTGTAGGTAGGGTTGCTAGACAGGACATATTTTTGAAAGGCTAGTGCTATAAAATTTTTAATATCACTATTAAAATAAGCTGGGCTAACTTGGGTTACTAACAAGAAAAAAAAAAGTAAATTCAAAATTTAGTAGTATTATTGTGATTTAGGCATCATTTGAGCTGTTTTGACTTGAAGGCACACTACAAATCAGCGTGATTTTGCATCTTCAGCATAGCTGCTCGTTTTTCAACATGCCTCTCCACTCACTTATTTCAGCACCCACAGCGCCAACCCATAGTTTATACTGCAACTATGGCCAAGTGCACCTTAGTTACCGTTCGAGTATGTGCTTCTAGCGAGGCGCAGATGGTTTTCAATTCAGTATTGTCCTTCTATACTGGTTGCCAACCAAGTCTAGAGAGACCAGTCTGCCTTGCTATTTAATCTATAGCTTAGGGGAGAATAAATGAATTCTACCTTTCCCCAGAGTACTCGTGCAAAAGTGAATGTAATGATCTTGACCAGAATTTGAACACAGGTCGCTGAATTCTCATTCCAAGCCACTGGCCATTTCACCACCTGCACATTCCCATTCAGGCATTCATCTTTTAAAACACTAATCTTTACTTTAGTTTTATTCATCCATTTCCCTGCCAATAATCTCATTACACCAATACCAATAGCCACTATTAGAAACCCCTTTTGTTTAAAAAGTAAAAATATGTACCATTACTAACCTTTAAACATGTACCTTTCAGTAATATCTTGTATTTAGACCAGTATTAAATGATAAAGCTTTTGTATATTAATATGTCCATTAAATTCCTTTTTCGTTATTGGCTAAAAGCCCAAGGCTGACCATCTCACATGCACACAAAAAAAAAAAAAAAAGCATGTGTAAGTTTTAAGAACCTGTATGAAGATGAGAGTTATCTCTCAAAGCATTGTCTAAAATTTTAGAATGTTTTGAAAAATTAAATTCAGAACATTAAATTATGCTTTGGGAATTTATTACAATTAATTTAGAATTTAAAAAAAAAAAAAGAAAAGAAAAAAAAATAAAGTTTTTGTTATTTATGGTCAGGACAAAAAAAATAAAAAAATAAAAAAAGTGTTGATATGCAGGATGGGCCGAAAGTTGCTCAAATTGACTGTAATATTAGGCTTACCATACATCCTGGTTTGGCCAGGACTGTCCCTATGCCCTACTAGAGAAAAAAACTACCAGTGTGTGTGTGTGTGTGTGTGTGAGAGAGAGAATGAGTGGGTGACAGAGTGAGAGGCGAGGGAGGCCAAGAGCTTAATGATTTTGGGACATGACAACATTTCATTATAAGAAATAACTAAAAACTATCCTAGTTTAAGGCCTGGGAATTTCAGTAAACCTGTGTAAGTTTTTACTTGCTGAACCACACTAAGAAGAAAAAACAACAAATATATAAGTAATAATTCTGCCGTTCTGCATAAGTCAGTAAATTCGCATGTTCATTATACCCTGCCATTACCTTAGATGGACTGTTCAGTTTTGTTTGTAAGGAAAGACGGAAATAAAAGATATATCAGAGATGCTGTGTGGTTTTAGTGAGAACAAGAAAGAAGATGGGTGATAATGCACTTATGTGTATAATGTCCGAAATAGAAAACCTTGTCACTTTCATTTGTACCCCCTTACTTCTTTAAATAATGACTGGCATTCATATTTATGATTGTTATTGCAATATTTTGTTAAAGTTGTTAAGCTCAAATATTTAATGATTAGGGTAATCTCTATGGATATTTTACAGTCGTAGAACTTACAAAGAGCTTATAAATTATAAATTCTGATTCATCAGAAAATTTAAAGAGGAAAATCTTCACAAGGACTGCTACTTTTAATAATTCTCTTGAGACTGGTTACTTACCAATTTTTTTTTTAAATTGTTTTTAAAAGATAATAATTTACTATAAAATTTAGTTTTTATTTTTAAAATAATCATAAATTATTTCTCCACCCACAATGTTTGACTTAATTCATCAGATTTAAATAGGAAAAGGCCATAAAATTTTTATGATACTGCTTGTACAAGTAATTTTGCAATTACTTTTGTCATATTTTTTATTGACAGATTTATTGCTGCATGTTATAAAGAACCCTGATTTTTATCTTATTAAAAGTAAAAATATCTAAAGAAAGCGAACACAAAACTAAACAAATAAAAGCAACCTGATCTTCTCTACTTACTAAAGAAATATTCCATTGCCATGAAAATATGTTCACTTATTGGTGCTGAAAAATGCTTCATACTATAATGGAATATTACTAAAAAGGGAAGATCAGGCTGTGTGACCAATAAATATATAAAATTAAATTGTGTTTTATATCAAAAATGCTAAAACAATTACAACTTGAATAGGCATTTGAAATTTTATTTATTTATTTTTTTTATTTACTTATTTATTTAAAATTAATTTATTTATCTTTCCCACAGGTAACAAATTATGGTAACTGTTGCATACCAAGTAACTTTTAACCAATGAATTTAAAACAATCATTTTGAATGTGTCACAGTTGAAATGAAACTTAAACAATTCATTCAGTTGAAATATAAAAGTGTTAATAAATAAAAGTGAGTGAAGTAATTTTTAGCCCATCTTGTATATGTAAGTGTTTATCAAAAACCAAAATGAGAACAGATACCATTTGTAGGATTTATTTAAGCTTAGATACTTGAAGTTCACCAGTAGTGTGCAATGAATTTTTGTGTAGGTCATTTCTCGACTATAATTAAGTTAGTTTTCTTTCTATTTCTACCAATGACTTTCTTAATTGTAACAGGCAATTTTAGAGTTGGTAATGATTAAACAACAAAGACTTCTGCATATTTCTATTTTCTTACTAAACAAACAAATGGCTGGACTCAAGTGGCCATGCAGAACGTGACTTGCATGTCTACAAAGGCACACCTTTGTCTAGGTACCGCCATTAATTCGCTGAAAAAAGAAAAAAAAAAAGAAAAAAAAGAAAAAAAAGCATACCATGATGAAAAAAAGGCCCCAAACTTGATAAAAAACAAAGTTTTATTGTCAAAATGTTTGATATTGTTAAGTGGAAAGGCCAAAGTACTTTTTGATTATTTTTTTAAATTTTTAATCCTTGCTAGCATGTTTGAAAATTTGGTAAAAAAAAAATTTTTTTGTTTTTGTCAGTCGGGGTAGGGGTGGTTGTTGTAGTATAGGAAATTTTAGCATCTTTTTTTTTAATGGATAAAAAAAAAAAAAAACACTGATTTGGAAATTCTTGCAAAAATCAAATTGTTGGATTTTAATGAATTTCCCTGGACTTATTCAGAAATGAATGAAATTATTTTTTTAAATTTTCTATTTTAGAAAATCTTAGTAATATTTTTTTTTTTTTTAACACATCGATAGATAATTTAGATAATTTTATGAAATTTCAAGAAATTAAAATTTCACCCCCCCTTCATATTTACATTAGTTAAAAGCAGGACTCCTTGGAGAATCTAAATCAATTGTTTTTGTAAAACAAATACCATTTACTGAAAATCTGTTCTAAATCATAAAATAAAAATGCAGTAAAACTAAGACATTATTTAATTAGAAAAGCTTTTAATTACTTTTATAAATAAGATATATTAAGGACCCTATTGTCTTATAATTTTTTGATCAATTATGAATTTTTACAAGAATTTTTTTTTTTTTTAATTTTAATTATAATAATTTAACTTTTAAATCTTAAAATTCAATATTAATTTCACTTTTTTTTAGAGGATATTATTAAGTAAAAAGTATATTTACTAATCATAAATGGAAAATCTTAGTACAAATCAAACAGAAAGAATTTTGAATGTTTTTGTATGTGTATAACATGCCCATTCTTTTCTTCAATATGACATTATCAAAAAATAAAAGCAATAACTATAGTAAATTTAAAACCAAAATATCTAATATTCAATAAAACATTACATTATGGAGAATATTTTTCCAAATTTTTAAGAATACTGAGTATTTAAAAATTATCTATAAAAAGGCACTCATGTTATATTCATTTTTGTTTTTTACAGATAAAGCTTCTTCCAATCAATTTAAAAGTATTTGGCTTATTGGAAATATGAAATTTAATCTATCAGCTTGAAATTTTAAAAAATAAAGACTTTAAGAAAGATTTTTCATTTTTAAATAATTATTTTAAACTTTAGGCATTGTGAATCTGTGTAAAAATATCCATATACATATTCATTGGTAATATAGATGGATTTTTAAAATAAAAAGTTAACTTTAATGCAAATTAAGATTTTGCAACTGAAAAATTTAACCCCCCCTCCAACTGGCATCACATTTTTTTTTTCCACATTTATTGTGACCATTTGTCTTAAAGTACATCTTTTAATTTCTGATGAAAAGATGGAAATTTTCAAAAGTATCTCAGTGAAATTTTCCCTTTCTTAAATTATAGTCAAGTTTAGAGATATAAAAAAAAAGAAGTCATCAATTTTAAATGATGACATGAGGATATGGGTTAAACTGATACCTTCTTTTTCCAATAGATAGCGGCCATTTTGCATAAGGTTCATTTTTCTTGATTTCAGATTAAAACTTGGAACTTTTCCAATATATAGGGTGTGGCAAAAGTAATGCTCTTTTTTATATTTATGAACTTTTATTGAACAAAAATAAATTACAACAGTTTAAGATGGCTTAAGATTAACTATGGTTTACATGTTCAGGAATGGTTAAATCTTAATTTCGAGCTGAGGTGGACACGACGATGTGAAGCATTTGAGTGGGCATATGATCAGCAGACCTAACACCACAAAACTTTTTCTTGTGGCATGTAGGGAAAGATCTTTTTACAGGTTAAAAACAGAAACATCTGAATTAAAGCAAGCAATTTCTATATATTTTCTGAAATTAATGTAGAAATGTGTCAAATGGTTTGTAGAAGCGTAGCTGATAGGGTTCAGTGTTGTATTGAACATGAAGGAGAGCATTTTGAACATGGTAAATAGTTTGTTAATCATAATAAATCATGCTGTTTTGATATGACAACACTTACAAATTTTCTTAAACTACTATAATTTGTTTTTGTTCAATAAAAGTTATATAAAAAAAAGGGTGTTACTTTTGCCATTCCCTGTATTTAAGTTCCCAAAATTATAGTGTATAGTTTGAATAAACAGAAAAAAAAAAATGAAGGTATCAATTTAAACTGGCACCAGGCAGATAAGGCTTAAACTGACATCTTTTTCATATATTGTGGCCATTTTGATTAGAGTTGGTATTTTTTGGATTTCAGATAAAAACCTGGAAATTTTCCAACATATTTCAGCAAAGTTTTCCTTTTCCGAAGTTAGAATTTATAAATAAGTATATATATATATATATATATATATAGAAAAGGAAGGTGTTAGTTTAAACTGACACCAGGAGGATATGGGTTTCAGAAATATTTGGACATGAAATCACAATAACAGTGTTACTTCATTTAATTATTACTCACTAGGGTCTAAATAAAAACTGCAAGCAATCCTTACCCCATCATTTTTGTTGCCACTTATCTGAAAGTTACTTATAAATGTAGCAATGAGAAAAATTCATAAAGGAGAATAAAGGCTGGCTCATTAATCGTGAGAGTGAGAGAGTGAAAGTGAGTGAGAGAGAGAGAGACGCAGAATGAGTGAGAGAGAGAGAGACGCAGAATGAGTGAGAGAGAGAGAGACGCAGAATGAGTGAGAGAGAGAGAGACGCAGAATGAGTGAGAGAGAGAGAGACGCAGAATGAGTGAGAGAGAGAGAGAGACGCAGAATGAGTGAGAGAGAGAGAGAGACGCAGAATGAGTGAGAGAGAGAGAGAGACGCAGAATGAGTGAGAGAGAGAGAGAGACGCAGAATGAGTGAGAGAGAGAGAGAGACGCAGAATGAGTGAGAGAGAGAGAGAGACGCAGAATGAGTGAGAGAGAGAGAGAGACGCAGAATGAGTGAGAGAGAGAGAGACGCAGAATGAGTGAGAGAGAGAGAGACGCAGAATGAGTGAGAGAGAGAGAGACGCAGAATGAGTGAGAGAGAGAGAGACGCAGAATGAGTGAGAGAGAGAGAGACGCAGAATGAGTGAGAGAGAGAGAGACGCAGAATGAGTGAGAGAGAGAGAGACGCAGAATGAGTGAGAGAGAGAGAGACGCAGAATGAGTGAGAGAGAGAGAGACGCAGAATGAGTGAGAGAGAGAGAGACGCAGAATGAGTGAGAGAGAGAGAGACGCAGAATGAGTGAGAGAGAGAGAGACGCAGAATGAGTGAGAGAGAGAGAGACGCAGAATGAGTGAGAGAGAGAGAGACGCAGAATGAGTGAGAGAGAGAGAGACGCAGAATGAGTGAGAGAGAGAGAGACGCAGAATGAGTGAGAGCAAGAGTGAGTGAGAGAGAGACAGAATGAGTGAGAGCAAGAGTGAGTGAGAGAGAGAGAGAGAATGAGTGAGAGCAAGAGTGAGTGAGAGAGAGAGAGAATGAGTGAGAGCAAGAGTGAGTGAGAGAGAGAGAGAATGAGTGAGAGCAAGAGTGAGTGAGAGAGAGAGAGAATGAGTGAGAGCAAGAGTGAGTGAGAGAGAGAGAATGAGTGAGAGCAAGAGTGAGTGAGAGAGAGAGAATGAGTGAGTGAGAGCGAGATCTTATTTTTCATTCATACACTATTTTTCAAGCAGCAATGTTCACGGTTCAAAAACTGTCAAAGAAGGCTCCATAAATAAAACCAACTTTAGCAAATGGCAGAAAAGAGATGCCTGATTAATGCTTTTAAATTGATTTCCCACCAGAAGCTTTCATGAAGTTTTTATTTTAAATGAACAAAAAAGGTTTTTGAACAGTTATCACATGCTTTTTAATCCCTACAAAATTTTGAAAAGCACAAGTATTATGGCTGTTGAGAATGTGGCAATTCTGTTGGCTAATTTAAGAAAACATTTAAAATATACTATTTAAAGGTTTACAGCCACATGTTGAAACACCAGTTCCCATAGCATCACTGAAGTTAAGCAACTGGTCAGTACTTACATGGGTGACTACTTGGGAATACAAGGTGCTGTAAGCTTGGACATGCAGGCAGTGTAACAGATAATGGCTCAGAATTGTTAATCGGAAAGCAGAATTCCAATTACAGAAGTAAAAGAGAATGACAAAAGTATTGTTAGTAACACTATACTCGTTGTGTACAGCCATAAACGACCGAACGAGAAACAGCTAAACATCTTATAAATGTAAACAATGGAAAAGATGCATATTCGCTATTGTTTGCATTTTATAATACGATACTAATATGTGAATGTTACATGCATTATTATTGGATACAATTAAGTAAAACATCAGTTTTATCAAAATCATGTTTATTTGAAATACAACTGTACTTTTTTGACTACAGTAAATGGATATACAGTTTTATCAATGGTGTAGCCAGAGCCAGCAGTACATACACTAATTTTATATCTCACATATGATGCAACTCCCTTAAAATTAGTTTCAAAATCAAATCTTCAAAAGTCACATGATATGTAAGTATATACGGTATGTATCAAAGATGACAGAAAAAGACCACCATATGTATTTGTCAATTCCATCAAATTTTATCAGGAAAAGATGCCAGGCTGGTTTTTGGAACAAAATATTGAGCTGGAAGAAGTATTTTCATATGAGGAATACTTAAATTTTATATTTTTAAAAATTCTTTTTTAAATGTAACCCCCCACCAAAAAAAACAAACATTAAAAATAATACACTATATATTCTGCATACAAGCAATTATTCACTAACATTGTTAAAAATATTAGATGTGTGCAAAAGTTCCCAGCAGTCTTTTCTTAATAAAAAAAAAAAGCAAAACAAAAAAAATGAAAATGTTTGCACAAAGAGTTTTCAAAATACTCTGAGCATAAAAAAAACAGAATCCTGAAATGTTATTATAACAACCGAAATGTTATAACAACCAAGATAAGGATATTAGTCCAAATGTAAATAACGATAATCCCCAAAATTGTAACAGAATTATAAAGTGACATCATCTCTTTTCTATGACTCTCATGTCATTTTCAATATGAGGGTTTAGTAGCTCAGTTCTGGCGTTTACACATTTCTTTCCGGGTCCTGCTCAGGGACCTAAGGTTAGAAATGGCATCATGACACTTTCCACTGTAAAAAAAAAAAAAAAAAAATTACATAGATAAAGCCCTTCGTAAAGTGTGGGCTGTACTTGTCAGAATAAGTTCAACCAGACTACCTGCACATAATTCGATTATAGTGATGAAGACATGTGCAGAGCCAACCACACTTTTCAGAAGAACCAAACAGTACAAAACTGGCATCCATAGTGTGTCACAAGTTCTCCAAATGACCCTCCTTGGATTTTTAATTTAGAGTTGGCCATCTCCTAGGCTTTTTATGAATTAAAGCTATAGGACCCAGTTTATTCTGCTATTAAAAATGTTAAGGCACTTTAAAAATAATGAAATTTGCACACAAATTAGGTTACCCAGATCAATATACATCTGATGAAGACTGGAGGGTATAACGGCCAAAATATTGTGATAACAACAACAAAGATGAAGACAATAGTCCAAATGTAAATAAACAATTATATATTGAACATTTTTATAAAGTCAAAGTAGTTATAAAGAAAATATAAAATAATAAATAAATATAAATAAAAATTACTTGGAAATTATTTTGAAAACATTTTATTCTTAATAGTTAAAGAATATAGATAAAAACTAAATTAAAATTGCTTAAAAAGAATTAAAATAAATAAACTATTTACATGTGGGCTATTGTCGTCATATTTGTTGTTATCACGTTTTGTTTATCACAACCTCCAGCCGTCATCAGATAACCTACAGGGAATTTTGAACTTATTCCTTTTTTTAATCTGGAGGTTGGGGGGGGGGGTAGCTTGTTCTCGTTCCACTGCCCATATCTAGGTATATATTGTCTATTCTTATTTAGTATTGCTCATTTCCACAGAGTTGAACTCACAATTGCTATGTCACCAAATCCACTAGGCTATTGTCATATGAGACAATTCTGTGTAGAGAACTTGGAGCTTTAAAATAAAAAGCAAACCCTGCTTAAAAACTAAGTAAACAGTAATGATAATATCAGCTATTCTAAGGAAACATTCAGTAACTACCGTATTTGACAGTATGTAAGATGCACACCAATTTCAACAGGGCAAATCAAAAAAAAGAAAAGAAACTAGTAATTACTAAAATTAGTAAACCTACTGTTGTGGCCTTGTTAGGGCCGGAAATAAAAACACGAGGGGAATCAAGTTAAACAAATATATTAACAGAAACAGTAATACAAACATACAAATGAGTGTTACAGCAAGAATATTTGGTGCAACTGTCAGAGATGACTGCTGGAAACTTCCCTCTCCAAAAGGCAGTACCTGCTCCTATTTATACCTGTGAGGGTCCATGTGTGCATGGGTAAATTACTATAACACCTACATATGACATATAAGACACAGGGTAATTTTAAAATGTATTTTTATTAAAAAAAATTAAAAATAAAAAAATAAAAAAAGTGTGCCTTATATGCCATCAAATATGGTAATTGCTTTTAAGTTGAAATTTATAAAATCTCTTTCAGGAACTAGGTTTTCAAGTGCAGTAACTATTAATGTTCACTCCAGTATTGATGAGGGCTTCCTCATAACCTTTTTATTTTTAGATGATGTGGAAAGTCAACATCATCATACTGTTTTCTGTCTGAATTATATGCAATATCCATTTTAGTTGTTGCTATTGTTGAAAGTCCTCATGTGATGTAGTTTGTACTATTTGGTATTTTTTTTTGTTTGTGATTCAGTACTGCAAGTTCATGTGTTTTAAAGAAGGATGGTCCTTGCTAAGACCTACAGGCTTCATTTGCTTGAAGCCACCTTAAATCATAGATCTAAAAAAGTGGTTGTATATGGCTGATAGTAATGAAATAGTTTTCTAGATCTTTTGTCTCACTAGGCGCAATTTAACCCATTCCCAGCATCCCCAATAAGGCTATACCTTTCTTATAAAGAGTGAGGGTCATGACAAATCCCTGATACACGAGGTGTCTTAAAAAGGAAGTATGGAAGAAACTGGATAGGATTCCATGCTAACTGACATTGTGTCAAGTCCACCATTTTTGTTGGTAGGAAAACAGCTTCCAGTTTTTAGATATAAAAAAAAAATCAAAAAAATAATCAGGAGGATTAAGGTACAAATAAGCGTAGAATGAAGATCCACATCAGGACTAGAGATGACAGTTATTAAATTGACTAATGATTACAGAAAGGAAGAAAAGAATTTTCAAAACCAATCTGAACTTTTGGAACTATGGCATAGTGTATATTAACCATGTGTTATTGCCATCTAGTAGTCAGGTGTTCAATCTTTGGATCAATTAGAGAAAAAATATAGCAGGAATGTAAAAGGGATATCACAGGAAGAAAATAACAATAAAAAAAACCACAACCAATTGATATCAGTCCCAAATAATGTATACCTGAAAATGAACAGAGGTAATTCACTGAAATATTCTCCAATTTTTTTTTTTTTTTAAATCAATTCAGCCCAAGATAAAGAGGCTACTGGGAATGGAAGAGAATGGACAGACTTTAGAAGGAACTGGAAACCCAATACTAAATAGGAAACAAGGAATAAAAGCCCAAGGAGGAGTGTGAACCAGACACTAGGTGAACCTCTATAATGTCTATAATAATATCTACAAGAATCAAGATAATAGTTTGAATATATTTAAGCGTATTGACAATTTCTCACCCCAAAAATAAAATACAAAACAATTAAAACCTATTTGTTTATCTTCTTTTATGTGCCATGTCCCTTCAGGACGTAGGCGATCATGGCCCTCCACATCTTCTTGTTCCTTGTAGCTCTTAATAAGTTTTGTCTTTTGTTATTTCTCCCAAACCCTGTTCTACTATCCATTTACTCAAGCTCATCAAGTACATTATGTGCTGCTTTCCTGTCCTTGTGAGTATTAGATTTTCCTAGCCCTCCTATCTCATTATGTGCCCCCCAAATTTTAACTGCCTCTTACTGATGTTTAAGTATGTGTTTCCTTTTTGTTTCAATACATTCCAAAATCTCATCGTTGCTCATAATTTCAGTTCATGGCATCCTCAGCATCTTTCTGTAGAACCACATTTCTGTTGCTTCAAATCTCTTCATCTTTGAGATTGTTCAGCATTTGCTGCCATGCAGGAGGACAGATATCATGTAACAGTCCAGTGCCCTTTTCTTTGTTTCTAACGAAATTTTCCTGTCTCTTAATACTCTGCTTAGCTTTTGGAATGCATCTTTGGCCACCCCAATACGTCTTTGGATCTCAGTGTTGCCCTTCCCAGATATTTAAGTTTTTGCACTTGTTTTATTTAATATCCCTATTTTGTAATTTGTATTTTGGGCTCACCCCTTTTGCTGATAACCATGAGTTCCATCTTGTAGTCTTAGTTCTTTCTACTCACTTTCCTTCACTACCTTCTGTAGGAGATTTTGTAGTTTCCTTTCCATGCCTGCCATCAACACTATATCATCTGCATATCTTATATTGCTAAGATTGTGGCTGCCAATAATAAATCCTGGTAGGACTTCTAATTCGCTGAAAATTGCCTTGCTATATAGGTTGAATAAATGCAGTGAGAAGACACATCCTTGTCTTGTCTTACACCATTTCCTATTTTTGTACATCAGCTGAACTCATTTTCTGTCTGTATAGATTCTAGTATGAATTCTAATATCCTTTTGCTGATAAACTACAAGACAGAATGAATGGTTATCTGGTGTAAGTATTTTGCTAAAGTAATTAAATATTGATAAGGATGTGCAAATTTCATGATTAGCAATGAAATGTTGAAGACGGATGTAATAATTCGTCAGCCACTATAAGCAAGAAACTGGGACTGAGTTCAGCTTACAAATGAGGCTTGCATTAAGCTCAGCTTAGGAAGTGACTAATCTGAAAATTATTGACTGAAAAATAAAATAAATCACCAGCTGAATAATATAGACTAAAGACTGTAATCAAAGTATAAAACTATCTATATTATAATGATCTGATTTCTTTATGTCTGTTACATAAGAGAGAGAGAGAGAGAGAGAGAGAGAGAGAGAGAGAGAGAGAGAGAGAGAGAGAGAGAGAGAGAGAGAGAGAGATTGATTTGGTTAGCACAATATTAATAAGATGAATGAAGAAAATACAATTTCAAGTCATTAGATTTGAAGTAATTAGTAACTATCACAGATCATTATAAATGTAAATGTGCTGTGTCGCTTCAGGACATTGGCGAGCATGGCTCTCCACAATTTCCTGTCCTTTGTACTTCTTAGTTTGCCATGAAAGACAACTGGATGGAGCATATATAAATTTAAGAAAAATCCAGAACATCAGTTAGAGATCCCACCGAGAGCAATCTCTCTTAAGATCAAGCAAAAATGGCTACAGTTTGCCGGCCACTACCACTGAGCAGACAGGGAAGTTATCTCATCCTTACCCCTATAGCATCTTTCTGGAAGTGTTTTCTCATGAAAATTGACTTTTCTTGACGTGATAGTGTGCAACTCAGGGTTGGACATTGGGGATCTGGGGTCAACAATACAGGACCAAACAGTATGGGGAGGGGGATTGTCAGTGGAGGTTGAAGGATGATAATGATGACGACCTCTTAGTAAAGTTTGTTTTTTTTCACTATTTCTCCTCATCCCTATTCTGCCAACTATTTGCACAAGCTCTTTAGGTAGGTTGTCCACTGCTTCCCCCCTCACTCTTGCCTTCAATATATCCTGTGAGTGCCAAATTCTCCAAGCCCTCTTTCCTTATTATATGTGCCATAGAAATTTTCAACTATCTTTATGACTTTAAAAGTAAGAGGCATTTCTGTTTCCATTTTCTGAAAAACTTTGTTGTTGCTCACATATTTAGTCCATGGTATTCTCAGCATCCTTCTGTAGAAGGACATTTCTGTTGTCTCGAGTCTCTTCTTCATCTGTGGGGAGATTGACCATCATCCACTAACCATGTAGTCTTGTGCCAGTACTAATTATATACAGTGAATCAAGCCATCAGTTATAAAGTAGGGCCTTGACCTTAATTTAGCCAGCTTATCAATAACAATTGCTTCTGAACAAACCAATTCCGTGAAAAAATAATTTGTCCTAGATATCAGCTCATAGGCTAAAAGAAATAGTTTATATAAAATGCCTGTTTAAAATGTGCACTCTTAAAATTGTTGCATACAAAAAGTTAATTACAGTGATTAAAAGTTTTTTTCTGATGTGAAATACTATCTCGTTATCAGGTCAATCAGCTTAATTAAATAAAATACTTTGAAGTTTCCTCTTAATGAGCATCCATTTTAAATGACTAATTGACATAATTTTTTTGGAGTGGTGGGGGTGGATACAAAAATATCAGTCTACAGAGTACCTGACAATGAAGTAATGGTTAACAAGCATATCATGCAAGGCATTACTATCAAAACAAGTTTTATCTTCTTCAAGAGCTCCATAGTTGTAACTAAATTATTTCATTATTGACTTGTGATCAGAAAACTACTTGCGTACATTGTTACTACTGTAGTGCATTTTCTTTGTTTTTTTTTAATCATCTAATCCCAAACAAGGCAATAAAGCCACTATGTTGCAAGAGGTTACCAAGTGTGAAAGAATATGAGAAAAAGAAAAAATATTAAGGAGAGAGAACAATAAAGAAAAACGAATAAGGAAAACAGAAGATAACAATTGGCGTTGCCTTTAAATTTTTGAAGATCAAAGTTGACTGGAAAGCAAAAAGCTGGAAGGGAGTGCCACAAGCGAGAAGTGCTATAGAAGAAACTATTAGCATAGAACTTACAGTTACATCTAAACATTTCAACTGTAAAATGTTGAGACCTAGCTGCCAATCTAATACTGTGCTTAAATTTGTAAAGTTGCAGTACCAAATTTAATTCATAATGCCTACTTCCCTATCTCATCAACCACGTGTGTGTGAGTGAGAGATTATATCAATTGCTGATACCCGACAAGTGGGCCGAATGATTACAAAAAGGTTCATCTATAAAATCCCAAAGACCAGATGCTGAATATAACATCAATCAGCTAAGTGACAAATGTTATTTGTATTAATTCTCTCTCTTATGGGGAGAGAGAGAGAGAGAGCGAAAGAGAGAGAGAGCGAAAGAGAGCGAGAGAGAGAGAGCGCGCTTATGATCACATTCAAATACCAGTTCCTGTATAATCATCAAAGTTAAGCAACATTGGGCCTGGTCAGTACCTTAATGGGTGATCAACTGGATGTAAAGGTAATATAATGAATAATAGCTCAGAATTGTTAACAGAGCCTAGTTCCAATTTCATACCACGGGTTGACCCAAGCCTTGTGAGTGAAATTGGGTTGATGTCGCTAGCTGTGCTAGTACAAAGTCACAAGTCATCGTGACTGAGGGTTTGTGTGTGCTGGCTTTGTTCAGAATGTTGATCACACTAGATAACATGCTCTCTCCCAGAAACTGTAACTAAGGTCTGCTCAGCATAGATGCAGTATAAACCACAGGATGGCTCTGTGGGTGTTGAACAAACACAAATGTGCCTGAACAAGCATCTGCAATAGGTTTTGGCTAGCTGCCCTAATAGATGGTTATCCTTAAATACGAGTAACCAACTATTATATATATATATATATATTCTAGGGCACATAATAAGGAAAGAGGGCTTGGAGAATTTGGCACTCACAGGATATATATATATATATATATTGAGAAGGCACGGTGGAGTAATGGTTGGCGGCTTGGATCGAGGAATCTGAGAGCCAAGTTCAAATTCCAGTCAAATACATGACATTCGCTTACGTGCTAATACCCTTGGGAAAGATATGAATCCTCTTCTCTCTCCAGCTATAGATAAATAGGACAGACTGGGTTCTATAGCCTTGGATAGCAACTGGTCTAAAAGAAGGACAACTCTGAATTCAAAACCTGCTGAGGGTCGTTTGGGGACCTTGGGGCACGTAGTCCACCAGGTCTCTGTATTCGGCCCTTCAAAAAGTGTGGTTGGTTCTGCACAAAGCCTTCAGCACTATAATCAAATCATGTGTGCTGGTGTCTGGGCTGTCGGTTCCTAGGAACTGAGCTGCTTGACCCTCATACGTTGTACACAATATGTATATTAAATATTACAAAAATACCAATATTAAGTTATTCAATAAAGGTATTTCTAACTGAACCCCAATTGCAAGGTTACGTGCTATTTTTATTAAAACCTGTCACCCTATTGCACACATTTGGCTGTGATGCATGTGCCTGATATGTCCTTATTAGAGCAGGTGTCATGATGGGTATATTGAGCATAGTATATGTATTTGTATCCCCCACATCGATTTGCTGACATGCTGCTCTCATTCAATACTACTAATATTACTACTACTCAATATTGCTACTATTCAATACTACTACTGATTATACTACTAAATACTACTACTGATTATACTACTAAATACTACTACTACTACTACTCAATACTACTAATGATAATACTACTACTACTACTATTAATGATAATAATTCTAACATTATCCATTTCTTTACATGCAAGCATCTGGTGTTCATTGACCAAGCAGCCACTGATACTTTCAGTTGAAATTTATAAAATCTTTCTATTAAAACAATTTTTTGGGAAAATAGTTTTTAAGTTTGGTAACTATTTTTGTTCTTTCTAGCATTGATGGGGGTTTCCTTCCTAACCTTTTGTTTGAAGTAGTGTGAAATGTCAACATCTTGATCATATCCTTATTTTCTCTGCGAGTTAGATGAGCAATCCATTTTAGTTGTTGCACATCTTCAAGGGATGGGTTATTTGTTAATGCCCTTTAGGGTTTGTAGCATCAACTGATAGGGTCTTATGAAGTTCAAATTCAAGCGAGGTAAGTTACATTCACTCTTGCACAAATACTCTTGTGTAAAATGGGAATCCAGCACTTCTCACCCACCGCTATGGATTAAATAATAGAACAGATTGTGCTCTTCAGCCTTCGATGGCAACAAGTCAATGAGAAGGACAACTCTGAATTTCAAACCAGATGCACTCCTTGTAAAGTACACACTATGCAGCTAAAGAAATGATCATAGAATTTACAATGACTATGATGACGATGGCTGTTGTTAAACCAATCAAACAACAAGAATCAATTCATTTGGAAGGATTCAGCAGCATAATTATTATTATTTTTTTTTTTCAGAAACTTTGTGGGATTTTATATATTTTTAAATTTGAAATTTTTCATTTTTCTTTTTACTATAAAAATTTTTCCCTTTGAACCCTCGATACATCTGTTTGGACAAATTGATTCCATTTTTAAAGGACTTTTAGTCTCAAGAGATGAATATTACAATATTCAAGAAATAAATTATAATTGAGATGGATTTTTAAGGTTTTTTTTTTTTTTTTTTTTTTTTTTACACACACACAATTTTTTTTTATTCAGTTACCCACTTTTTAATCTGATATATAGATTTTTGTGAATTTATTAAAATATTTGTGTAAAAGGGGATATAATGAACATGACTGGAATTTGAACTCAGCCCTCCAATTTCACTTCGGACCATAGGTTTGATTTTAAAAATGCTACACTGATTAAAAGAGAAAGCATTTTATTAAGAAAATGTTTAGAAAGGGCTTTAATCGCTAGACCATTCACAGTAAATTTATGTCCAGATTCTTATGTTTCACCTTTCTCGGCAGGTCTTTTATTATCACAATGTGAGATATTTAATAACAAAATGGATAAAAACAAACAAAAAGAAATTAAATGACATCTGCTATTCCAAAAGACATTAAAAAAAAAAAAAAAAAAAAAAAAAAAAAAAAAAAAAAAATCAACAATTCTCAGCATCTTGTCTCCTTCATGCATATATGTAGTCACATCAATGTAAACATCACTTTAGTCTGATAGTGTGTGTGTGCGTGTGTATATATATATATATATATATATATATATATATATGGTGGATTCTCCCGTCATATTTGACGTATGAGGGTCATGCAGCTCAGTTCCTAGGAACCAACAGCCAGACACCGGTACATATGATTTGATTATAGTGGTGAAAGCTTCATGTAGAACCAACCACACCTTTTGAAGATCCAAAAACAGAGACCTGGTGCACTACATGCGACAATGTCCTCAAACGATCCTCTGCAGGTTTTGAATTGAGAGTTGTCTTTCTCCTAGACCAGTTGCCATCCAAGGCTATACAACCCAGTCTGCCCTGCTGTTTAGCCATAGCTGGAGGGAGAAGAAGAGGATTAATACCTCTCCCAAGGGTATTAGCACATTAAATGAATGTAATGGATTTGAGTAGAACTCAAACTTGGGTCTCCGATTCCTCAATCCTAGCCGCTATCCACTACTCCACCATGCCTATATATATATATATATATATATAAATAAATAAATAAAAAGTTGACTGTAGTCAGGATCATCAATTCAGTGTGAAAGTTCCTTTCCTTAGTTGCATAGTATTTGCTTTGCCAAGCTACATACAGTTCTGAATTCTCTTAGACTGGTTTTGACCCAGGGCTATAGAACCTGGTCTGCCCTATTTACCCATAGCTGGGGAGGGAGTGTAAAGAGCTGGATTCATATCTTTCCAAAGGGTATTAGTAAGTGAATGCAATGAACTCAACTGGAATTCAAACTCAGCTCTCAAATTCCACAATCCAAGCTGAAATTCATTACCCTACCATGCCTCACTTTACAATATATATATATATATATATATATATATATATATATATATATACACACACACACACACAACATTAGCCTAATTAAGTAATTTTTCACTTGCCTTGATTATATTTTCTGCATGAGTAATCTAGGTTTCTTATTCATACAATTAATTCTATTGTTGACTGTAAGAAGGAAGTCTGCTTTTTAAATCATTAAAAAGGAGAAAAATATACAAAGAAAGTTATATATATATATACACACACACACACACACACACAAACAATAATGCAATATATACAAAGAAAGTTACACACACACACACACACACACACACAATAATGCAAACTGTTCATTACTGATGTGATATCCCATTGTTATAATAACACAAAGTGTGTCCCCTGATTGGTATTCACTACCTCAACATTGATGGTCTGATTTGTTTCTTATGCTTTATCAAATCTTTGTAGAGAATTTAAAGACAGATATACTTTGGATTCTAAGAAATTCTGAATATTGCATTAACATTTTTTTTTTTTTGTTTAACATAAATGATTTTCCAGATACAAATCCTACTACTTAACCTAAAGCTTTGTAGAGATGGATTCATACCTTTCTCCAAGGGTATTTTCTCGTAAATAAATGTACCAAACCTGATTTCTCATTCCAGGACACTATCTATTAACCCACTTGTACATCACGGTTATCACAACAACGGGATATCTCATTACTAGATAGAGAAAACCAGACTGCTTAAACAAAACTTTATAAAGTTATCTTGTATTTTATAAAATCTCTTCACTAGGTCATATTACATAAAATAATCCTGATTTAGCCAAAGGAATTGGTAAAATACACATCAGTATCTCGCTTAACCCCCCCCCCCAAAAAAAACCCCCAGGATTGAGTGCTATTCCATTTGTGTTCTGCAAAACACAGTAGCATCTGTAACAATCAAAGAAAATCCTCCAAAAATTCTAAAAGTCATGCCATGAAAAATATAATTATTATTATTTCGAATGTTATTTTTAGTGGCTACTCATGTTTGAAGTAGACTCCCCATTTTTTCTAAACTGTGTGTATTACATCTACTGGTCTGTGAATTCTAGCAAACTTAAGAAAAAGTGCTCTCTCCATTATATATAAAAAAAGCATATAGGCACATATGGTTGCATCATTAATTTCAAAACTTAATTATTACCTCAATTTCAATCTGAAATTTTCATTGTATAATGTTCAATAGGATTAATATTTACTACTGATTAAACGGCTCGACAAAGATAATACTGGAAAAGAAAATTAATTCTGTAAAATAACAGCTATTTTTATCATTTAGCTGCAAACTTATTGGTGTAGCTTGCCTAAATAGACATTTGATTGAGTCCCAAGTAATTTCTGTTTTTGTTTATCTAATTTATTGTTAAGAAGAAGAATGAAATAAAATTACATTTTATTCAATTATATATTCACCATTATTTCCAATGACATGTTACCACTTATCAAGCAGCTCTTTCATATCTTTTCAGTAAAATCGCATACGTTTTGATGTGAAAAAGTTTTCAATCAAGGCTTGAATCTGGTTTTCATTAGAGAAAGTTTTGCCATCAAAGCATTTTGCAGTGATCCAGAAGAAAAAAAAAGGTAATAATTAGATAGCACAAAGTCAGATGAATATGGCAAATGCAACTGATGAACAAAGTGCCAAAATTTTTTCCTGTGTTAATCTTGCTGTACACAGCCATGGAGAAAAACTTTTTTTTTTTTTTTCCCCAATCAACTGTATGATGCTATTGCCATGCAAAAACTGCTGCATGTTAGTCTACTGCAAGTTTATTCTTAATTGCCATGTATCATTACTAGTGAGAATGATATATTTGTTATTACAACGGATTCCCCAAAATGAAAATTATTATGGATTCACACACACACACACACACACACATATATATGTAACGAAATATAGTTTTAAGGTGTGCTATATTTATGGGATAAAGTGCTCAATATCAGGGACAGAGTGTATGCAAATATAAATATACAAGTGAACATTGATGTCAACACTCAGAGGTGACAGGCGGTTTCATGTTAGACGCAATCATCAGGCTGCCTTTCTTTTCCAACCTTTTTTTACTAGACATGCACTTATGCCATTCAGTTTTATGTAAATCAAGGCTTGAGATTAACGTCATCCCTGAGATTTTAGGACATTAGTTTGGGATGACTGCTTAGGTTTTTTTGGACAATGCTGGGAAGATAAAATAGATATATATATATATATATATATATGGTCTATTTATGTGAGAGAAGTGCTTAGTATTGGAGACATTGTCGACAGAAAGAAACACTGCATGATAACTCTTGTTTGAAGAATGTGCTTGTAGCATGAAACTGACAGTCACCATGCAGTGTTGATTACTATATCCACTCTCTTACTCTTAATTATATATATTACCAAAGAAATAATGAATTTTTATTAATCTGACATTTTTATCACTTTAAACATTATGTTTAACAATATTTTATTTTGTCTACCAACCTGAATATTCAATAAATTTTTGCTTAATTATGATGCTCATCATGGTTGAGCTGGTTAAAGCATGTCAGACCTAATAGCAGTTTCTCCTGCAAAGTGGGGTGCATATTAGTATCCTGCTGAAGAGCACATTTTTCATTATTACGATTTCTCAAATATTCAGGCGGGTAGATGAAATGGAATACTGTATCTACTCAAATATCCACTAAAAATAATGCTTAAAGTGATGTGTGATATATATATATATAAATTTTGTGTGCATGTATGATCTATTTTTTTCTTTTTATTTATTAAATCAAAATTAGTTCTTAAAATCAGATCCTAATTTTTTTCACACTTAGTTTACCATGCTCTGTACACAAGCAAAGACAGATACAAGTATACAAACCATAGTGTCATTATAATTACCTGACAAATAAGATTATAGAACAATAATTTATCATTAAAAGAAAAAAAAAAAAAATGAATAAAAAGTAGTAAGCGAAGGGTATTGTTTTTTTTTCTTTTTTTTTTTGGTATTATTACCTTCTTGACACCTCCTGCCTCTTTCATAAGCACAAAAATATTTCAGTTGGTCTTCTTTGGGCGATTATGGCATTTGGTGAAAAATCTTAAATGACCTTATTTTGTTAGCATTTCTGCTCTTCTGGACACATTCAAGTCTTTATAAAACGTACACTGCCTGCAGTCTATGTACGTATATGTTTTCAAGGCACCATGAAATGTCAGTTCCTAGTGGTTGTGCTATAAACTATTGCTTAATACTATTTCCAAATCAGCATAGACTAGACTATGACCTGTTTCATGATTAGTGTTGGAGTTGTTTAGCTCTGTACTGAAAAGTACTCTATTGAAGCCAAAATGGTGGGACCTATGAGAAATCATTGCCAGTGTCTTTATAGCCGTTTATTTTCAGTAAATGGCATTTTCCAATTTTTCATAAAATGGGGTAGTACAGCTAGGCAACAGTTCTATAAAAATGCAGCATTGAAAGCGTTAATCTGGGTCTGTGAATCATAGGATACACAAAAATTCAATGCTGTCCACGATAAGGGCACACAACCGGAGATGGCTTATAAAGTGACACATTCTTTAAGAAAATAATTATCATCAATATCAACCTTCGACCTCCCTATGGTTGGTCAGAACTCCATGGACAATCCCTTTCCATACTGTTCGGTCCTGCATTGGGGATCCCCTGATCCTCAATGTCCAACCCCGAGTCCCGAACTATGGTGTCTGGGAAAGTCAATTTTTGTGAAAAGACACTTCCAGAAGGATGCCATAGTGGGTAAGGGTGAGACGATTTCCCTTTCTGCTTAGTGGCAGTGGCCAGAAAAAAAAAAAACAAAAAAAAAAAAAAAAAAAAAAACGATGATGAGGCCAAGGAGTACTAATAACAGAACTGTAATGAAATTATTTACAAATAAGACAGGAGCTAATCAAAGCAGTTCTATGATTAGAGGACATAACTCATAGAATATCGAACAAGCAGATAACCCTAGTAAGATAGCTAAGAACTCTTTCTAAGATAACACACTCTGAGGAAGATGAGAGAATGAACCACCTGAAAAGAGTGTGTGCATGTGCTTTTCAGAACCCAAAAAGCAAATAAATAAATATTAGCAATAATTCATCTATAAAAGAAAAAAAAAAAAAAAAATTCAACCAACTATACAAGTCAACACCGACAGATATGGACAAGTCAACACCAGCCGATATTGACAAGTTGACAGCAGTTGCAATGTGAAGCTCGTCAAATCAAACACCAGAGAATTTTTAGTAAGCTGTCAAGTAGACATTTTACAGCTAACCTTGTATGTACTGCATTCAATTGAGGTCATTGTTTAAAACACAAACACTTGCTAATCGAGTTTGTCTCTGAGTAGCTTGACAGCACTTCCTCATATCAGTGCTGTCAAGCTGAGATAATTTACAAACCAATGGCTGACCTTTCTCACTTTAAAAAAGGCTACAAGTTAACATGAATGGCGGGTTTAAAATTAGCATATATTGCAGATAATGGTTCACAAACTGTCACAACATAGCATCAATACAAAATCTTACAATCTATGACAAATCAATCTAGATGAATATGTATAGTATATAAATGTAATATGAAATATCTTTATATAAAAACATAACTGCATTACATGAAATGTATACCTTTGTAGAAATGAAAAGAATTGGTATGGAAATCCAAACTAATTTCTTTTTATGCTATAATCATTCTAAGAAAAGGAGAAAACCAAATAAGGTACCAGATTTCCTATACTTTAGTAAAAACCTAACGATAATTTTTGATTTTATAGTTTTCCTTCAACTAAGCTGGTGGCCACCCAAGGCTAGTTTGTTTTTAATCTACAGCTGGAGTGGGGAAAAGATGGGTTCATGCCTTTCCCAAAAGTAAACAGACTTGGTGAGAATTACTTCCCTGTTTGCCACACTACTCATGAATCTATATATATATATATATATATATATATATATATATATATATATACACACACACACCAAAGGGATTATTCTAAGGAGGACTAATCCAATGAGAGCTCAATGTAAGTTACAGAGCAATATAATGATAAATTAAGAAAACACCTTAAAAATCCAGAAATAAATATAACAATATTCATGAAATGAGTTATAACCAATATAGATTTTCAAGGTGTTTTCTTAATTTATCATATATATATATATATATATATATATATATATATAAATAAATAAAAGAAATATAGTCTTAAAGTGTGCTATATTTATGGGATAAAGTGGTCAATATCAGAGATAGAGCGTGTGTAAATATAAAAGTGAACATAGAAGTCAACACTTAGAGGCGACAGTCTGTTTCATGCTAGATGCAATCGTCAGGCTACGAGTGCTGTTATTTTTCTCGGCTATTTATATATACGGAATGCACCACTGGCCCGTATATATAAATAGCCGAGAAAAATAACAGCACTTGTGGCCTGACAATTGCATCTAGCATGAAACAGACTGTCGCCTCTAAGTGTTGACTTCTATGTTCACTTTTATATATATATATATATATATATATATATATATATATATATATAATCTTTGTGTAACACTTTTCTGAGAGTGCACAAGCACTACACTGATCCTAGATATCAGTACCAGTGACTGATACACTGATTCTAAACAGAGAGAACAGATACTACAGTGATCCTACCCAGACATGCTGATGCATACATAAATTGTGATACACTAGTGATATTCATAACCTACAAGCTGTTTTTCATTTTATTACTGAGAAATGCTTTTGGCATTTAAAAATTTTATATATATATATATATATATATATATATATATATATATATATACACACACACACAATATCCTTGCATATCATGTGACTTTTGAAGCTAATTTTAAGGGGATCACATCATGCATGAGATATAAAATTAGCATATGTACTGCTAGCCCTGGTTGTACCATTGACCAAAATATATCTCCATTTACTGTAGTCAAATTAGCTTCAAAATGGTCATTGGTAAGATGAGTCTTGCCAACAAAATCATGTAAGTGTAATGGTTATTGGTGTTGAGAGTGAACATTTTCGAATTCTATGCTAGTCTACTGCATTCACTTTCACACTAATACCATTAGGAAAGGCATGAATTCATCTATTCTCCCCTCAGCGAGGAGTTAGACAGCAGAGCAAACTGTTTAAAAATTAAATCTCTGCACTAGATAAATTGTCATAATCAACTTCCAGACTGGTATCTTGATTTCACTCATTCTTACTGTAAGTATACTTTTTCAAATGTTATCTGATAATATTTAAGATACAAGGGTTGGGTTGGTTACAGACTGTTGAAAATGCTTACCAGTTAGTCAAAAGGGGTTACCCTTCCTTTCTTTTTAAGTTAAAAACAAAAACCATAAACACTAAAAATTGTATAATATAAATTTACAGCTATCAAGAATATATATATATATATATATATATATATATATATATATATATATATATATATATATATATATATAATTTTTTTGTGCTTGGTTTAATAATAGTAAAACCAAGACATGTTAATGTAACTTAACTAAAACTGACTAAGTTCTTGAATATAATATAAAATAATTTTGTTTTTTTAGTTGCTTTTTTTTGTACTAATTTTCACCCATTACAAGGCCCAAGAGCCACTCAAAGTTTGCTGAATGAGAAGTGATATAAACATAAGAGGAGGAAGTAGGAACTGAAGATTAGAAAAAGAAGCTGTTAATATTTACAGCAGGCTTCTTATGAGTGATAACTAAGAATCAGTCCCATAACATTGCCTTGTGCCAAACATAGCTAAACTTAATCCAATACGAGTGAAGTTTAATTGTTAAGACCGTTGCCAAGTATTTTTTTTTTTTTAATACACAACTCAGGATTTTGACCAGTTGCTTAAATTTGTTATGCTTGCGTTTAATAAATAAAAAAGGAAAATATTTTAATGTCACTAAACTAAATTACTTCCATCATTATCCAGACACTTTGGAACAGGCATTAAAAAAAAATAAAATTATTTGATTAATTCAAAATTCTGGAGGAATAAATGCCTAAATCATTAAAAAGGAATGAAGAAAAAATAATTTTCTGAAAGAAATTTAACATTCATAACACCAAATAACATTTTCAGGTGCTTTGTTCAAGGTTTTATAGAGTTTATTTTTTACGAAAAATGTCTCATTTTTAGTCTGTTTACAGTTAGCCTTGTATTTTTCTGCCACTAACTTCCAAAGCTGGATTAAAATAGATATATTTGTCAAGGTAGCTTCTGACTAAAAGTGCAACTAACTTAAGTGTTTGTCAATTTTTTTATCTAATGCTGAGTAGAATTTTTTTAAACTCTCAGAACAATCTTCTAATGTAAATCAGGATTTTGACCAGTCCTTTGTAAAAATAAATACTTAAAAATTAGTACTTAAGAATTAGTAAGTTTTGTGCAAGAATTAATACTTAAGTGGTTTAGACTTTTTTATACTTGGATTTAAAAGAAAATCATTTGAACTGGTACAATAATTGAATAGGTGTAAAATGACATTTAGCAAATCTTATCTTTTCCTTTTCTTCTGAGTTGTTGAAGTTAAATTGCCAGTATAGGAGTTACTTAAGATTTAGTCAAATTTGAGTATAGTTGATAAGAAAAAATTGTATAGTACATTAATGATATTTAACATTAATTAAACATACAAATGCCATGAGGTAAACATGACATGCACACAACGAAATTGATACATATATACAAACACCATAAAAGGAACATGTGACATCTAACCAACCAATGGAAAAAAAAAAAAAAAAATTCAAAAAGTGCTAAATAGTGAAACATGTTAAATTCATAAAGTTTTTACTTCTTGTCAGGTATTTAATATGATTTAATCCACATCTTCAACTGTTTAGGATGTGCAGGTGGTGGATAGGAGATTGGAATGAGAAATCTGAGAGCTGAGTTTAAATTCCAGTTGAGCTCATTGCATTCACTTATGTGCAAATACCTTAAGGAAAGGTACAGATCTGTCTGTCTCCCCCTGTTATGGGTTAAATAGTAGGGAAACCGGGTTGGCAACCTGTCTAGAAGATTGCCAACTTTGAATTCAGAAAACTGAATGTAACCCTGGTGAAGCACATACTATGTAATGTAATGAAAGGACCGTGGAGTTCACAATTACTATGATCCCAACTGCGGTCAACTCATACTTGTTGAAAATGTTTAGATTTTAAACTTTTAATCAAATTAAAAATGAATATTAATTTCATTAAGTCCTGATGGGCTAAAAAAACTCCCAGTGCAACTTCATTTTTGTCATGGAAAAAAAAAAAAAAAAAAAAAAAACAAAAACAAAAAAACCCTGCACAAACTGAGATAAATATACTAATTAACTTAATTGAATGTAAATATACAATGTGTTTTTGCGTAACAGGTTGTAAATAGAAAATTTGCCTTCAGTTCTACAGACACTCCAACCTTCAATTTATAAGACACAGAGATTTACATATTTTAAAATGTCTTTTTGTCAGTTTAACAACCAGGCTTAAAAAAAGAAAAGGGGGGAGAGGGAGGGAGAGAGAGAGAGAGAGACTCGATGAGGGTTTGGTTCAAGATTCTCTGGGAGTTGGCTGGGTCAGTGACGATAGTGGCCACAGTGTTGTGATAATAAAGTTGAAGACAATAGTTTGAATGTAGGTAATAACTCCTCATACCAGATATTTAAAAAGAAAAAAATAGTGTGTGACAATTATCGACTGATTTGGATTAATTTAGTACATTCCAAGGCTACAATAGGGAGACACCAAGTAACACTTGAACTAAGAAGTGGTTTGCATAAGCTTGTTAACCATTACTCTACAGCAAGCACACAAGTTAGATAATTACTAAATTGAGGTTGGTTTGACACAAGGCTCAGGCAGTTGGATATTTCAACAGAACCAAATTCACTATTCTAAGTAACTGATCTGCAATAGAAGCTGGTTAACCACAGACAGGTGTGTGTGTGTATATATATATATATATATATATATATATATATATATATATATATATATAAAGACATTTATAATATGTTTAACGTTTTTTGTTTTTCTTTTGTCTATAAAAAGAACGTTAAACATATCATAAATGTCTTTAAATAAATTGTCGGACTTTGTCCAATTCAATATATATATGTGTGTATATATATATATATATATATATATATATATATATATATATATATATATATATATATAGTTTATTTCGGCAGCATATCTTCATTGAAACAGGTTTCATTGAATAATATAGACATATTGTCTACTTATTTTTATACTGATCCTTTCTAACTGTTGAATCGGTTTCTTGATGTTAACATGAAATTCATAAGTACTAATATATTAGTATTGATGAATTTCATATTATCAAGAAACTGATTAGACAACTGGAAAGGGTCAGTATAAAAATAAGCTGACACAATATGTCTATGTTATTTAATGAAATTTTATTTCGGCCGAGCTCTTCGGGGAGAGAAGTGACCGTTACTGCTGCTGATGCAAGACTCTTCGTTAAGACAAATCGAGTTCTTCGGTCACTGGCGTGTTTGTTTAAAAATAAATACGTCTAACTCCACCTTCATCTCTGCCGTATATCAATGGCTTAGGAGTAAAATCTCCAACTGATACCAAATCTGTTGGGTTTTGATCCCAGCTTGAGGCAATCGGATGTCTCACTACACTGATGAGCTGTGAAACAGCCAAACAGTCTGTCTATGGATGACAATATTATATATGCTATATATATATATATATATATATATATATATATATATATATATATATATATAGTTCAATGCAACAGGATTACAAATCATGCATGTCTTTTTTTTTTTTATTGTTTTTCTAATATTTCCTTTTCTGGGGCTAAGAGAGTGAAGAAATCTCTCTTCCTAATCCCTTACATAAAAACTGTAAGAATACTAGAAAACTTACAAGATGTTCCTTATCTGTCACATTCGATGAAGCATATATAGAAGAAGAGTAAATACTGAAATATATATTACACACAGTATATATATATATATATATATATATATATTACAAAGAGTCAATCATACCTTGAATCAATCAGCAATGTGTATGCGATTATTGGCGAAATCACTTTGCTAGTAGACAAACATAAGCATTCCACAACTGATAATCCTCCGAATGATGAGATCCTCATAATTAAATAAAATGGGTATAGTGTATTTTTTATTTCTGCTAGTACTTTCGAATGCTTCACGTCATTCATCATCAGGCTTTATTATCCATCAGAATCAAAACTGGGAGACGATTTATGTGTTTATCCGACCGAAAGATGTTTTTAAGTATGGGCCATTTGCTAACTGTTATATGGTGTTGGAGCGTGCAAATCGCAACGCTAAATTTTAAATATTTAAAGTGAGAATTTCTTTTGTATATACACACACACAATTATTCACGCTCTTGAACCAATTTTAATTGAGGTTTTATGCAATGCAAAAAATTTGTTACATTTACAGGGAAGAGTGCTCAATGTCTGAGGTAGAATATTTATTAGATATAGACAGTGTGGATATTGCCAACATGCGGTGTTGATTCTTGTCAGTTTCACACTTCAATACAGTACTTCAGATCCTGAAGACTTGAATCAACACTACATGGTGACAATGTCCACACTGTCTATATCTAGAAACATTCTATTTCTGACACTATGCACAGTTCCCTTATAAATATACCAAGTTTTAAAAATTATAAATATACACGTACATGGTAAAATTAATGCTGTGCCATTTAGGAGCCCCTCAACCTCAGCAAAGTGCAGCAACACACCATACCTTCAATTCCACAAGTGGCCAAAAAGACTTATCAGATATCCACATTTTCTGGATATCTTGTATACAAATAGATATCTCCATCAAGACTCATAAATGCTTGACTGGACTCATGTCAGATTAATGTGCAAGTTGCATAATTTGTCAGAAATCTCCACAACAGCCATCATGTCTGCCAGCATTTGTCAAATGTATACCAATTAGTATAATCTATAGGGAATTCTGAACTGGACCCTTTATTTAATATACAGGGGTAGACTATTCTCATTCCACTGCCTATGTCTAGGGATATCTTGCCTAGTTCTTATTTTTAGTTCTGCTCACCCTGTTTTCACCAAGTTCAAATACACACTGCCCAGTCCAGGGATTGAATTTACAATTACTATGTCACCAAATTAAAAAAAAAAACAAAGCTTTATTCCACTAGGCTATTGCCTTGTGATAACAACAACAAACATGAGGACAATAGTTTACATGTAAATAGTGTAAATAACCCATCATTGTTTGGGTACAAAGTCCATGAATAGTTACAAGTTATCAGAGAAAAAAGTGCAATGTAGTGGCCACAACTTAGTGGCATGTTTAGACAAACTGGAGAACCGACCTATACCATATGAACACACTCCATACAATTATGGAACCACCATCATCCTGTACAGTATATTGCTGGCAACTGATTTGATGGGTTGTGAATCATAACCAAACACTACCAACAGCCCAAAACAACTGGGACTATGTCTGGTGCTATAGTGCTGACAGGAGCACCCTGATGGGTCTTCTGCTCCCACATCCTATGAATGCAGAATTGACCTATCAGTTTTCATCTGCATTGATGTGGATGTAATTTGACCCAGTATCACTTGTCTGTTATTATAAACAATTCTAGACAGACATGTAGTTGGCCACCAGTAATGTCTTTCATCAATTATTCCTATTCTGTGACACTGTAGATTGAGGGACGTAAAATGTTTCTCAAAACTTCAAAAATGGAATGGTACATGTGTTTGTCACCCACAATCATGTCTCATTTAAACATCAATAATTCAAACCATTTTGCCATAAGCAGCCTAGCTAGGGTTCACAATTTACCAGATGACGGAGCACAATGATATAGGTCAGGGCATTTCCAGTTATGGTGGCACCACTGACTATTACCTTTACATAACCTTTGACATGTCAATATATATTGTATGACACTTCATAGAAGATACAGATATAGCACCGATATTTATCAGAAGTGCAAACCATATGTAAATAAACAAGTCATTTTTGACAAATATACAAGTACATAAAATTGGAGATGTGTGTGTGTATATATATATATATATTATAAATAAAGAAATACCTTACCAGATGTGCTTTTGTGTAGATAGAAAATGTACTCACCTGGAAAAAAGTAAAAAAAAAGTTAGATTAGCAATAAGAAATAAGCCAACCATTACAAATATTTTGACCAACATATTTTTATCAAATATATTTTAATTAAAAACAAAGTTTATTTCAGGTACACATCTAAAGACTATGTATGATATATATATATATATATATATATATGTTCAAATTCTACCAGAAGTCACTTTTTTTTCTGTAAGATTTCTTGAATGTTCAGGCTGGTAAACAAAATAAAACAGTTTATAATAAACCGAGCATCTACTTAAATATGGGTCTGCTTATATCTGCAAGATGAGGTATTATGATTATTTATATTCAAACTTATCCTCATCTTCATTGCCATATTCACTATGTTTCAGCTGTTGTACGCTCTGGCCTTCTTCAGGTAATTGGAATTTCAAACCAAACTTTGTCTAGTCCACCAAGGTAGATCGATCTAGTTCCACGTGCTATGCCTCTTCCGAATGTCTCAGTTATTTCCCTTTAACTCAACTCACCAAGTTTTTTGGTTCACCACTGCTGGCTGTAGCCTGGTATTGAACTCACAACTTTTTGGGTCTAGTCACTGGATCTAACCAATGTCTTTATCCACTAGGCAATCCGGAAGAGGCATGGCATGTAGAACTAGAACAATCTACCCCGGTGGACAAAGTAAAGGGTTCGGTTGAAAATCCCAATCACCTGCAGAAGGCCAGAGTGTACAATGGCCGAAATGTTGTGAATGTGGCAACGAAGATGAGGATAATAGTCAGAATAATGTAAATAATGAAATATGGGTATCCACAAAAAATAACGTTTAAAGTAATTGTGCATGTGAAGACAAAAAGCCGAGATGTTTTTCCTCTAATGGACTTTATCAAAGCAAATGTAAAGATTTTATTTTGCAACACGTATTTATGAACAAAAATAAAAAAATGTTAGTTTTCAAAATTTCTAAATTTAAGAAACACATAAATATTCATACTAATTGAAAAGTCTAGGTAAATTATGAAGAGTTCTAAGTGATGTTATTTGATGAAGGTAGGTAATGCCATTCAAATACCTTTTATTTCAGATGTTATAATGGCAGGAATAAGCAGAAATTTTGTCAATGTATAATTGAAAATTTCAGAGAAGAAGAAGAAAAAAAAAAAAAAAAATTTCCTAATTCAATATTTACCCTATTTCAATATATACATAGACCTCTCTGCCCCAAAAAAGGCTAAAAGAAATAATACCTGCATTGAAAGTTGCCCAGATACCATAAACTACCAATACTTGTACTAAGTTTATTCCAAAATACTGTCAATATTTTCATTATTATTACTACAACTATTCTAATATTATTAAATGTTTCAACAATACACTAAAAGAATTTTTTTTTTAAAATGTTCCCAGCTAAAATTTGGCATGAGGACTTATGCCAAATACAATGACAAAAAAAAAATGTTTATTAACTAGAGTCATTTCCAGTCCGAAGTAACAGCAGAAGATTAAAAAAATTCCAAAGTATAAAGTTTGTTTAAAACTGTTTCAATCATCGAGGGAGTGGGGAGAATACCCTGAAGGCAGAAGAAACAGACTGATTCTTCTTCCTCATGTTAATTTCGGATAGCTTGGCGGTGCCCATCTCCTCTCCAAGTTCTCCAGCCGAGAACCACAGAATATGGTGTGTTGTGCTAGGCTTTCAGGTTTTGAATTCAGTTGTCCGTTTACACTGGTTGCCATCCAAGGCTATAGGACCAAGTCTTTCCTGCTATTTAACCCATAGCTGAGAGGAGAAGAGATGTATTCTTACCTTTACCAAGAGTATTTGCATGTAAGTGAATGTAACAAACTTGACTGGAAATCAAACTAAGTTCTTTGATTTCTCAATCAGCTACGCATTAATCCAGTATGCCCTTGTTCAAAAGCAGGGGGTGCTAAATTACTACAGATTCTGGTTTTATTCCTTCATTTCTAGTGCCATGCCAGAATTTATATATTTTCTCAAGTGTACATTCACTCAAATAAGGTATCCACTAAATATAACGTTTGAAATAATAAAAAAATATGTAAGGTTAAAAAATAAAATCCATTACTTCTTAAGAAATTGCTTTGTTTACATTTCAGATCTGAATTTAGAGAAAAATCTGAACGAGTAAGTGTGCTTTAAAGGCCAAATAGAACCTTGCTTTATTGCGAAGTTTTTCATAGCCAAGCAGTAAAAGCACACTGAATCAGACAGTGTTCTTCCTGCAAATGGTTACACAGGCTTGAATCCGGCTGAGGGCAGATTTTCTCTAAGTTTTCTTGAGCACACAAGCTGGTACAGGTAATGAGAAATGCAAAAAAAAAAAAAAATTTACAGAGCGTCTACTCAAATATAATCATCCTCTAAAAATAATACATTACATGAAACAATAGCAAATATTGTGGTTCACCAAAAATATTTTTGCAATCAAGTGATTTGAAGAATGACTGAAATCTCTGCAAAACTAAGATTAGAGAGGTGAACATTTAATCTTTACATAGAGACAAGAACTCGGGGTCATTTTGGCCTCCAGATGAAATGGGATAAGATCACAATATTTGGCAGAAACTACATATAACAGAAAAAATACAGTAAATTTTAGTTATTCTTAAGAAAATGCTTGCATCCAATTTCATCACTAGTACACTTTGATTTACATTAGTCGGACTATTGTCCTCATCTTTGTCGCCATATTTGTCACAATGTTTCAGCCGTTGTACGCTCCGGCCTTCTTCAGGTGGTTGGAATTTCGAACCGAACCCTTTATCAAACATGGCTCATGGAACTAGAACAGTCTACCCCAGTGATCGAAATAAAGGGTTCGGTTCAAAATTCCAACCACTTGAAGAAGGCCGGAGCGTACAACGGCCGAAACGTTGTGACAAATATGGCGACAAAGATGAGGACAATAGTCCGACTAATGTAAATACTGTACATAATACCTCATCTCAGAAATATAGACAGACACTTTGATTTTTAGGGGCCTTTTTACTCATTTTATATCTAAAAGTAGTAGTCATTACATTTGGACTAATTCCCTTTAATAGCCCAGTGGCCTAAAGCACTAGTTACTGAATTTGATGACATAGTAATTGAGAGTTTAATCCCTAGACCAGGTAGTACAGACTTAGGCTCAGTGGACAAGCAATAACCAAGCAGTATTAAAAGAAGAACAAGACGAGATATATCTAGACACGGGCAATGAAACGAGAACAATCTACTCCTTATAGATTAAGGCTCAGTTTAAAAATCCCTGAAAATTAACCTGATCGCCAGACTGGAGGGCATATCAACCAAAACAAAGATGAGGATATTAGTCGAAGTGTAAAGAAGAATAAAAAACAAAACAAATCTCTTAACTAAGATAAAAAAGACAAAATTATTTACTATAGATTGGCATTTAAAAAAAAGAACAAGTAAAAGGGAACGGAAATTAATTAAGAGGAACAGAGGGAAGCAACAATGAGGTGAGAGGGTTTGGAGAATTTGATGCTCACAAGACCTACCAAAAGCAAGAGGAACAAAAGGGAAACGGCAAATCTATGTAATGAACCTGTGTAAATGTATAGTAGAACAGGACGAATAGTAAAAAGACAAGCATTGTTAAGAGCTACAAAGGATAGGTAGTCGTGGAGAGCCTTGATCGCCAAACTTTAAATTGATTTTTTTTTTTTGCTATATGCCGTGTTATCTCAGGATGTAGATGATCATGTTTCTCCACAACTTCCCATCCTTTGTAGCAGTTAAAACTGGATATTTAATAACATTGGTAAATAGCTATAAAGCTGTAAAAATAAAATTTTTATAAAATTCAGAGAATCTTTTTAAATTAAAATTTTTTCCTGACCATTCATTTGACGGTATTTCTCGGGGAAGAGGAGAGTTATTGTGAATTGGATGAAATAAAATATTGATAATTCTGTGCATATAATAAAGAAATAATCCTAACTAATGCATTGGCCCATCTTCTATAATGTGCATAAAACATCGAATATTTTAGATGATAGATGACATTTAAATAAAAAGTCAGAGGCAATTTTTTTTTTTTTTTTTTTTTTTAAATTTAAGTGAATTTCAATTCAGACATTAATTGTACAATAGAAAATTTGTTTCAAAAAATAAAATAAAAAAAATCTAAAAAAATATTAAGAAATGCTCGGGGCATTAAGAAGTAAAACTTCATTCAACGGAAGATATTAAAACAGCAATGAATACAGTGCTAATTTCAATTGAAATTATTGATAAAACATGCAAACAAGTCTTCATTACAAATGTAAATTTGGCTAACAATACGATGATTTACATTTTTTTGTTGCAATATTTTTTTTAAAAAAAGTATATCTACTAAGTTTAGCCTAGACTGGCACAAGGTTATGGCCAGTTGTTGGGGAACCATCAGGGCTGAACTTATTAAATGTTAAAAAGCACTATAAAAAAAATTAGCCTAGCCTAACAAAGCATTTATTGAATTCAGAGTTGAGAGAGTAAACACTGAGGATTGAACTAACAATACCTTGTGACATGACAAAAAGAAAAGAAAAAGAAAAGAAAAAAAAGGCAATTTATAAAGAAATGTTTATAATGCTTGAAATATGAGAGTAACAGGGAAAGCAAATGGGGGGTAAGAGGAAGAGAGAAAG
>OZ038503.1:72990253-73075253 GCA_964036315.1 Acanthosepion esculentum | reverse complement strand
CTTACTGTATCTCATCCCAATCCTTTTGACTGAGTATTCAATTTTTAATCCATAATACCAGTGCATGGGACAAAGAACAACACTTATATACCTATTCACATTATCTATGCTTTGTGTATGTGCAATGCAAAATTGATTTTTTTCCTGATAAATCCATTTAATAATCAACCCAATCAGATGAATCTTAAAACTTTAGCAAATCAGCAATCCAAACTTCATGTTATAGAAAGAAAACAAATGATTACTGAGCATGTATGATTAATTTGACATTTTTAGATTAAATATTTTCATTATTATTATTATTATTTCGATAACAAGTCAGCAAATTAATACCAATGAAAGATGAGCTCCAATGTTAGAATTGTTCAAGCAACTTCAGAAACCATTCCTCATTTTGTTTTTTGTTTCTACAGGCACATCAATCAATGTTGTGAGAAAAATAACAATAACTTAAAATAAATCTAATACTAAAATAGTTTATCAACAGTGTTGGGTGGGATAAAAAGAAATAAGATGGAGTAAAGATAATACAATTATAGTACAACATGTGATTAGTAATGGTAATATTTTATTCTAAGAAAACATTTGGTATTCATTTACTGGACAGTCAGTGCTACTTTCAGTTAAAATTTAGAGAATCTCCTATAAAACAATTTTTTAGGTAAATATGTTTCTCAAGTCCAGTTACTGTTATTGCTCTTTCCAGTGTTGGTGGAGGTTTCCTTCCTAGCCTTTTGTTTTAAGTAGTGTGGAACATCAACACGGTGTATCCAAATTCCTATCAATTTTTGTAGCCAATCAAATTCATTATCATTTTTTCGCTTGATAAATTAATGATTTGATTGTAATCTAAACGGAACAAAAAATACTTTGAATGGAAGTGGCTCCAAAAGAAAAATGTTTTTGTTCAGAGAAAAAAAATTACAAAATATAATCTAAAATATTCTTTAAAATATCACAAGATGGTTGAAGCTGAAGAATAAGATGCTTGGAGAAAAAAATAAATTCAGTGTTAAGAAAAATTGATTTTAACATGTTAAAAATAAAAATAAAAATATATACATATATATATATATATATATATGTATATATATGTATGTATGATAGATAATCCTAAAGAGCCGCGCAAACCTACCTAGGTTTCACCTAAATGGATCGTCAGTGCAATCCGTTTAAGTAGGTTTGCCTAGCTCCTTCGGATTATCTTAGGTTTTGCTCTATTTGTGCATTGAGTACTTTACGTAGTTGCCTTTTACTTTTTACTTGTTTTAGAGATTTTTTTCTTTGGACTGAGCTTGAACTCTGGACGATTGTTTTCGCCTTAGTTTAATGTTCTTGGTTCTTTTTTATTCCTCATTTTTCCTTGGGTACCGATTTGTTCCACTACAAGTCAAACTATCCAAGGTTTTTCCAAGCGAGTACCACCATTTATATAAAATATAATATATATATATATATATATATATATATATATATATATATATATATATATATATATATATATATATATATATAATTTTCAGCTGTGCAATAATACAGCAGTATGTACATTTTTTTTTTATTATGATTTTTTTTCCAAGATGGGTTGCCAGCTCCCCCATACCCCTCTTCCTATCAAGTTTGGTATTCCTAACACCCCTATTCTGATTGTGAAGCTAAAAGTCTTCAGCAATCCTGCTAATTATCCACAGCAAGATGGAGAAGTGGGTTCATGCCTTCCCTAAGAGCATTATCTTTTCTCTTTCTTTTAATAGAGCCAGTATAAAATGTAGTTCAATTTCCTAATAGATAAAAAGAAAAACTTGAAGCAAAACAAAAAGAGTACTGAACTGCTATATAATATCAATTCTCGTTTATGGTAGTGGACAATTTCTTTACAGATAAAGAAGAGACTGAATTGTGGTTCCACAGAAGAATGCTGAGAATACCATAAACAGAGCATGTAAACAAAAACATTTTAAGTAAAAGGGGGGGAAAAAAAAAAAAAAAAGACTTGTGTACTTAGAAAGACATAAAATTTCTGGGATGCAATAATGAAGAAAGAGGGCTTGGAGAATTTGACACTCATAAGGTACATTAAGTGTCAAAGGGAAACAATGAGTAACCTACCTCATAAGCTGGTACAAATGAGACTAGGAGGGATAGTAAGAAGACAAATGTTGGCTAGAGCAACAAAAGACAGGAAGTTGTGGAGAGCCCTGTCCTGAAGCACATAAATGGAGTTAGATAACAAAAACAAGAATAAAATAACCTAGTTTCTATACTCTGCTTTATCATTTTTTATATATATATATATATATATATATATATATATAGTGTAACCCGGATATAAGAGAGATTTTATCTGGTCCAAAATTAGAGCCTGTGCTAATAAAACAAAATAGACCAAACCCGAATATAAGAGAAATCGGGATATAAGATACTTCTTCTCCGGTCCCGACAACTCTTATATCCGGGTTATACTGTATATATACATACACACATACATACATAAAGCCAGAATGCTGAAAAATTATTGCTCTGACCAAGAAACCCTCTAAGAAAGAAATTAAATAAATATATGATGTTAGGCATAGTTGACCAAATTTTGAAAAGTGCATTGGGCCATGAACTTTCCAGCATCAAATTATATATATATATATATATATATATATATATATATATATATATATATATATATATATATATATATATATATAATTTCAAATATTTTAAAAGATGTCATATTCTAATTTAAAGTGAAATAATTTTTGCAAATGATTACATAAGACAAAAATAACTGAAAGCTTTTATTAATTCTGACAAGTTCTTTCCATTTTAATGTTTGTCCATTTTCTTTTTTTACGTCATACATAACTGTCACGTTCTATGTCTTAAATTGAACAGAGTGAACTGGAAATGGTCTCCAATGAAATTTGAGATAGTCAAAAGGAATTGAGAAAATACTTCACCTATATATTATATAAATTCAAAACACTATTGTGTCAATTATTGCGAAAAAGTAAACAATACCACCACCACCATCATCATCATCATTACGCCCATGATTGGGTGTGGTCATAGGGTCACAGCACATCTAAACACATGTCTAGTCCAATCCACCTAACTCACTTGAAAGCTGGACAGGAATCCATCCATGCGTAGCATGTCATGGGCAAGTAGATCTGGCGAGCCCGTCCCTCACCAGGTCAAACCACAGCCAATGCCCTCCAACCTGAAGGTTCACTTTGCTCACACACATGACTGCTGATTCCAGCAGGGGGAAACCTCCACCCTGGCTGTTAATTTCAGTGTACGTGCCCACCACCAAGCAGTGTTGAAACAATTAAGCAATTAGTAAATTCAAGTAGGAAAGGTATAGTTATATTATTTTCAAATTGACTTCATCAGGCAAACGTAGTTGGGGCTAAATTGACATGGGTGATGGAGAGGCTCTCTCAGGATGATGAGAAGAAAGTTCAAATCTTGTCAAAGCCATTTCATTTTTCATGCTACTTTATAAGAACATATCTACCAGAGTGTTGTGATTAAAATAATGACAAAAGAAAAATTTATTAAAATAATGGAAACAGACCAGAGAATCTTTTGTATGTTACATATGCAATAGAAGTAAACAATTATTGTGTATAGCAGCATTTCTGCTCTTACCTGGTTGGCAGTTTAATAGAAAAGATAGGAATAATCAATAATAAATATTCATATTAAGCCAAAAGTGAACTTTACTTAATCACATTTCTATTGATTAAATGGACAATAGTCACAGCTGTTGGAGGCATCATTTAAACCTAAGCACAATACCCACCTGCTGAGGGGGGGGGAGAGAATAGAACAGAGAGTGGGGGGAAGAATGAGAAAAGAAAAAAAGGGGGGTGTAGCAATGGGTGAGAGAAAGAAAAAAGGGGGTATAGCAATGGGTGAGAGAAAGAAAAAGGGGGTATAGCAATGGGCGAGAGAAAGAAAGAAGCAGTGGGAAATGAAAGAGCGGAAGAATGGGGGGGGGAATATATGTGAGTGAGAGAGTGGGTGGGGATGACTGTCGAGTTATAATTGCTATCTTGGACCGCAAATTAGAAATTTATCTATATAACAAACAAATGAATAATACAAGTAAATAATATACAAGGACTATTAGAAATAAATGCAGAAAACAGTTTTCTCATTGGGAAAAAATGATTTTAATATTTAATCTAAAAATATCAATAGTCGAAAAAGATGAAAACGAAGAAAAAAACCTGGAGGGAATTATGAACAGTTTTAAAACTAAATTGTGAGGTGAGCCTGTTTTATAATTCCTATCAATAAAACATGTCATTCTATTTCTCTTTGGGTTGCATGCAAAAGATTATAAATTGATAAATAAACATAGAAAAGACAATGAACAAAAAACCAATAATTTTTAACAATTTGCTGATCAATTAACCAATAATTTACACTATTTACATTTGGACTATTGCCGTCATCAAAAAAAGTTCACATTAAGAAGGCGTAAACTATATCCTTTATAGAACAACAATTTCCACTGTCCAAACATGTGGAAATATCGCAGAGAGAAACTGGAACAAATATTACACTTTCATCCCCAGGCCAAAGGCCAGCTATAAAATTGTAGGCAAAAGTGCTGGAGAGGATTCCAGTATTCAAACCCTCAGGTAGCGTACAAGTAAAATTTAAAGCTCAATGATAAGTGTAAATCAGAAATAACATGAATATATATATATATATATATATATATATATATATATATATATATATATATAAAAATTGTGGGTAGAAAGTTTTAAAAGCAATTACAGTGATGACAGACAGGAGTCTGACAACTGAAATTTAAAAGAAACATGTGAGATGTGACAGGTGAAGGAAAAAAAAAAAAAAAAAAAAAAAAAAAAAAAAAAATCAAGCTGACCTAACATTAAACTAACTTATTTAGCAAAAAAAAAAAATCGACAGGTAATGAAAAAAATCTACAAGAATCAGTTAAGAAATTAAGTGAAGATGGTAGAAGATAAGGATCTACAAAAGTTAATCCATGAATATTCATTTTTGAGGAAAGGAGTTGTAAAAAAAAAAAAAAAAAAAAAGGGTGAGAGAGAGGAGAGAAAAGGTGAGAGAGAGGAGAGAAAAGGCGAGAGAGAGGAGAGAAAAGGCGAGAGAGAGGAGAGAAAAGGCGAGAGAGAGGAGAGAAAAGGCGAGAGAGAGGAGAGAAAAGGCGAGAGAGAGGAGAGAGAGAAAAAGAAAAAAAAAAGTTTTTCTTAGTCTGTTTTAAATCCTGCGTAACACATCTGGGCACCTTGATATGGTGTAATGGTTAAGCAAGCTTGTTTCACTAGAACATTTAGGACCAAATAGTGAGTTCAATCCTTACTGGGTGCCCCATACTTCAAGTTTGTGCCACATGTAAGCTATGTTTAGAAAAATCACAATAGTGCACTTTGATGTGGTCTAATGCTCAACAAAGTTGTCTTGTTAGATCAATTATGACCAAGTAGCAAGTTTGATTCTCACTGGGTGTTCCATATTTTTCAGCCTTGTGTCACATCTAATCTACACTTAGTAAAGTGTCATATCTTAAAAGCCCTTGCAGTGTGCTAAGAAACATCATGAGTGACATTTATTTCTGGTACCAATGGGGTTTTGGGCCTCTAAAACCATCAGACCCCAGCTTCTTCTAGGTGACACAACGAGGAGTGATCACCTCCTGATCAGTTTTATAGCTTTTTGGATGAATCAGCAAAATGTCTTGAACTTATGTTTGTTTATTTTAGAATTCAGCAAAAATTCTGCAGAAGACAAAGTCCAGCAAGAATATGGAATTACTTATAAATACAAATATTTACATCATGTCAAATATAAAATCACAACTAAAACTTATTTTAGTCATCTTCAGTGCATTAGTCATATCTTCAAAGCAGGTTACCTTTTTCTGGCACAAATTTACTTAGAGCAGGAGGAGGACGAGAGGGAAAAAAGAAAAGAAGAAAACAAAAACAAAGACAATTTATTTCTGCCACCCTCCCCTCCTATTCAATTTAAATCACCAGACATATTTCTTAAGGCACACCCTTTAAAAAGAACAGGTTTCTAGCTCTGGTTAACCAACGCTACAAATTTTTAAACATCTTCAGTCATCACAGGATTAAGACAGTTTAAAATAGCTATGAGAAGTCAGTGGGTGCAGTTGGTCATTTTGACAAAAGCGAATTCCAAAACGATGTCAAATTTTATCCATTAATACAAAAATTGAAAAGGCACAGTTGTGGGTATCCCAAAGCAAAAAAATATTAATTTTTTTTTTTTTTCAACAAGTAGAAACTTGAGATATAAATTCCAAGTACCTCTTAGAAATTTAATTTGGTTAAGTGTCATACAGAATTATCTAAAAATAGATTATAAGGGTAAACATAACTACTATTAAAAATGCAATGGAGAAGATATCTAAAATGGTTTTAAACCAAGTTATGGAGTGCAGATATTTGAATAATGTTGCAGAAACAGCAGCAGTTGATAAACTAACAAAGGAAAATTGAGAGAAAATTATAGCTGTTTAGTGAAAATACTTGGGGGGGGGGGTCTGTATTTCAAACCATTTTTCTGGTTTTCAAAGATTTTTTTTTTTTTTTAAACTATAAAATAACGATATATAAAGTTTTTATATATCAAGAACAATAATGGAGAAAAAACTGTATGACAAAGTGGAAAAAAGTTTTTGTGTGCCATGTTTCGTACTTTAGGATATCAGACTAAATTTGTTATATTGATATGGCTATAGATGCACACAAACAAGGGATGCTGTGAATTTTTATTGTTTTGTATGTAATCTAACAGATTTCATTTAAATTCTTTTTGTTTCCAATCACTTTTATTATTAGATATCCCACAGTATGATAATAGAAGATCTGCTAGGAATGGTACAATATAAGGCCGCAAATTTACTGTGGATGTCCTGGATCTTACGTTTTACCATTCCTGGCAGATCTTCTATTATCATACTGTGGGATATCTAATAACAAAAATGATGGGAACAAGAAGAAAAAGAATCTAAATGAAATCGGCTAAATGAAAAAAAAAAAAAAAAATTTTTTTTAATTCCCAGCATCCTTCGTTTGTGCATGTGTATCTACACCAACATAAATTTATGAAGTCCTAAAGGACGAAACACGTCACATGAAAACCTTTTTCCTCTCGGTCATACTTCCTCCCTACCAAATTATAAACTATTCAATGTAGAAATTATTCCAACTTAAAAAAAAAATGACACAGGCCCCAAAGAACCATTTTCATAATTGTTTTATTAAACAATTATGAAAATGGTTCTTTGGGGCCCCATGTCATTTTTATCATTTCCCAAATATCCCTTTCTCTACAAACAATACATCACTATTTCCATGGCAGGTATTCTGATGAGCTACATTTATTGGTCCCATCAACCATGACCTTTTACAGATGGGACCAGTCATGCCATATACACAAGGATGAAGCATCCTCATTCCCTTTGTATTGCATTAGTAAGGATGATGTTCCCCTTGTCAGCTTCTTCCCAAGAACTGTTGCTTTGTGAAAGACTCCTGGCAGGATGTTTTCACAGTGACTGGTTAACTGTTATCTTACCTAATGCCTTTTCTTATGCTCATACAACACCACACTGTAACCCTCTATCTTGAATGACACTTGGGCCTTGCATTGCGTGAATAGTAGTATACAAAAATAAATAAAATTCCTATCTTCACACACCACTTGTTTTTTTTAAAAGTGTCACATAATCACACATCAGTTAGACTAGTCTTGTTTTGTATTTTTACTTTTTTTATTAGCAAAGAAATATAGCATGATTGTTCCGAAATTTGATAAAACTTTATTGATAGAGGCTTACCTGTGTTTATGTTTAATGCTCCTTGTATATTAGTTGCCTCTTTGACAGTTTATATATCATACCTTTGTGTTACTGATAAGGATTTGTTGAATTTCTTCATTTTTATTATGTTGGTGATGTGTGATTTAATTAAACTATTATTAAATTAATGGCAAATTTACCAGCAGTGATAAATATTTTTTAAAAAGTAGATAAAAAAACAAAACAAAACAAATGTTATTTCTTATTAGGATAAATGTTAATTTTAGTAGGCAAATGTGTTGGAGTTGTTAGTCCTGTTTTTTTTTTCTTCTCTTAAACAGTGAAATTAATAACAACCAGTTTAGACCAAAAACTTCTATAGAAAAGTTATGCCAGCCAACAAGAATTGAACTTGTATTCCATTTTCGGCCATAGAAGTGGTTTCCCCAATGAAAAGCAGGGAGTCAATCTTTTCTTTAAAAAGATTTCTCAATCTAAACCTATTATTAAATTTCACTGTTTCAAAAAAAAAAACGGGATAGCAACACAAACACACATTTACTAAAAATAACACACATACATACATACACATTACATATTTTATATGTGTGGTGCTTATTAAAAAGTGCTCAATATCAGTGATAGAGCTAACATACCCATTCAACTAACTAATATATATATACACACTGATCATTTCTAAACACACCCAACCCATCTGATAATCCCTCAGGCACATTTGTGTTACCTCAACAATCACAGAGCCATAGTTTATACAACAACTATCCTTAATGGAGCTTAGTTGAAGTTTTCAGGAGAAAGCACATAATCTGGTATGATCCAGAGTTGAACAAGGTTGATACGAGTGAGCCTCTGGTATCCAATAACTTGTGATTTTGTGCAAGCAAAACCATAGACAGCCCCCTCCCATCCTCAACAGTTTCACTTGTAATGCTTGGATCAACCAGTTGTATTTTTTTTTTTTTTTCAAGCACTACCCAGAAAGACATTGCATGCTGGGATTGTCTCCCCAGGCTGATATTATCAAGCAGTGAACTCCTTCACAAACTGACCAGGATGAGATTTGAACCCAGATCTCATGCTTGAAATACTAACAGTCTAACCACCTGGTGTCACTCTCTGTCACACACACTGTCACACACACACACTGTCACACACACACACTGTCACACACACACACTGTCACACACACACACTGTCACACACACACACACACACACACACACACACACACACACACAAGGGAAATAAAATTGGAGCACTTGAACATGTGTTTCTATTTACTCAAAATTAAACATTTCTCTGCAAGATGTTCAACAAACTTTATTTTGCAAGATGTTCAACAATTTACCTGGCTGACATGTTTGCCAGATAGTTCCTCATTGAAAATATATGGTGCAAAACTTTCATATATAGGCTTACAGCCATATCATGGCTGCTCGTTTACAATCACTGAAGTTAATCAGCGTTGAGCCTGGTCAGTACTTACATTTTGTGACTGCTTGGGAATACCAGGTGCCGTAAGCTTGGATGTGCAATGGATAGTGTTACAGTGGTGTAATGGATAATGGCTCAGAATTCTTAATCAGAGAGCAGAGTTCCAATTCCAGTTGGATTCGTTATATTCACTTATGTGCAAATACCCATGGGAAATCATTAATCAACCTCTTCTCCCTGATATGGGCTAATTAGGAAGGCCTGTATCACTAAACCATTAAATTAGGAAGGCCTGCATCACTAAACCATTAAATTAGGAAGGCCTGCATCATTAAACCATTAAATTAGGAAGGCCTGCATCATTAAACCATTATTATTTATTTAAAAAAGAAAAAAAAATTCTTACAATCTAAAACTATTTTCTGGCTTTAAATAACCTGCAAAGGGTTGATAAGCTGTAGAAAAACAGTCAATCGATCATTCATATATAGCTAGATTATGGTAAATGATTGCCCGTAAAGATCAATATGTGCATGTAGATTCCAAAATAAGGGGTGTATCAGCAATACTCAGACCTCATAGTGATATAGTATATATTCTGTTTGTGTGATTATATATATATTAAAGACATTTTTTATATGTTTAACGTTCTTTTTATAGATACAAGTATTTAAGCAAATGCTCTGTTTATAATAAACAGTATTAAATAACATTTACCGGCCTGAATGTCCGAGAAATTTTCATAGAAAATTTTTGTTCTCCGACAGGAATCGAACCTGTATCCTTTATTATTTAATACTGTTTATTATAAACAGAGTATTTGCTTAAATACTTGTATCTATAAAAAGAACGTTAAACATATAAAAAATGTCTTTAATAAATTGTCGGACTATGTCCAATTCAAAAATGTATATATATATATATATATATATATATATATATATATATATATATATCACACATATGTACTTTTGATTGGCAAATACCATCCTATGTTACCATTATACCATGCTTCTTACACCTGTTAAAAGAAGAGTTAACTGAATACTGTGCCTTCAATACCGTGTTTAAATTTATGAAGGTGAGGCACCATGCACTGGGAAGCTGTAATACAAAGGTGGGAAAAATGTTAGAAGATAAGTCAGGACTGATAACATTGCAGATTCTTCATTGAATTTTATCAAGAATCTTGAGATATTTAGCAGGAACACCAGACAATATTGTGGCATTCAATGTATGGATGAATAGAAGAAAGTTTTTGGCACTTTTGACAAAACATTTTAGCTAATATAGTGTTCACTTTTCCTAAGTAGATTTTTTCGATTTCAATTAGTTTAAGTGAATCGCAGGACTGAATGTTATGGTCTTATGTTAATCGAAATTGAAAGAGCTCCTGCCTATTCTTTAGCTTCAATCATCATTTCTGGTCCCAAGTCATTGAGAAACATTCCAATGTTTCTAGTTTAAGCGTTTATAACAAAAGAACACCAAAAAACTTATACAAGTGAAGACAAAATTGTTTATGATGAAATCACTTTAATGCTTTTCCATAGAGTTCAGTTTGTGAAGCAAAAGAATGCAAAGAAATGATTATTTTAGCATCAAAAAGGCATTTATGAAGACAGGAAGATCAGAATAAAATTAATCCAATTGGAGTGACATTAATCAATATGCTGTCAACAGAACAGAGAAAAGATACAAAGCGATATACAGTCAATCAATATAAATGACAATAGCCATGTTGGCAACAGCAGCAACAATTGGAACAATTAAAAAAGATAAATCTCTTGTTCAATCTCTTTATTAACACGCTTATGTTCATATTATTAGAAAACAAAGCATGCTATATGGATACCAGATTAGGCTACTTGTAAAAAGCCTATAGAAACTAAATGTGGAATTTGGCTATTTGCAATATTTTGGATTATTTCATTAACCTTTAACACTGTAGGTGATTATTTTTGCCAAGCAAAATGTCAGTCCTGCAAATGCAAGTTGAATTTTAATTTCTTGGTTGTGTAATCATATCCTTCTATGGCAACACCTAAAACAATCTTGACTGAAATTAAGAGCCCGGCTAGTGCAATTTGAAATATATATAGAACTAATATATAAAATCCTATATTTTGAGGGGATTCCACATACAGTAAAAAGGGAAGTAACATTTATAAATGACGCAGAGAGCTAAATGTTAAAAATTAGCTTAGTTAATTTGGGCTACTAATAAGAAGAAAGTCCATTCAAAATTGAAATGTAGCTTAATTTGCTACTTCTCAATCTAGTAATGTGTGTGACAACATTGGTGAGAATAAGGCATCAGTTTGACCATTTCAAGAAAAACTACTTTAAAAAAAAAAAAAGGTTATGAAAAAAATTACCATCAGTACTAGAAAGAGCTATAACAACTAAACAGGAGAAACCTGTTTTCAGAGAAAAATTTGATAAATTTCAATCAACAGTAATGCTCACTGTTTGGTCAATGAATGCCAAATGTTTCCTGTATGGAAATGGTTAATCTCACCATTACTATTTATTTAGGCAGACCAGACTAGATAGAGTTGTCATAGAAAGGGGGACAAAGCTACATCAACAAGGAGATAAGCTTTTAATCCACACATCTTACTGTTCACCAGATTATCAGCTCATGCATCAAGAAGAACAGGTGTTTACTTCAGTTAACATAAAGAATAAAGCATTTTTAAAAAAAATATATTGTGTCTGCAGGTGCCTCAGCATAAGTGTAAGGGTTAGTGAGGTTAGTCTGACAGAACACTATGACTGTAACGAGTTCAATCCTAACTGGATGCCCGATACAAAATTTGACATTAAATAACCCAAGTGCTTATTTACTTGTCTTCCCACTATGGCAAGATATAATACAAGGTGTTTTTAATGTGTGGCTGCCTTCGACCAATCCAAATATTGCCCAGGCCCCACAATGTCAAACTGGTGTAAATATTCCACCGATCCTCCCTCTTTTAGTGCACTGAGAGTGATGCAATTGCATGTTTGGAATCCTTGGGACAGGATGTCTTCATTAATCATATAGTCCTGGGTATGACAATGAACTACATCCGGCAGTAAGGATTCAGATTGGGAGATTGGAGATTTTGAGGATTGTGGAACTGACTCTTAATTCTGGTGTTCCCCGGTCTACTGTGACCCAGGATGGTAGCACCTGTTAGGGTCCCAGCTATGGACAAAGAATGAACCCCCAGAAAAAACACTATGAGAGTATAAAAATACATTTTTAAGGTGAAGATGCTAGCAATACATTTTTATATCAAAACATTACCAATAGTACATATTTATAGTAAAATTGACAATACATATTGAAAGCAAAATGACCAACAATACATTTTATAGTAGAATTAATAAATTCTATCTGTTGTTGAAGCCAAAAGAAATTGTGTTCAAAATATTTAGATTTCAGCATTAAATAACCCATAGAAGTGTTGATATGCCACTAAACAATCAATCAACCAACCAACCAACTGTTAATTGTAAAGCGAACAGATATCAATCATTCATCCTGGACTAAAAGCCAAGTAGCATAAATAACCCAACAAGAGTTAATGTGTTAAAGTCGACCAAATCCCTAGGAAAGGCCTATGGCAACAGGGTAAGCAATAACAGAGCAGTACTAAATAAGAACTAGACAAGATATCCCTCAACATGGTCAGTGGTAGGAGAACAATCAACCCCTACACATTAAATGAAAGATTCTGTTCGAAATTGCCTGATGGTTATCTGGATTGACAAACACCTGACTAACGCCAACAGCAAAACATTGTGATAATGACAACAAAGATGAGGACAATAGTTTGCCTTGTTCCACAATGAGGATTAAAACAGGTTATGTCCATGGTTTTACAGTGTGTGGTTTTTTTTAATCCATGGCTGGAACTGTACACTTAAAAAGTTACCTTCCGAAGACACTAAATTGTTCAGGTCTGGGTAATCTATTGTGTGGTTTAAGGACTCATTTGAAACACAAGATATGATTGTACCCAAAATTCAATACACTATAGTTAATCAGCATTTGTGACTATTTTCTTATATCTTTGAATGTATTAAAAATCAGAAAGAAAGGAATTGTCAATGGTCAGAAAACAATACAAGCATTAATGTTAGAATAGAACTATTATAGATATAATGTAAATGTACTGATAACGATTTTATTATAGTAATGCATTGGAACTAGTGTTTTGGTTTTTTTTTTAGCTCTACTTTAGTATAAATCAGTAAAGTGGCAGCAAGCACTTATATATTTTTTATTTGTTTCTTATGTTGTGTTGTTGTTCAGTTGATTTTGCTTAATGGTATATCACCACCTCTATGAGCTATTTAATGTTGAAATCTGAATATTTTGTACAGAACTTTATTTTTGGAGATAATAGTTTACTGATACAAGTCTTACTAATTAACCCATAGCAAGGGGAAGAAGAGAGTGGATCTATAACTTTCCCAGGGGTATTTGTGCATAAGTGAATATAATGAACCCAAGGGGTATTGGAACTCTAATCTTCAATTAACAATTCCGAGCCATTATCCATTACACCACCCACAAATCCAAGTTTGCAGCACCTGGTATTTAGGTATTGACCAGGCTTGATATTGCTTAACTTCGGTGATTGTACAGGAACTGGTGTTTCACCGTGATGTGTCTGTAAATCCTATGTTGTCTTGTGTGCGAGGCATATTTTGTATTTGTAATTTTATTCTTATTGAATTTTTTGCTTAGTTTCCAAAGATGCACAAGATGCCCCCCCCTCCCCATTAATAATTTATATCCCTCACTCCAGTTATGGATTAAATAGCAAACCTCCCTGGTCTTTTGAACAGGAGTAGAGCTTTATCCCTTGTTTCTTGTTTAGGATTGGGCTTCCGGTTCCTTCTAAAGTCTGCTTCAGCTTTGTACTCCTAATGTATGCACCTGAACTGAGATTTTATTCACTAATTATTTTTGTTTTCTCTCTCTCCTCCACCAAATGGAATAGATAGGTTCACCTACCATCCAGTTCACATTCCTCTCCAGTCTTTTGAATAAGAGTAGAGGTTTATCCCTAGTTTCCTCATTTAGGATCGGGTTTTTGGTTTCTTATGAAGACTACTTCAACTCTATACTCCTAACGCTTGTCTTTTCTAATATAACTCACTAACCCTCTACCTTGAGTGGCTCTTGGAACTTGTATTGGATGAAAATTAATAAAAAAAAAATTTTTAAATAAAAATAAAATAAAAAATTAATTTTTTTTTTTTTTTAAAAGACTGGAAAATTTTGGATGGAAATCCTTGTAAGAGAAAGGAAACACTAAATTCAAACTGCAGGGAACGCAACAGGAAACCACTCCACTACCTTTTCCCAAAAGATATAATTCATAGATAAATAAAAAAAAATAAAAAAAATGTTGTATCCTTAAAGAAGGTTACAGACAAAAGTGGTACTATTGTAAAAGAGAATACACTACTGAAAGACAGGGAATCAGTTAGCAAGCTAGTAATTCCTGAAGCAAGGATATTTACCAACTGCTCCACATGGTCAAATGTGGCACAAGGCCAAATTTAACGTGGGGTATTCGAGCCCATAGGCTTGGCCAATAATTTCCCATAGATCCTGTATAAAACGGGGTCGGTAGCTGTTTCCCCAAGACGAGATTCTGCCCTTTGACATAGCCTCGTCTGGGGATCCTCACTGCCTGGAGGCGTAGAGTTTGACCAGCACAGCTGGAGACAAATCTCCAACTAATTCCTGAAAGAAAATGGCCAGGTATGTCCTGTGCCTACTATACAGAGCTGTTCAATAAAAGTGACTCACCTGATTTTTTTTACTAAATGTTCTCTTCTCCGATGAAATGAAAGTTGAGCTAAATTCAAAGGATAAGCAATCTAAAATCCGAAGAAGCTTTGAAAGCTCTGTGAATTTAGCAGTAAGTACTGTCAAGCATCCGTTCAGTATAATGTTCTGGGGATGCTTTTCTTTTCATGGAACTGGTTTCTTAAAACCTATTGAAAAGGCCCTCAAAAGCGAGCAGTACAAGAGAATTTTAGAGTCTTGTCTACTCCCTTCTGCTGAAAGGGTGCAAATCGACCCCACCAACCTCATTTTTATGCAGGATAATGCTCCTTGTCACAAATGAAAATTGATGAAGGAATACTTTGATGAGAAGCAGGTGAGTGTTATGACATGGCCGCCCCAATCTCCTGACCTCAACTCCATAGAAAACTTATGGAGCATTATAAAGTACAGGCTCTCGAGAAAGCAGTTGAGCAACAAAGAGGATTTGATTGTGAATTTCATATCCAAATGGAATTCAATGCTTGGAGATGAGATTTGCCAGAACCTAATCAAATCAATGACAAAAAGGGTTGAAAAGATTATTTAAAATAAAGGAGGACCCATAGATTATTAAATATTTTGAAAGATATTATCTATTATAAATAAATTATACCTCTATTATTCTTTATTTAAAGCTGTTCGGTTATGTTTCTATTGATTACTAGTTGCAGGAAATTAGCGATCACTTTTTTTTTTGCACAGAGTTTTTCCCTAAATTATAATTATCAATAGAATACCTTAGGGTGAGTAAGCTTTTTTTACTAGGTGGTCGGGAAGGGGTCTTTATATTAGTAAGATTAAAAATTAGTTTGACCCCAAAAAGATTAGGCGAAAAAAATTTTTAAGTAAAAAAAAAAAATCAGTTGAGTCACTTTTATCGAACAGCACTGTATATGTACTGATATAGTCAGTCCACAAGTGACAGGGACTGTGGGACATTACATTACAACAAAAATAAGAAGGGAGCGCCGTATAAAGTAATGATTACATACATTCTGAATGGACATGGAAAAAAAAAAAAAAAAAAAAAAAAATCCCTAAAAGATGCTGATCACAGATTTCAAAAATGTATTTTTTTAAAACTATTTTCATATTTGCTACCCCCTCCCCTAAATTCTTGGGACAGATGGGGTAATAAATTTCTGCTGTGTTATAGCTTTGACTATTTTTTAACTACTATATAAGTAGTTCCCAATTTCAATACCTTTGATGTGTTTACATAAATATACAGGTGGAGATAAAACTCTTACCCAGGGCCAAGGTCCAACAATGGTACTCTCTTCAACACTTTCCTGATAACTCAAAGCCAAGAGTTCCTAATTTTCATTTAGTAACAATATATTTATATATTAAAAATATCAACCTCTTTATATTTTAAACATAAAAAGTAATTTAATTAAGAAGAAATTCAGGAACATGGTACCCTCCTAGCCCACATAATACCAGATGTTAAAATAGACATTTCATTGAGATTAGAAGAACACAAGTGAAGAAAGAAGCAAATGAAACTGCTTAAACAATTTGAAATGTTCTTGAATGCATCTAAAATAAACCCATTTAACATTGGGCAGCTTGCCCTTAAACTTGTTTTAAGACTAGGAAAATAAAAAGGCCAATGAACAAAAATAGGACAAATATATTTCATTTTTTTTTTTAATAGTGGCTTTATACTAGTTTACTAGGATTTTATTACTAAAAGGTTTAATACCTTTAGAAGAAAAGAAAAGATAGTAAATCTCCCTCTCCCTCAGTGACATAAACATAGGGTTATTTTTCTTAAGCATCAAAATATCCACCCTATAAACAGCAAGAAGTTGTCATGGAAATGCTTTTACCTCTATAAAATTTCTGTACAAACATTTTCAGCAAGACATATATTTTCTAAATTTCTTTTTGTCGTTATGCTAAGTCAACTTGAATTTCCTACTCAGGACATAACTACATAGAGCTGAGCATGAAAGAAACATTTGATCAATTAATTTGTTTTTTATGGCTTATCAACCTTTTGTAGGTTATTTAAAGCCAAAACATTTTAGGATTGTAAGAATTTTTTTTTTTTTGCTAGTGAATATCGCATTAACAATTTCTTAGTCATAATGATTTTCAGATACAAGTTTTATTATTTTAGCTGTAAGGAGAAGAGTTGAATTCATGCCTTTCCCAAGGATATTTGTGCATAAGTCTATGTAATGAACCCAACTGGAATTGGAACTGCTTTCTGACTTCTCATTCCAAGCCCTTATCCATAACACCACCTGCACATCCAAGCTTACAGCACCTGGTATTATATAGATTTTTTTCAGTGAGCAGAGAAGAACCAGTGTTTCAACATATGACATGTTTGGCAGAGGAGGGGCATATTCAACATTTGATAATTTTGCAGTAATATGTGCTTGGAGACAGTTTTGATCAACATTTCTTTTTATGATTAGTTATAAGGAATCGTAATTGTAGGACTACTTTACACTTATGTAAAATAATGACAATAATAATATTTATTAAGAATTTATTACAGGAAATATCAAGTTTTATGGAAACATTGTTGACAATTATGTATTTAGTTACATAAATAAATAATATAAATTTTGATGCTATATCTGATTTGCTGTTAGGTATTTTTCATTTTCTCCTTTGCTACTGGCAGCATTTTAGAATACTTTGGCTGCAATACTAAGTTTCCTAAGTTGAACAAAATGGAGCTATTTCGTTTATGCTTTGTTACCTCTCTTTTCCATTGTTGTTTTTACATTACTTTCTTCCAATCATTTTGATGGACAATAGCAAAATTCCAAAATTTAGAATGATTGTATTCCATTTCAAAAATAAAGCCTGTAAAAAGGAATATTTTAATATACAATCAAAAATAAAATGCTTTAGACAAAAATCTTAATGATTTCACTATAATCATGTAACAATAATGTAATGACATTCTGCAGACAAGTCTACGGTTTATGGTTACCTCAGCTTATTGCATGGTCACGAACTATAAACCTAAATTGAGCTTGAAATATTGTGTAATCAGCTCTAATCTTCTGTAAAATACCTGGATGATATAATGAATAATTTGCAGAGACAAAAAAAAACTAATGTTATGTGGCTGTAAGCATTTAAAGAAACATTTGAATAATTTTCTAATATTTATATTAATAATAATAAAAATTAATTTAGCAAACTCATTTTTTCTCTTAGCTAATTTGGTACAATTTTAAGAAAATTCAATTAAAAAGATTTTTTTCACTTATTTAGATAATTCCACGTTCGACTAATTTTCAGTAAAATGAAATATCTAATAAAGATAATGCTTATTATGAAAGCTGCACATTTTCTAACTTAAGACTAAATTTTGACAAGGCAGATATAAATTCCTGTACAGACAGGAATTAAAATGGAAAACTTTATTATAAACCTTGCTTGTATATTTTCAAAACTTGAATTAAAAATAGCACTGATGAAATATTTATTAAAATATGCTATTAAATTTTTTTTTTTATTTATTTATTTATTCAAATGAAATGTTACTGTGCAACAATAAATACTGTTTGTTAGTAATATACAGAAAAGACTGATAACAAAACTGTGACAGTGGTACAGGTTGGGCTGTTTTGTTCACCTGATATAAGGTGGGGTACACACAGGCAAAATTTAGACTTATGCAAATTTATAAAGGTGATTAATCTAGCACTGGTCTGTTACTCTCAAGTCAGAGATTGATGAGCCAGCCCAGTTATTTCATTTTTTTTTTATCTCCCCTTGAACCTACCCACTATGATTCCAGGTCCCCTGCCTATTTATGTTTTCAACCTCCTCTCCTCTGAAAACAAATTTAACCTATTCTATCCTGTACTTAAAGAGTAATCTTGAACATTGAACATATAATAATAATAATTCTTGACAACCACCCATTTAAATAGCAAAATGATTTTTGGGTCATATTCATCAACTTTCATTGATAATCTTTTTATATTAAAAATTCTGACAATTAAATCACAAAAGTTGGGCCACCTTAGCTAATAATGATCATCACTCAAGTGGGAATTACACTGATGCTCCTGAGAATTGCAAAATGGCTTTAAAAAAAAAAAAATCTGTTAGTAGTAAAAATTGAAAACATATTTACAATTTAGGACTATAAAGCTTCATTCGGACTTTGGTAAAAAAAAAAAAAAAAAGAAAAAAAAATTTGTTTAAATAATAAAACATTAACTGTATAAAAACGGAAGTACTTCATTCTGTTCACATTCAACGTGTTGTTTATACTGAAGCAACTGAAGCCTAAATCAATCACAGTATCATCTGACTCATTTCTGGCAATGCCATTTTGGATGACTGTTTACATTTTGCAATATGCATCAGATACATTTACATTTTCTTCATTCAACAAGAAATACAGAGATTTATTGATTGTTAAATAAAAATTTATTGACAATAACCAAATGAAGATAAATTAAAATTCTATTTCCACCCAGACTCTATTTCTACTGTCAAGCTCAAAGAAGTTCTGGGTTTGGGGATTTTGATCAAAATATGGTCGGGAAACATGCTAAATGTTTGCACAAAAGAATGTATTAATAATAATCAATTAGCAGATAGAAGAATGTATGAAACAATAAATTAGATATTAAAGGAAAAATTATTTTAATCTGATTAAGTTTCTCTGTCATCAGTTACTTATAATGAGTGTAGGGTAGTAACACTTACTTGGGTAGTCTTGGAGAGAAAAAAAAAAAAAAAGACTGCCAACATTGTGCATGGCTAGAAAGAAATTCAGGAATGTTGGAATTGACATGATTATAACAGAAAATGTCCAAGTGCGTAACCAAGTGGTCAGAACATTCATTTCCCAACCTTGAAACCCGGGCTCGAATCTAACTGTAGTAAATTTGTCGGTAAGCTGGTTTCTTGATGCTATCAAACCTGGGAAAGCAATCCCAGCATGCAGTGCATTTGGAAAATGCCTGAAAACCATATCACAGCTTGAGAGTGAAATTGGGTAGACATAACTATCCCTCAATGGTTGTGCTAGCATAAAGTCACTAGTCATCGTGACTGAGGGTTTGAGCATACTGGCTTTGTTCAAACTGCTGATAATGCCAGACAATGTGCTCCCTTCCAGAAATGGTGACTAAAGCTCAGTGTAGTTGCAGTATAAACCACAGATGGGCTCTGTGGGTGTCAAACAAACAAATGTACCTGAGCAAGCATCTCCAACAGGAATTGGATAACCACCCTAGTAGACAAGAATACTCAGAAACAAGCAGTTAACTATTACTAGCAAAAAATACTAAAGTGATCTTCCAGTATTTAACTTTATACAACATGATTACAAGGTAGATGTAGATTATACCAAACAACCAGAAACTAATCTTATGAGACTTCAATGATCAATCTGAAATTTAGGATTAAAAACAAAGTTCAGTAATATAATCCAATATAAAGATTAATGCAATCAGTGCCTGTTTATTAGTATTTGTTATTTGATAATAATTATATCTACCCCCTGATCTTTTGAACAGGAGTAAAGGTTTATCTTTTGTTTCCTGTTTAGGATTGAGTTTCCAGTTCCTTCTAAAGTCTTTTTCATACTCTTTCACTCCCAGTAGGCCCTTGCATCTTAGTAGCACTGCCACCTTGTTTGGGTAAATTGATTTTATATATATATATATATATATATATATATATATATATATATATATATCTCTTTAAATAAATTGTCGGACCATGTCCAATTCTAAAATATATGACGTCATTTGTTTACATTTGGTACGCTAGAGCAGATATGAATAGAAGAGATTCATGGAAGATTTAAGTTTAAAGATAGTAAAATCGACCTTGCTAACCGGACGCTTCTCTGTGGCTGAATGGTTAAGGCACATCACGCGAAATGATGGTTCCGTATAGGATACAGGTTCGATTCCTGTCGGAGAGCGAAAATTTTCTATGAAAATTTCTCGGATATTCAGGCCGGTAAATGTTATTTAATACTGTTTATTATAAACAGAGCATTTGCTTAAATACTTGTATCTATAAAAAGAACGTTAAACATTATATATATATATATATATATATAGTGTGTGTGTGTGTAACTATTTGTACTGTGGGGCATTGTCACAGCATTAGTATTGTGGGATTTTAAAGCCCTATTTTGTCAGTTATGCTTACATTCATCCCTTGCCCCACTGGCAATCTCCCCAACCCAATTTGTGATGAATATTAAAGAAATCTCTTGCCAAGTGACTTTTCTAAATTCATTCAGCACTGCATTAAAATTATACATACTTTAGCCGGATTCCACCAATAATTCTCTATCAGAAATAGTACAAAAAACAAAGTATAAGAACAGTGGAGTAGTAGTAAAGTCAGCAGCTTGTGATTAAAAAAAAAAAAAATCTCTCTAGGTTCACATAGTCAACACTAAAATGCCAAAACATGAGAAGGAGGTTCATAATTAATAAGTAATAATAAACCATTTAAAAATAGATACACCTTTTTATTGAATTGGTGGACATCATTAATGATGAGGTGTTTCATGAGTAGTAGCAAGGACATTGATATTTGGTTGGAAATTAGTGAGGTTTAGTCATAAGTGACTACAATTTATCAGCTCCTAGATAGTCCTTTTGATTCCTGGGCAGGAGTGGGGGAGGGGTCGATATTGACTACTTTTGGGACTCCTGCTCTAGTAAGCATACATGAAAAAAAACTATTTTTACTCACAGGAGAATTTCACCAAGATTTGGTTAAGAATGGTCATTTTGGTAAGTAACTGGATAAGAGACATTCTTGTATGTTACTAAATAGAAAAGAAAGACTACGTCCAACACCATACCTACCCAAAGATATGTAAACTTAGTTAAAAAAAGAAAAGAAAAAAAAAAAGTTAAAATTGTAAAAATTAATAATTTTCAGCATTTTTACAATAATTTTCAAATCTTGCAGAAGATCTTGATAAAATATATTTCCAACTGGCATTGTGAACCTAATTTTTTGTTTCCAAAATTGAAGTATTTTTTGTTTGCATGTGTGTGTTTTCAATAAGAGTCTAACTACAAACTGATTGTAAACATTTTATCAAAAGGTAGGTATTGAAGCAAAGTACAATAATCCACACGAGATGAATTATACCTAAATGTGTGTGTATGTAGTGGGTGTGGGGAGAGACTCTTAGAAATGAAACAACTAACACCAGAGTGGGAACCTGAGCAGATTCAGTAAAGAGTATATCAGCTGAAATTTCAGCCTACAACACACTCGCAACTAATGATCGCAATACAAAAATATGGTATTTTATAGAGAAGTACATTATTAATAACAATACTACTACTAAGTGGTGGTGGCTCCAGCAGTGTGAAGAGCAAACGTGGAATGTTGTTCATAAAAAACAGCAGCAGCAGCATGGGGGTGGGGGGTCTGGAGTTAGGCACATCTCATGTCAAGAATTCCAAACTTTTATTATTTTAGGTAAGAGAAGAAAGAGAGGCTGCTACTCTATAGATTGAATGGTGGACCCATGACCACATGTCATGACATTAGACATCAGATAGTTTCTATAATAAATGTGACCTTAGGCAGATACAAAGATAGATTGCGAGGAAAGGATTTCAAATATTTTACCCAGAAAGGATAAAAAAAAAAGATACTATAAATTACAAATATTTATTTTGTAAATTTAGAAGAATGAAAGTAATATATTAGATTTTTCTAAAGACGGTTCTTAATATTTTGAACACAATGTAAGAATTAAAAAAAAAAAAAAAAAAAAAAACCCTCAATTTGTAATAAAAACAAATTTCTTTTTTTTTGTTTAATTACTATTAATAAAAATTCAGTCATTATCCAATAAGTTTAAGAAAATTCATGAATGTAGGTAATTTAAAAAAAAGAATGAAAAAATTTAGTTTCCTTCCTTTGGATTGTATTTTTAATTTGTACATATTTTAATTTTATTTTAAATAAAATTTCATTTATTTTTATCTTAGACTAGAGCTAAAAATGCAACCCTATTAAAAACAAAATTTAGCTTGTAAATAAAAAAAAATTCGACTTATTTTACAATAAAAAAACATTGATAAGTTTATATAAAAATTACTTTAATTAAAAACAAAATGCATTTTTTAATCCACTTAAAAGTTAAAAAACCCAATGCATCCTTAATTACATTTTTAAGGCATCTTGTAGGGGGGAAAAAAGGAATATTTCTAAAATAGAAATTAAAATTATTCGTATATAAACTATTAAATGAAAGAGTCATTTTTAAACGTTTTTAAATCGACTAGCTAGAAAGAATTTTATTTCAAAATAAATAAGAATAGCTTTTTTTTCCTCGGTGATTTAAGTTTTTTAAAATCTCTTGGATAAAAATTGAAACTGTTTAAGAACTGGTTATCGAGTGTAATAATAATTTTTTAAATAATTAAAAGTCAGAGACAAACAAACTAAAGAGAGAGAATATGTGCGTAAATTTTAACCTTTTTTTTTTGATAAATTGTTTGTATTTTCAAGCAAAGAGGAAAGAAAATATTTTTGTTGTACGACGAGAGCGGAAGTAGATTGAAGAGTTGAGAATAATAATGGCTGCCGTTTTCCCTCCCACAACTGGCACAATTGTTACAACGAAGGAGAGGAAGCAAATAACTTGCTTCAACACTCACTAGATTTATTTCCACCTTTGTAGAAAAAGAAGCAAAGTTAACCTAGATTTTTCCCAAGCTTTCCCCGATAAATCACTGTGTTTTAAGCCGGGTTGGAGCAGATTTTAAAATGACTGCTAGGATTCGCTAAGGATGTTTCATGCTAAAAATAATAATAAAAATAAAACAAAAAAAAAACGAAGCTATCATCAAAAGCGAAAACAAAAGATGGAGAAAAAAAATCTCATTTTTACTGTTATTTTTTTTTTAAATAATGTAGACAATAAATAGCAGTGATTGTGGTCGTCATTAATAAATACGTGTCATCTGTCAAAAACTGATTGTTCTTTTTTTTTTTTACCTAAAAAAAAGAAAAAGAAAAAAAAAAGATTTTCATTTTATAATCTTAACGGAAAATAAAATTTAGACAGAAGATAAGATTAAACGACAAATTTTAATAACTTTTACAGGTAAAAAATTAAATTCTTAAACGAATTGCATTATAAAAAAAAGATGATATAAATTTTTTTTTGGGGGGGGGGTTCCAGTTCATAGTATTTTAATCTTAGTTTATTATTTTTTAAATTTTAAGCCAGAAACAAAATTTAACTCAAGTAAAATCAGGAATTTAAAAATATTTCAGTTTTGGTGGGAAATCCTTTTTTCTGGAGATTTTTTTTAAAATTAACTTTAAATAAGAGGAACTAAAAAGTTTTTATAATTCTAATTTTAAGTTAAGTTTTATAAATTGCAACTATATGACCTTTACTTCTTTCTTTTTTGTTAAACAAACTTTAGTTTAAGTTAATGCAGAAAAAGCGTATTTTAATTTCACTGAAAAAGAATATAAACAGTAAAAAAAAACCCTGAATTTCACGAATCATTTATTTTAAATAAAAACAAATCAAATGTTAACTTTCAGCAGAAGTTGTAGAAAATAAAATCTGCTTTCAAAAAAAAACTTTCATCTACTTTGAAGACATTTTTAAAAGAAAATGTCCAAGTTATTTTTGTTGTATTCGTAGAAAGCAGTGACGTTTTATGAATGAATGGAATATTGAGGTTTTTAAAAGGCAATATTAGAAAATCAGTCAACTCATTATGAAGTAAGGACTCAGTTAATTTAAAGCCGAATTTCTCCAGAAATGCTTGAGATAATTACTCATTCATTTTTCTCCAATTATATTTTCTGTAAGTACAAAATTATATTATAAGAAGAAAAACGTTTGAACCAGTTTAGTTTTTTGAAACTGAAAGTTACCATTAAACACTAACTATAGATTGAATTATGGAAAAAATTAAGTTGTGTCGAATTTAAAAAATATATTTTGGTTTTATACATACAAGGGTGAACTGAAAAGATTTCTGTCCAACCTACTCCCCAAAATCTGACAAAATTAACAGAATTTTTTATTTTATTTTTGAATTCTCACTCGCACACACATTTAAAGAAATTAACTGTTGCACCACCTATAGTTCCTTTCAATTATCAACATGTGTACAAAACACAAGATTGAACCAGCCAGCTTTAAATTTAAGTGGTAGACAAATTAATCATTCAGATTTAAATTGTTTTAATTAGGATGTAGCAAGGTATGGAAGGTGTTGCATGAGTGTCATATTCTCTAAGCCTGCTTTCTTATTACGTATCCCAGAAATTTTTTCTGTTACACCACTCCTGACATTGACCTACAGGTAATCTTTATCCACAAATGATCACAATCATCATCTTGAAAGTATTCAATTTGAAATATATCTTAATTGAATTCTTCTATGTACCATTTCTTCAGGGTATGGGCGATCATGAGTCTCCACAACTTCCTATTCTTCATTGTACTAAACAAAGTTTATCTCCTTTCCTTTCTTCAGAGTCCCAGTTTTGTAATCTATTTACACAAGCTCTTTAGGTTACTTGATGTTTCTCTTCAATGTGTCCTGTGAGTGTCAAATTCTCCAAGCCGTCTTTCTTCAGTATAAGTAAAACCAAAAAGTTATTTGGCAAAAGTCCAATAATTTGTGTCTGTAGATCTGAAAAAAGAAATTCTTCAGACTTATTTTCATTTTTCACAGCTAATCCTTATTAATGTAAGTATGGGTAACCGGAGGCAGGCTTAATTGGCATCAAGTAATGCTTTCTGTTGCTATAATAATGGAATAGATTACTTAGTACTGGAGAGGGGGGGGGGCAGGACACGTGACAGATAAATTGTGGAGTAGATGAATAAATTGGAAAAAAAAAAAAAAAAAATTAATATGAGAATTGTTTGACAAGGTTTCAAATTCTATAAAACAAGTTTTAGACATATATTTATCTCTTCAAAATTATTTTTTATACTATTGTTCACTATTCAAAGTAGCGAGCTACTGAACAATATATGGACGTAAGATAAATGAAGATTATGAGGATATGTAGGAAGGATAATGGTCGACTTGAATAGGTTAAAACTTCAGCAATCAGGGAAGCATCAACTCGGGAGTCTGTTCCACAAAGAAGTGGTTCTTGCAAAGAAGCTGTCTAAAACGAACTCCCTTCTTCCTAATGGAACACAAATGGAATGGGGATGATTCATCCCAATGTATGTGTAAATAATTTGAATAAATAAAAATAAGTCAATAAATAACCATGATAGTTGAGATACAACAGGTTAAAGTGAAATGAAACATTGGTTGAATGAATGAATGAAAGGAACAAAGAAAGCAAGAAAGAAACAAAGAAATGGCTTTCATTTTCCTGATAATCTGTTAAAAAAAAAAAAAAAAAATTATGATCCCAGTGCATCTATTTAACCCTGCATTAGACATCTTGGATTTCTGAAAATAGATAATCCACTGGCATCTGCCTCCTACAACTGAGCTACAACTGTGCCACACTACATGCTACACACCCTCACCTAGTCATGAGAGTAGGGGGAGGAAGCAAAAGAAACAAGTAGGAGTACTTTAAAAATTTGGGGGTAACAAAACACCCCATGTGACTAAATCACAGGATCAAGTAGAATCAAGTATACTCAAACAAGACAGTTTAAAAAATTAACACTGAGTAGATGAGTTTAATTACAACATCTGACTATGATAACTCTTTTGTTCACAATCAGAGTAAGACAATGATTCACCTACACAAGATACGTAGGGAAAATGACAATGATAATCGTACATATTTCTAACATATTAAGCAATGGACCAATTAGGAAATTGGTGAGAAATATTTACTTGCCTATTTCATAAAAATGATTAGATTTTATTTTTCTCAAAGACAAGACAGTTTGTAGCCGAGATACCAGTATCATTCCACACGGTGCCAGAGAATGGTATTGAAATCAAGGTAAACATTAGTATTTCAATAGATTTTTCAAGATAGTCAGGCCTTTTCCATTTGGAAAACTGGTGCAACATAATCTTCCTACTTGGTATCCCTCCACTGCATTATAATCATCTGACCTTATCAATAAACAATATTATTAGTAACAATATCTCATTTTTGTTTTTTACAGCTTATCAATCTTTTGCAGGTTATAAAAATACAGAAAAATATTTTTAAATTTTAAGAATTTTTTTTAAAAGATAATTTTTATTGATACTAGTTCTAATTAACCATATAACGATAGTTGGGGAAGGAAGAAGTGGTGGATTCATGCCTTTCCCAATGATATCAGCATTTAAGTGAATATAACGAACCAAAAATTGGAACTTAGTTCTTTGATTTTAAATTCTAAGCAGTTATCCAAGCTTACAGCACCTGGTTTCCCCAACCAGTCACCCATCTATGAACTGACTAGGCTCAACGTTGCTTAACCTCAGTGATCATACAGGAAGAAGTGTTTCAATGTGATGGGGCCGTAAGATATTATAAATTAGGCAAAATACAAAAATTAACAATAACTGATAATAAAACATAACAATTATAATGTACTGTATTAAAATTTAGAAGACAAAGAAGATTTGATCCTAATGTTGATCATATTAGATACAAGTTATTAACGATATTAACACGATTGATAGATGTGTTTTTTACTGTAGATCAGTGGTCCCCAACTGATTTTGGGCCAGGTCCAACTTTGGTATTTCTAAAATTCTGGTGCCTCCCAAACACGGATTGGCTGTGAAAACATGGGCTCTTCCAGTAACATGCATCATGCATGCCCTATCCTTCGTTGACCGAGACACGCGAGTGTGGGGAGACGGGAAATACCCTGTATGCCAATTACACATGTATGTACCTACACACAAAATAGTTTTATGTATGCGTACTGTATATGCATCGTGTGTATTAACACGCGTTAACATTAAAACTAGTCACTAGAAAACAATTAACTGTTAATAACTCATTCTCAAATTGCCCCCTTATTCTGTTGGTATAGTAAGCTGGAGGGTGCACATCCTACGAATGCCCCACCAAAATATCACCATGCACCCCCATGTTGGGAATCATTGCTGTAGATCTTAGCAACTGTAGCATACAATTCTTTTTTCTTATCAAGTCAAGAAATTTTACCTTTTCATTTAAAGAAGAATTTTATGAATTCTCTTTGGCATATTTAAATTGCCAGTGTCACTTTACTTGTGCTTTATGACCCTTAAGACTTAATTGTGTATTTCAGAGGTTGATATTAATTGAGCCCATTGAAAATGAAACTACAGATAAGGGACCAGTGGAATCATTTTCATCATCTTGAGGCGTTAAAACATTTTGGGGCTTTTAATACTGCCATTTATTGTTTTTACACTTTTAAGTTTCTATTTTCTTTTATTCTTGATAAAGCAATATATTATTTTAATTCAATCTAATCAAAAGAACATAATTTCAGCAAGAACATTACATATAAGAAGGGCAGCTGCAGTCATCAAAAATAATGTCTATAAAACACAAAAATGAAAAACTATTTGTGAACTCACCCTCCTGGACTATTGTCAAACATTATTTACTGGAATGATGGGGAATCATCATTATTATTATTTCTTTATTTATAGACCTAGTCCATGGACTTTCCAGTACTACTTCATATATTGAATAAGTAATGAAAACAATAGCAATAAAATGAGTCTGATGATATGAATAAATATTGAATCTTTATTATTACCTATAAAACATGTCTTCCAGGTAGTTTCTCTAGCCTTGGGTGATAACTAGCCCGAAGAAAGGATATCATTGAATTCAGAAATATAGAGAAGGCAGTAGAAAATTACTATACTATCTTTCCTAAGAATGTATGGTAATCTACAGATAAAGAAAAAGGGTTCTGTGAAGAGTTCTAATCATCAATTCCTGAAGGTGTAAAATAGAAGAAAAAAAAAAAAGAACTTAAATTTTCTTTGATGGCAAATTTAAATCAGCATCATTAAGAAAATGTGTTTCTAAGACTTGTACAAAAATTTAGAGTAGGGACAATATTGGCAAAAGTCACAAGATGCCTGTGTGTCAAGTCTAAATATTCCAAAAACAAACTTATGGTAAATTATGTGAACATCCAACAAAATTGGATCTTGTAGCCAAAATTAATTTTGAATAAAAGCAGTTATAAAATATTTAAAACACAATCTTAACAAAAATCTATTTCTTTACAGATTATCAACCTTTTGCAGGTTACTTAAAGCCAGAAAATGTTTTTACATTGTAAGAATCTTTTGGGGATAATAATGATATACTGATAGAAGTTCTACTAATTAACTCATAGCTGGAAGGAGAAGAGGTGGATTTGTACCTTTCCCAAGGGTATTTACTCATTAGTGAATATAACAAACCAGACTGGAACTATGCTCTCCAATATCCAATTCTGAGCCATTATCCATTACACCGCCCACACACCCAAGCTTACAGAAAGTGGTATTCCAAAGCAGCTATCCATCTAGGTACTGATTAGGCTCAATGTCACTTAACTTCGGTGATCATACAAGAATTGGTGTTTTAAGGTGACATGGCCATAAGCCCCAAGATTATCAGGAGTCATCTCCCCAAATAATATAAAATAACTATTTTTTGAAAAAAAAAAAAAAAAAAAAAAAAAAAAAATCAACAAGATTTGTTTATTTCTACTGGTTACTTTGTAAAGCAAAGGGCTGCAATTGCATCATGTGATACTATTGGGTTTTCAGTAACATGCCAGGATGCTGGTCTGACTAAAGTGTTCCAACTGCTTTACTAGTTATCTATAGTAGCAGGGAGAAGTCAATTCCTGCCTTCCTCAAGAGCATTAATGTGAAAGGAACAGAAAATGTCTCAGCTGGAGTTTGAACACAGTTCATCAATTTCTTTGTGTTAAGCTTTAAGTTACTTGCATGCTCATATTACTAAAAAGACACTTTGCTAGAAACTTTAGTTTCCGACAGTAATTGAGCATGAGCAGAGACGATACTAAACGGTAATAAAAAGAATAATTGTCTTAGAATGGCTGACAAAATGTTTCACCATTTTGAAAATATATAAACATACAATCAGTCTTTCTCACTCTCTACTTTTCACTGACCAGACATGACCCACATTGTGTCTATTCCAGTGGTTCGTAAAGTCTTTTGAGTCACAGACCATTATAAGAACTTGCCCTTCATGGACAAATAGTCAGACAAGCAGGTACTCAGTCTGATTTTTCACAATACTTGTACATGCATTTCTCCATACTGCACCCTCATGCAGACACATCAATTTTCAACCGTCCACACTTGAAAGAAATTGTGGTCAATTAATCCTCTCCACTATGTAAGAAGATAATCAAACCGTGATAAACCATGGAAAATGAGAATTATCACTTGCTCTTATGGAGTGGCAGTCATGCAAAGAATGATGACACAAGACAAAAGACGCCGAGTGGTTGGCACTGTAAGTAGTAGCTGGGTGCTACTTATTTCAAGCAGTGGCAGGATTCATTTTTTGGGGTTTTTTTTTTCTTTCAGTGGGGAAAACCATTGATTGGAACAAGGGCTGTATAGCAAATATAAATGTTAATTTTTATCTGATCATCATGGACACCCTGAAACCCATCCATGAACCCCAGGTTGAAAAACCCTGGTATATTCTCATTTGCACTGGGGAGCACAAAAACTGGGAAAAGTTCATTGCACATTCACAAGGAAACAAAGTGCGGTAACTAACATCAATGTTAGAAATGGAGACTCAAACCCAGTCCCCAATATATTGGGCGGTTTATTTAGGAATTCACTTGCAGTCTGGGTAGGGGGCTAGGTGACACTTGGGAGAACTACTTTTGCCATGTCATACTAACAGATCAGCTTTTCCTTTCAACCAGCATTAAATCTGGCTGTCTCCTACCACCTCTCTAAGCATCCCTACATTACAACGTGCAGTTGGCAACTCCTCTCTCTTGATGGACAGCATGTACATGTCAACAGGCAGCCTGGAAATATCCCAACTGTGACTGTTTATAAGACTGCAAATGGAAGTGTCTGGTCAAGTGCCACTTGTTCCCCAAAGTTTCTATTTATTATCTTCTCCCCTTTTGGTCAAGTGGGTGGCTGCTCCAAGAGTCCAATTTTGCAAGCTGTACTGCTAGTAAAAAAAAATGCCAGATTAAACACTTTACCATCCTCTTCTATGACCCTAATCACAGCCATTGTGGCCTAAAGTTGCTAATTAAAGTTTCAAAATATTAGCAACAAGTAATTTAAATGATTAAGAATAAAAGAAAAGTAGACATTTAGATTAGAATGCACTTATTTTTTGGAAAAAAGTTTACCAGTGTAGATCAAAAAGTCTGTAACCAAATAAATAATTGCTTTAAAGTTTTTACTGTATAATATCCAACTATGCCATTACCCCCAACACAGCCATTTCCAGGAATATACAGTTACTCCAAAACTATAAAATACACATTTAATGTTATCTGAGAAAAGGGAAGATAATTAGATAATGATATCTTTTTACCAATAACAAAAGAAAAGATTAATGAAATTTGAAAATGTATGAAATGAAAATATTACATTAATTATGATTGTAGTTCATATTTAAAAATATATTGTAATTTATAACACTTTGAAAATAGGAACAGAAATTTATAGCTTTGAATCATAATTACAAATTTCAACAGAAGCACACACTTCACTATACAACAGTTAGCAAGACAAGAAAATCCCACAAAAAAGCAATTCGGAAAAGATGATGCAAAGAATTTTTTCTAAAATTAACTCAATTTGATCTAACTGCATCAGTATTACCTCTGTAAAAAAGAAAAAATCTTTTGGGTTGGTTGTTCAGAAGTTGTGAACTTTTCAGGCCAAGTTACTCCTTCATTAACCAAGAAATTTCAATTTTACCCTATCCAGGATTAATTTACCTCTATTTGCTAACCATTGACCTAGACCTATGTTATTAATATTCACCACTAAATTAAGTGCATTGACAAGAGATGAGATTACGTTGATAACTATTTGTTATGCCAAATGTTTCTTTTTACAGCATTCATATTTAAAAACTTATTGATTTTATAATAGTTACAAATTAGTTTAACTTTTGAAATAGAATATCTACCTAGTAGTAAAATTTGTGTCAGTAAATCCACAAATGTGAAAGTTAATCAACTAAAACATCTTTACTTGAAAATCATGTAACTCAACTTTAAAAAGAAATACTACCTCTGTCTCATAATAGTTGTTACAATTAGTAAAACAAATATGCATACAAATGAGAGAGAGAGAGAGAGAGAGAGAGAGAGAGAGAGAGAGATAGAGAGAGAGAGAGAGAGAGAGAGAGAGAGAGATAGAGAGAGAGAGAGAGAGAGAGAGAGAGAGAGAGAGAGAGAGAGAGAGAGAGAAAAAAAAAAAAATGAAATTCCACTAGTTGATAAACACAAGATGTTTTTTGCATTGTGACCAATTTCCAACTTTAGGAAAGTCATTTTGGAGGAGTGTAATGTTAATAGCTGACACCCACTGTAGTTATTGACTAAGCTTTTTTACGTCTGTTTCACAGGCTGCAGGTTATAGAGGGTACTTAAATGCTCCTAAGTGGTCACCCATTTAAGTACTAAGCAGGCTCATTGCTGCTTAACTTCAGTGATCTGATAAGAATGGTTACTAAGTTTTCTTATACAGATAAATATTCAGAATAAAAAACAATTTGAGATTTTTAAAAAAAGGAAAAAGGAACGAGAGTGAAAGAGTGAATGTACTGAATAAATGGGCATCTTTGAGTGGAATTGACAAAAAATGAACACTATAATAAGAATAATACGACAAATGAACACTATAATAAGAATAATATGACAAATGAACACTATAATACACAAGGAAAATGTGTGACAATAGAAAAGCAATTATAAAGCTGTATTTTAACACAGGATGGAACGTGTGACATTGAAATCCAAAGACACATTGGGACAGCCAAAGATACAATGCAAAAGCTAAGCAGAGTATTAAGAAACAAAGAAAAAAGTACTGAACTGCAACATGATATCTGTCCTATATGGCACTGAATGCTGGACAATTTCCTCAATGATAAACAAACAAAAATGTGTTTCTACAGAAGGATGCTGAGGATAACATGGACCAAACATGTGATCAATGACAAGGTTTTAGAGAAAATGGAAACAAAAAGGAAACTTATACTTAACATTAGGAAAAGATAGTTGAAATTTCTGGGGCATACTAAGGAGGGAGGGTTTGGAAAATCTGATACCCACAAGACAGGTAGAGCGCAAGAGGAACAGATGAAAACAATGCTTAACATACTTAATGTGCTTGAGTAAATGGATGGCAAAATGGTTTAGGAGAAATAACAAAAAGAAAATTTATTAAGAGTTACAAATAACAGGAAATTGTGGAGAGCCATGATTGCCTATGTCCTGAAGGAACACAGCACATAAAGAAGAAAAAAGAGTGTTCATATGGAAACGGGATACAGACAAATGTAAGTCTGGCCTGAAGATGGTGCGTTATTCCAATTTTGAAAAAAAAGAAAAAAAAAAAAAAAAAAGAAGATTTTATACATTTTTCCCCTTCAGTACACACGATCAGTATTCCAATCCAGTTAAAAATGAATTTTAAAGAAATGGGCACTTCCTTATTGGAAGGTTATGTTGTACCATTCCTCTTACCCTAATTTTACTCTAATTTAGACTTTATGCCAAGCAAGGTATTAAAGCCACTAAGATGCAACGGATTATGGGGGTGGGGTGGTGTAAGCATGAATCAAAAAACAGAAGATGACTTATTAATTAAGAATAAAGTGCCAGATTTGAATTGGAGTGAAAACAGTCAATTTGGGCAGTGAAATGCAGATAATAATCTACACAAGGCAGGGCATTGTCTTCAGGAAATTATTCTTTATATAAAAGAACAGAAAAAAAAAAAAAAAAAAAAAAAAAAGGAGAGTGAAAATCTAACATACACAATGGCAAAAGTGGAACAGGAGTGAGATTCACAAAGATTGGATTATTAAAAGTAATCAAGTTGATTTTTTTTAAGTAATTAATGCCAGAAACACGATTCATCTTTGTAAATATTTATCTTTTGAGCCAATGCATGAATACACTTGATCTTCTGACAAGATCTATCATCAATAAACATCAAAACATTTGATATACATTGATTCAATATTTATTGATAAAAGGGAATAAGATTGGTACAATATTTTACACTATGACAGACAATTTAATTCACTGGTTTCCATTACAAAAGATGGTGACAATAGATTTTTGTAATTATACAAGATGCAGAAGCTCAACATTTGAACAGTGGAAGATGACAGAAACCATTCCCCTACTACATTCTAACTTTATATCTATGAAGGAATGCTGAAGAGTTATTGGCCTGACCATGAAGCTTTCTCTTCCAAAAAATAAATCATCCCGATATTTTGGGTATCAAAACATACTGTACAGAGAAAGTGATGCTAAATGCAAATAAAGTAAAAGAAAGAAACAAAAAGATGAGAATAACCGATTCTAATATTTAGTTTATACATATATTCACACACATACACACACTATGCTATTCAAATGTTTAGGGATTTTGAACAACTGTATGTTTATAGTCGGTTATACGCCATGCGTGATACACACTTGAGTGATCATGTATCTTTCGATACATGACTGACGAGGCACATTTTTTCCTGCAGTAGGTAGCCATTTCTTTCTGCGGTACACCAGTTGTCATCCAGGGTTATAGAACCTGGTCTATCCTGCTATTTACCCATAGCTGGGAGCAGGAGAAAGAGGATTCATACCTTTCCCAAGAGTATTAGCATGTAAGTGAATGTAATGGATCTGACTGGACTGGAATTTGAACTCGGCTCTCCGATTCCTCAATCCGAGCCACTATACATTACTCCACCATGCCTCCTCATAAGAAATGGATAAAAGTTGCCAAGAAATAAAAGAATTTTATTTATCAAAAAAAGAGAAAGTCAAATGCCTCTAAAATATTTAATTCTATAAATTACCTTTAAATAATACTTCCCTTTCAAATAATAGTCCCTCATTGTTAAGTGAGGATTTCATTTTTATGACAATTTGGTCACATGGAAATTGGATGGAATTTCAAAAGTTAGCACCCGATAAATTGATCTATCCACAATGATTGAAAATATCTGTAAGAACATCTCTCATATATAAAATTATTGTTTATTTAACTCCAGGCTTCAATTTAATATCACCTACTTGGCGATATTAAATTGAAGTCTGGAGTTAAATAAACAATTTTATATATGAGAGAGGTTCTTATTTAGTCTGTACAATACATATTAACAAATCTCCTTCAAGATTTGAATAAGAAATATATCCATCTCAATATATTGATACGTGTATTTTTTTTTTCATGTTTCCCTTTTAGTGTACACAAAAAAATTACTTTCCTCGGTTGAGTTCTAAGGTGTGAAGAGCAACAACTGGTTAATTCATTTCATATATGTTTTTGTTTTGTTTTCTTTGCTCTTAACTTTGTGTTGCCAATTTGATAGTTGTTGTTTTCTCTTATCTCTTAATTATATCAGCTTTTTTTGTTGCCTTAATCAAATCTTAATTCTCTTCAAATAATCTCTGTAGCCTTGTGATCAACTGGTCGTAATTAAAAGAAAATGTGAACAGATATGGATTGTAGTGGCATTGGGGTTTTTCTCCATATATGGATATCCTCACAATAGACTCACTTCTCCCTCATAGGTGGGTGCTTATATAGCTTCTGGTCATCAGTTGTTTCACATGCGCACATCCTATGTGCAGTTGGGTTGACCACCTGTTTACACACTATAGTGTGACAGAGTGCAAGGTCTACTGTTATCATCTGGGGTGAGCCCAGTACAGAGATCAACTTAGAACAAAGGTTCATCTTTCGCTATCCCAATACACCTTGTGTTAAAACACTTCAGATATTTAAATTATTGTACTTGTTTGATGTTGGTATCTTCAATTTGTAATTTGCATGTTGTACTGACAACCATACGTTCTATCTTCTTGCAATTGATGTTTAGTCCTTTTTTTTCCTCACTAACCCCCACTACATTCTGTAGGAGTTCCTGTAGTTTTCTTTCCATGTATGCTATTAAAACTGTATTATCTGCATATCTTATGCTGTTAAGATTGTGGCCACCAATAATGAATTCTGGTAGGACTTCTAATTGTCTCAGAATTGTTTCACTGTATAGGTTGAATAAATCTGGTGAACAACTTATTTTTGCACTGTGTCAATTCCAGTCAGTTTGAAAGGGACATAAAAAAAAAAAAAAAAGGTAGTTGAATGCAGTCATTAATTTGTGAAAAGATTTTCTTTTATAATTCCAATGTTTAGGTTGTTCTAAACTCTGCCCTTTTAAGCAAGCAATGTCAATCAGAAAGGGAGGAAAAATTCCTGACAAGACATGAACAAGCAGTTTGCATCTCATGCATTTGTCAATATACAGTTATGAGTTAAAGATCAAATATGGACTGAAACCCAACAGGATAATAAAATAAAAGAACAAATAGGAAACATGTATCAATCTAACAAGTGTCACTTTTATTAAAGCTTAGTCAGAAATTGTTTTCTCTCAATCTCTGGCAAAGTTTTGATAAAAGTGAAACATGTTTGATATACGTTATATATATTATATATATATATATATATATATATCCTGGAGAGAGTATGAACTAAAAAAAATAAATTAAGTAAGTTTATTTTTAAAAGTATCCCAAAAGTAGTAAAATTTAATAATTTAGTAATGTTGGTATTTCAAAAGTAACCAATTTAGCAAACCTGCTTACATGTAGGTTTTCGAAAGAGAAATAAATGAAATCTATTACAGCAAAAAGTGTGGAATCTATTTATCCCGACTTGTAAAAGAAAAGTGATTCCCCCCACTTAATCATTTGTTTAAATATTCAAATATTGATTCTTGTTGCAAGGAATGCATAAGCACTTATGTAAATATTAAAACAAATTCAAATACATAGTGTTATAGGACAAAGCTGCCAAAGTCAGGTCAATCTAAGCACTTAAATTATCTGGGTCATTAGGTGAGAATATGAAGCAACAATTAAAATCAACTGACCACTCATGATGAAACGCAATTTAACTGAATGTACTTACTAAGCAACTGTAAGACAAATACCAACATGAGAAATCTATTTGAAAATAATGAAATCATTAACATAATGTTGTACCTTAAAGCAATAGGTTTATACCAATACATAATCCCTACACTTGATCATGTACATACTATATAGATCTATCAAATATATGGTAACTCTGAAAGTGTAAGATTATGTATATATTTAGTTGAAGCCATAAAATTGTGTTGAAAATATTTAGATTCTGGCATTAAATAGCCCATAGAGGTTGATATGCTGCTAAAACAAAATCAACCAAATCAAACCAACTGACCCGTTTATTATACACTTGTCAAGTCTTAACTACTATAGACTGATAGAAATACAGAATGGTAAATGCAAATAAAAAATTGCAGTTAAGTTTAACCCAGATTAACAAATGTGTACTTTTTTTTTTTACAATGATGCTCTCACCCTGTACAAGGTCCAAGAGTCACTCAAAGTAGAAGCTTACAGAATAAGAGTCACAGTTTATGGCGATATGCGGAGAAGATAACATTTAATCCGAGACTTGAACAGGTTAAGATTGTAGTGATCAGGAAAGTGTTCTCTTTGGAATCGGTTCCACAAAGCAGCAATTCGGGAGAAGCTGCTTGAGTGGAACTTACATCTTGGCAATGGAATACATAGGGAATGGGGGGGGGGGTCACGACAATGGGCATTGCATGTTGGATATTAGCTGCAAAGGTTAGAACTAGTGGAACTAAAGAATATAGTTTGTCTGAACACTTGCAATGGAAATAGCGATAAAGCAGTGAGAGGCTTGCAATGTTTCATCTGTGGGAAAGGGGTGGAAAATAATTCATCACCCACAAGGCAGTGGAGATGCTTTTGGACGATTGAGATTGGAAATTGAAAACAGAGCAGCTACGGTTCATATATGGCAGAAGTAGTCCATTTTCAGATTGATCTGGCTCTTGTAAAGACAAAAGATAGCAGGTACTTACTGGAGTGGTACAGGGACATTTATCCTTAGTATTCATATCATTAAACATAATTTGAAAATAATGCAAAAATAAAATCTCAATCGACAAGATTAGAAGTTTAATTTCTTTTCAGTTTCTCAACTGAATTAAAAGGAGTTCCACAATGGAAGAGTTTATTTCGACATAATACAAAAGATTAAAAGAAAAAAAAAAGAAAGAAAAAAAAGCCTAATCGACAGTAAAAAAACAAAAAAAAAAAAAACAAAAACAATTGATTAATGCCAATTTCCAAAGCAAGCTCAACCTCAAATGAATGATTGGTGCTACACAATCTTCCAAGCTGACAATAATCAAAGTAAATAATTTATATTGAAATTATACTTTATGAGTACAAATCAATGAGCTATGTGCTGAATGTTGATCTGAAATTTTCATTGAATAATGTTCAATCTATGACTTGTATTCACTACTGTGCAGTAATAAGATGATTTTTGCATAAAAATTAATGCTGAAGTTATGAACATACCGATTACCTTTAGCATACATGTGTATATGTTATGCACACACAACTTTTCTGTGAAAAGTACCAAAATATACGTAAGTAAAATCCATAGAGAAACTTTAGCATGAAATCAATATGACATGAAATAAGTTTCTTTTAATAATTTTCAACATTTGTATGAAAATTTACAATTTAGTAACTTGATCTAAGCTTAAATAATTCACACTATATAGAGAAAAACAGAAGAGAAAAAAATAGTATCATTTATGATGAATCATTTATATTCATATATCATGAAGAGATCTCAAATGATCTGACAGAAAATAGACCTCATTTAAAAAAAAAAGAAAGAAAAGAAAATATAAAAGTTTAACAGAGAGCAGATTGTCTAAAAAAAAAAATAAAATAAAATAATATAAAAATCAATAATTCTATTTATAAATACAAAACTTATTGAAATAAGGTGTGCTAATGTAAACAATATATGCAGGTCAATTTTAATAGTCTTGCTGAAGCAACATTTGGAAAATAGAAAAAAAGAAATTAATCAAGTTAAATGGTTGTGAATAGAAGAATAGATACAGAAACAAATATGCAGCAATCCACACGTGAAATGTGTGTGTATATATATATATATATATATATATATATATATATATATATATATATATATATATTTGCTTACAAATTCAATCTTTGGTGAAAAATGATATTTACCAAACAAAAAAAAAAAAAAAAAAACGAACATATTAAAAGTGCTCAATAAAATTTTCAGGAAACGAAAATGTAGAGCAAGATATAAAATATCAGAAACATTGACCTTCCTGCAATCACAATTCCTACCAAGATGGCTTTGGCATGCACAATTTGTGTGTGTGTCTGTGCTTGCGCACATTATATATATATATATATATATATATATATATATATATATATATATATATACACTTCAAATTTATAACATACATGTTATGAGATCAGCACAAAGTTGCAATTTTGTTTCAACACTGCTGGTGTCTTATCAAATGATGATGTTGAGTGGAAAATAAATGATGAGTTCAAAAACCAACCAAACCCCCTCAGTAGGGGAAACTTAGGTAACCTATGATAATCAATCAGAACACAGGAATATGATAGTTTAAAGTGACATCATAACATACTTTTATATATATGTGTGTGTGTGTGTGTGTGTGTGTGTGTGTGTGTTTGTAAATTAACCAACTAACCCTGTACTTATATATGTTTGTGTGAGAGTATAATGGTTAAATAGTAGGGTAGACTGGGCCCTTCAACCTTGGTTGGAAACCAGCCTACTAGGATGTCTACACTGAACTAAAACCATGTCATCTATCACCAGTCACCCTGAGTATGACTGTCAGTGAATTATGGTAGTTGATGATCAGAGAGTGGCTTTCTTACTTATATGAGACAAACAACGGTTAATTTAAGAAAGAGGTCATGCTCAAAATCAACTAGACAGCCATCATACACACACACACACACACGCGCGCGCGCGCGCGCTTGTTCTGACCGTGAGGTTCATGTTTAAATCTGACTAAGTTCAATTTGTCAGGGAGGTGATTTCTGTAAATCCCAGCCTGGGGAAATGATCACAATGTGCAACATGATTGAAAAGTGCTTGGGAAAAAAAAAAAAAAAAAACATAATTCAAGTTGATCCAAGCCTTGTGAAAAAAATTAGGCAGACAACTGTTTGTAAACAATCAATGGTGGTGCTGGTACAAAATCAGCAGCACTTGATCATTGAGGGTTTGAGCGCACAGACTTTGTTCAGATTGATCTTGCCAGATTATGCGCTCTCTCTCAAAAATTGTAACTAAGGCCTGCTCAGCATAGTTGCAGTATAAATCACAGACTAGCTCAGTGGGGAAAAAAAAAAACAAAAAAAACAAAAACAAATGTGTGAAAGTATTTGCAACAGCAATAAGATTGTGCCCGTCAGACGGGTGAATTTGGAAATGAATGGCCAACCATTATATATCCGAGTATATAACAATTTTCAGAGCATACAGAGATACTATACACTGATCCTAAGCAGAAGGGGCTGACCCATATTTAAATAATCCCATGTTTTTTTTACTAGGTACAGCCTGTGGAAATTAACAAAATTATATATATATATATATATATATATATATATATATATATATATATATATATATATATGGTATACTCATTGAGTCATGATTGTGTAAGACCACACCCCTTAAACGAACATTTTAGGCATAATTTCAAAGAATCCAAAAGGGTCTTGTGCATGAATGTTTTTTTTTTTGAGTGGATAGAATGTTGCCCAGTGCTAAACCAACTTTTCAATACAATTGGCCATAGCACCAGTGCTACAATATGTGTGTGTGTGTGTGGAGGCATGGTGGAGTAGTGGGTAGCAGCTCGGGCCGAGGGCCTGGAGAGCAGAGTTCAAATTCCAGTCAAATCCATAACATTCACTTACGTGTTAATACCCTTGGGAAAGGTATTAATCCTCTTCTCCCTTCAGCTATGGGTAATTAGCAGGACAGACTGGGTTCTATAGCCTTGGATGGCAACTGGTCTAGGAGAAGGACAACTCTGAATTCAAAACCTGTGGAAGGTCGTTTGCGGACCTTGTGGCACGTAGTGCACCAGGTCTCTATATTCGGCCCTTCAAAAAGTGTGGTTGGTTCTGCGCAAAGCCTTCGCCACTAGAATCAAATCACATGTGCTGGTATCTGGCTGTCAGTTCCTAGGAAATGAGTTGCTGACCCTCATACATAGATTATGATATATATATATATATATATATATATATATATATATATAGTGTGTGTGTAACATTTTATACATGTGGAGATATATAAAATTAAAGAGATAAGGAAATATATTTAAATGAAAATGCAATCCAGTATTTATCTAACAGGAAGCATTTTCATTTTTGTTTTTCTAAGAATACTCAAGAATTAGTTTCCTTAGTTGACTAAAAGGAAACTTGTAAAAATGACATTTATACAAATAATGAGAAAGTGAAAATGTCAGTCTTTTAAGAGAACCCCCACCCCCTTTTCTTGGGCCTCCCCGCTCAAATCCTAAATAAATACAAGCGGTAAAAATTTCTTCAAGTATGCATTCACTTAGGAGGAAGAAAGAAAAGTTAGATTAAGGGCAGAAGTATGAGGCATGAAACCCTCTCAAAACTGGAGCAACTTATCCAATAGGTGGATATTCCAGCAAGTAATTTTTTCCATTTTTCTTTTATTTTTGTTATACTTTCTCATTAAGTATTTATAATGAAGCAAAAATATAAATCTATACCGAAAAAAGGAATTCCCTAAGACCTGAAATGGAAAATCAGTCCCTCTAAATATGTAATCTAAGACCAAGAAAATATTTAAAGTCACAGAACTACTTTAATTACAATAAATCCGATACCATCATTTTATAGAATATATCAATTATGATAATTCTGTCAGCACCATATGCAAAATCTTAAAGATGCAATTAAAGTACTAAACATAGTCAATAAAGCATTTCATTTATGGGATGAGAAGTTATCATTATTTACATTTGGGCTAATGTCCACATGTTTGTGCCCTGCAGCTTTATTCAGGTGGCTGCCCATCCAGGAATTTCAAACTGAAACCCTTATTTAACCTACAAGGTAGATTGTTCTTGTTCTGCTGGAATATTTTGTCTTGTTCTTATTTCATATTGTTCACCCTGACTGCAGTACCCAGCCCAGGGATTGAACCCTCATATGTCATCAAATTCCTGAACCAATACTTTTATCCATTAGACTATATTTAAATAAATTGTAAATGTGTATATCAAATGTTGCTGCCACATCTGGTTTGGTGCTCCTACTAAACTGGGTGTAGCAGAAAAATTGTCCAAAGGGTGTAACAGCATTAACTATTCATCCCATAAAATGTTTAATATTTAGAATGCCAATAAACTAATTGAGTTTTTTCCACCCCCATTTTCAGATAAGACGTTTAGCCATCTTGACACCACTTGCTATAAGAATCACTGAAAAACCCTTTGAGTTATTCAGCTAGAAAGAGAGCAGGCTAAAATCATATTGTGTCAGCCCCACTATCTCCCCAAATGAGCAATGGTGAGAGGAAAAAAGATGATTCAGGCCTTCAGTAATGGTACCAACATTCATACTTTGGCCTCCATCTTCAATGTGCATTCAAGAACCATCAAGAAAACACTGAATAAGTTTAACAAAAAAAAAAAAAAAAAAAAAAAAAATTAGAGAGAAAAACTGGATCAGGAGGTCACGACAGGAAGAGGGATCATCATTTCAACTTAGAGATAAAGAGATCAATTAGAAAAAATCCAACTCAATCCATAAGATGTTTGGCACCTGAAAAAAGAGTTTCAGCTATGACAGTCAAAAGAGCAGTGAAAAAAAAACAAACAATAAAAACAAACTTGAAAATGAAATACATGAAACATGTGAGGAACCTTGTTACTCCAAGACAGAAAGTTAGGTTAGAGAGTATGAAGATCATCTTGAATAAATTAGAAAATGATCCTGGAATAACTATATATATTTTATCAGTCCTTCGTGAGCTCCTGATCCTTAGCTGTGATTAATTAATGATGAGCATGTCATTTTAGCTTATGATTTATTTCATCATTATTCTTCTAAGCTTGGAGAGTAATTATAGATTCTTGTTGCTCAAAGCAGAGTCTAATAGTGTTATAAAAACCTTGGAGAATTCCATTAAGATATCTTTAATCATTTCTAAGATACAATGGTTCAAAGTTAAATCGAACAAATGAACAATTTTGCTTTTACACCTAGTATATAATGGGATTCTTGATAAAATACAAAGAAAGGTCTGCAATTTATTGGTCTTCATCTGGCATTTTAGCTTCATTTACTTCCTCCATCTAGTCCCATGTCTTTTCTATAAATATATTCATAATTATTCTAATGAGCTTTCCTCTTTGGTAGCACAAACTAATGAGTTTAAGCATAGTACTAAATCTCACAACTGAATCTCACCATTTTACTATTGAAATGGTCAGATGTAATTAAGTTCTATTGTAATAGTATCTCTTCTCACTTAATTTCTTGTCAAGTATGATCTTCAAAAAGTTAAATGCAACATCAATTGCTACTTGTCTTTTTATGAATCTTGTTCTTTCATTCTATCTTCTTGCTAAAGTTTTCTCATTTTCTTTCATACTCAGTAAGCTTGTGCCTTGGTGGCATTATTGCCTTGCTTAGGGTGAGATGCTGAAAAAAATTAAATAGATTGTCATTTAAATAGAGATATTGATTTTTTTCTCATTCATTCTTTGTGATTGAAATAAAATTGATATATATTTTTGTGCTGATGTCATTCAGAGGGAGAGAGAGAGAAAAAAAGGGAGAGCACGAGAGTGAGAGAGAGTGTGTGTGTGTGTGTGTGTGGTTACATTCTAGAAATTCTTGCAATATTCCAAACTTATCCAATATACTGAAATACTAATGCATACTTTATCAACGAAAACTGTCTTTTAATTATTTCACCCAAAGCAAGGCAATAACACTAATATGTTGTGGCGGGTTACAGGGAGTGAAAGAGAATGAGAAGACCTTAGTGAGGAAAAGTAAGGAAAAATAATAATAAAAGAACAGGATTCAGGAAGAAAGATGGTGATTGACATTGCATTTAAATTTCTGAAGATTGTATGTGGCAGAGGAGCAAGAAATCAGGAGTTTTATAGGTGAGTAGTGCAAGGGGAAAAAAAAAATTATATTCGAATAGAATTGACAATTACATCTAACTAGTTCGACAGCAAAACAGTGAGACCTAGTCGCCAGGTTATTTAAAGCCAGGAAATATTTATAGATTTTTTTTTTTTGAGATAACAATTTAGTGATACAAGTCTTACTAATTAACCCATAGATAGGGTAAGAGGAGGTGAACTGTAATTGGAAATTGGTTCTCTGATTAACAATTCGAAACCATTATCCATTACTCCACTCTCAGATCCAAGCTCACCTGGTATTCCCAAGTAGTCACCCACCTAGGTACTGACCAGACCTAATCTTGCTTAACTGGGGGTTTCAACATGATATAGCTGTAAGCATGGACCACAAAAGAAAGCTACTTAATAGCAACAAAAACATTGGGATTTAAAAAAAAACAAGACACACACAGACACATTCTTAAAGAAAACCAATTACAATAAAAAAATTTGACTATCCTCAACAACAAAGCAAAACTCAAAACACACACAGAGTTCTTTATAAAGTTGTAAACAGTTTTAAGAATCTAACTCAGCGGTGGACAAACTAACTGCCTGATTATTTTATGTAGTCCGCAAGAGAAAAAGAAACATTTTTTTAAATGTTCTTTAAAGAAACATTTTGGTATTTTGGGGGTCACAGGTTACACAAAATAGTAAGCTGTTCAAAATATAAATATAGAGAACAAAAACAGAAACCATTTCTATTTAATAAATCCCAGGCACCTAGATTGCCACACCCCAAACTGCCATTACTGATATCAATTCAAGGGCTCAGTGTAAACAGGGGCTTAGGTATCTTGGTGTACTCCAACTGAAGATGAATGTCATTTTTGCATTTTGGAATTAACATCTCAAAGACTTATCAAGAAATTCTTATAATGAAAGATTTTTCTCAGTTGCATAAATCTCATTGAATGTCCATTGCATTTGACAAAGACGAGAAGATTCATCATGGTCCAGCAGTTTGAATCCTGTGATGCCATGTCTTTGGGTTGATGCATGTTGGTAACTGGCCAATCTCGACCGTTGCTGCTCCAGTAGCAAGTGTTCAGCGCCATGCAAGGGCAGTCCGCTGTTTCCAGTTGTTTACATTGATCTGCATCACTTTCAAGTCTCTCTTGATGCAGAGTGATTTTCAGCAATTCATAGTCGTTCAAATTATAGATATCACCAGTCCAGTATAATCTCACTGCTGTTAGCAGAGCTTCTACACTTGGCATGTTTGCTCTGGCAAGGACTTCAGGAACATTGTCGTTCCATGATGCATCACAAATGGAGGCACTTCAAGTGCTTGATATCTCTGGTACAGTGGTGCAGATTCCAGGGCATAAAAGTTGAGATGCAAACTGCTCGATAGACCTTGCACTTGTTGATAAACTTGATACTTCTGATCCCACAGTCGACTTCTCAGAGCATTGGTTGCCTGGATTTGTCTGTTGGTTTTGGGTGCTGAGAGTGCTCTCTATATCGAAACAAAGAAAATTGCAAACGGAATTCAATAGTTCACCATCAACAGTGATTGTCAGTTCCATATAAAGTTCATCGGGAGGATCTTGGTAAAGGGTTTCGGCCTTTTTTAATCTCCAGGTCAAAACTTGATTCGTTGCTGGGGGTTGACCTCAATGTTCATTTTTATATTTGTATTGACATATGCTCTATTCCTGATGAAATTTTCCCAGTTGTTTACATTGATCTGCATCACTTTCAGTTCCCTCTTGATGCAGTCTTTACAGCAGAGTCTTTGACTGCCTCGCTGTCACTTCCTGCATTTTAGTCCACTGTGATTGCTTTTTGGTAACCGAGTCATCCAAAAGATAGGCCTGCTCAGTCTATCGAAGTCTCACTGCTGGTAGCAGGGCTTCTACACTTGATATGCTTGCTCTGGCAAAGACTTCGATGTTAAGGACATTGTCTTTCAAACAAGATATGCATGAAGTAGCACAAGTGGCAGCATTGCAAACTGAATGATAGACCTTGCATTTGGTGATGGGTCAGGTAGCTCTGGTTCCAGTTGGCACTTCTCAGGGCACTAGTTACCTGGATTTGATTTCACTGCCGAGCTTAGATTCTGTATTGATCTTGCTTCTGAAGTAAACAAAACTACTAACAGAATTCAGTGGCTCACTGTCAATTGCAAATGTTGGCTCCATATAGGGCACAGTGGGAGGAGGTTGGTAAAGGATTTTGTTTTTTTGGGTTTTTTATATATTAATCTTCAACCCAAAACTCTAATAAAAATATTAAAACAAATTTCTTGTACAACTATGCATTCTGTTCAGAAAACATGTCTGATAAGCCAATAAATATAAAAATCAAATACATATGCATGATTGGTATTTAGATTATTATAGTAAACCACATGGTGTAATAGTGATGCTAGATGCAACATTCTATGAAAAAAGGTTTTGTCCACAACTGGTCTAACTTCTCAAAATATAACATTTGATTATTCCTCAGTCAGTGCTCCACTATTATGACCTTGTGTCAGACTATGCTATGTTCAGAATAATCCCTACAATCCAATTTTTACAATAAGAACCAATTCTATCTTTGATAAGCAGTTAAATTTTGCAAAGATGTCAAAAATACAAGTAGAAATAATTAAGGGGCTAAAAAAAAAAAAAAAATTAGGCAAAAGCTATAATAATTTAATGAAATTATAGGACATTAGAAACATTAGAGAAAGGTGAAGTTAATGAGAAAATTCTGGAGACTCAATTTAATGATAGATTGAATCAGTTTACAAGGCTCACTCAAAAAGTAATACCCCTATTTCAGTAAGTTGGCCCACATATTAGAGGTAGAGCCTTTCCCTCCAATAACCTATATCTCCCCATTGTTACAGAGTCAAGTAAAATGACGTCTGACATGAAAGCGCATATGAAGCAAATTATCTCTTCCACGCAGATAAAAACTAGGAATAGTTTGTTGAATTTGTATGCAATGAATCTGGAAAGGTTTTTAAATGGAATTAAATTTTTGATTTAATTACACAAATGGGTTAGAGAACTGATTACGATCTGGTTATTTCAAGATGAATATCCAAATGAACAAACGCCTCCCCTCCGGTCAAAGTGACTGGAATATCTTCTTTTTTTTTAAGAGTATAACTGCCTTGGTATACAAGGAGAGAATCCACTTCAAGAACACTATAAGTCACTATAACAATAAAAAATGCTGTTTAGATCAAAGTGCTTGAATAAAGGCACTCTGGAGTTTATTTGTTTTCCAATCTGCACTTCAAAGAAAGCATTTCTCTCTCACCCATAAAAATAACACTAAAAACAAAACTTTTAAGTTGATTTAAAATACTCGGAAACTAAGGGGGAGGGAATGGTGTCAGCAAAAAATAAAATAAATATCAATTATTGTAAATTTTACAATGATCGATGTTGAATTTCTTTGGTCTTCTTGCTTGACAATCTTTTTACAATGTAAAAGATTGTCAAGACCAAATTAACTGGTCAATCTTGGTTGCAACTGTTGGTGTGTTTAGAGATTGTAACAATATTTTATAAATTTCCTGAAAACATGAGAAAAAAACTGTTTAGAAATAGTAATATTTGTTTTTAAATTTTAGTTAACGAAAAAAAATTCCAATGTATTCTTAAAAAAAAAAAAAAAAAAAAAAAAAAAAAATTCAATTACTTACATTCACATTGGTGAATAAATAAGTGACTACAATTTTTTTCACTAATGCAGAAAGTTATTTTAACAGTGTTCATTGACTAAAAAGCAGTGTTCTTAAATCAATTAGTTGATAATTGAATCTACAGATGGTTCAGCAGAGTCAAGTTAACCCAATCCCGTCCATCCAAATAATTGGTTTGGACGAAGTGGCCAAAATCCACAGTGCTAAAGAATTAGCACTGAAAAACAGGTCACCCTTCTTGTGTGAGGCATGTCACAATTTCTTTAGAGAAAAAGAGAGAAAGGCAAAAAAAACAAACATTGTTAAATGATTGTTAATGTTACACATATCAAAATTTTTGTTCTGGTCAGTGCATTAGTAACTTTTTGTCTCGATTCAGAAAGAGCGATTTAATTTTACAACACAAACAATTATTTGTCGACATTCATACACGAATCGAATGTGGTCCCTCATCCCGATACAAGATTGGATTCCACTTTTAAGAACAATAGACACGGAAATGAATTTTTGCTTGACATGTAAAATATATCAAAGTATGAATCGAGGACAGTAGTAGTTCCTGGTGAACATGTCACAAGAAAATTTATATTTTGGACCCCGTTTTAGTAGATTACAACGATAGTAACTAACAAAAAATGATGAGTTATTTCAATTCCAGTTAGTAATTGTATCCTTTGTAAAAAAAAGGTGATTATCGTAAACGGTAAAGTAAAACTCTTGCAATAACTTTGATCACAATGCAATATGTTGAGAAAGAAGAACAAGACGAAACAATACAAATATTTTAATGATCGACTATTAAACCAAATTCTATTTCAGATGTTTTTCTTGTTTAAAGATTCCAGATACCAAAAAAAAAAATATTTATAATTGCAAGTAAAGTTTAAAAGCGGAAAACCGTGTGTGTGTGTGTGTGTGTGCCCGCGCGCACACACGTTCCCGGACTCCCAAAACACTTTCCCAGCCCCTTTTCATAGAGTGAATCTCTAACACGCTAATAATTTAAATCACGTGAAATTTCGTCTGTATACAGAAATTTGCAAAGTACATTAAGTCTGTACTTAAAATTAATAGTACACGATTTCTAAAAGTATTGTTTTAGACATATTTTAAATTCAATTATTCAATATTATCCACTTTTTGATAACTAACCCCCGCAAAAATTGAAAATATCGACAAGAGAAATTCCCGGTACAAACGTACTGAAATGAAGAGAGATAGAAGAAAAAAATAGCAACATAGACAAAACTAAAAGTACTGATCAATGGTAGACCATCGAGCAATAAAAGTAACTTTGTAGTCAGAGTTGTAAACAACAAGTCGAGAGAAAATTGAAATCCATTCAATTAAGTGCATTTGAAATCAAGTACTTGTACAACTAAGAGGAAGTAATGACTAAAGTCATTTTATTTAAATAGTCAAAACCTAGTTATATACCTTGGAGGAATTAATGTCGTATCAATGAAGTTCTCTTTTTACCATCTTTTATTCAGAGAAAAGAATTTCGGTCTATTTATCAATCAATAGATTAAACTAAACAAATGCTTTACGAAAAGCAAAGATTACAAAGTTCCTATAAAAATAGGTAACGAATATTTAAAGAAAAAAAAAGTTAAAAATCCATCAATAATTGTCTTCAAAGTTTTGATTTTTTAAATTGACAAATTTAAAAAATATAGCAGCGTGGATACAAAAAGCAGTTATTTGGGAATTAAAAAATATATATTTATAGCAAAGAGAAGCAAAATACAAGAACAAAAAAGTTTCTTAATGTGAAAAGATAAAATAAATTCAATTGTTTAAAAATGGAATTTCCCCTGTGAATACACAGACAGATGCACAAAAAATTAACAAAAAAAAAACAAAACATTTTATTTATATGAAAGTCAAAGTGTAGGTCTTTAAATGAATACAATGATTTTTCCACCCCAAGTAAACGATTTAAAAAATTCTCATCAGGTGGAAAATGTAATTGGAAATAAAAATTAAGTACAGCGAAAAATAAACGAATTAAAAATAAATAAAGTACATTAATGCGAAATGCCTCATTACACCGTCATCAATAGTAGAAAAAGAAAATGGTAAGTTAAAGTTTAAATTTAATAAAAAGGACAATTCCATTGTCACTGATATGGTCAGTAATGATTGGATTTTTTTTATAAATCCAATTTTCTTTAATAAGATAAAAAAAAATCATACTAGTAGAGATCAAATCAGTTTAAAAACTAGAAAATAAAGTTTTGGTTTTTAGAGAATATTGTTTATTATTCTAATTAGATTAACTAAAAGACAAAACAAAAACTATGCAACGACAAAAGAATTTTCAACGACACAAAAAAAAATCAGTCGGTCAATTATTTGGAGAAAGAATCAAAAGTTGAGAAGAAAGGAAGAAAGAAAAGAAAAAAAAAGGAGGAAATCCCCACCCCGGGCTTGGCTGTGAGAAAACTCCCTCAGGGAAGAAGGAAGTTAGCTGTTGATATATATATATATATATATATATATATATATATATATATATATATATATATATAAAAAGGTGGATATGATACTTAACTTCTTTTTATAGAATGAAGATATAGTTACAAAAATTTAAACCGGACACTGTTTTAGTTTTATCAAAACAGTACTGTTAATTTTTTTATAGCAGAAATTACAAATTAGGTACAAAAGTTAACGTAAAAATCAAATTTCAAAACTTAGACTATAACAACAAAAAAAAAAAAAAAAGTTAAAGAAAAGATAACTATTTAAAAACTTGTTAGGTTTTGGTAATTAATTTTCAAAAATCTTAGGATAAAAATTAAAAGGAATAATAACGTGAAAGGTTAATTTAATAAAATTAAATATATACATACATGTGTTGCAAAATTAAAAAAAAAAAAAAAAAAACAATGTTCAAAACAAAATTGTTTATCCTCCCCCACCCCCACAAAAAAGTTTTAAGAATGTAAAACTTGGATATACTTTTAGTTTTTAAATTTTAGTTAGAGTAAAACCGAGTTAAGGTATGAAAAACGTAGACAAACAGTTGTTAAAACAATTTGAATTATCCGTTTATTTTTTTATTTAATAAATAATCTATTTAATAAAAAGTTTAAACAAAGCCTTTAGAAAAATTCTTGGATATTCCTTCTAATTCGCTTCCCACACGTTTTCATTTAAATGAGAAAGACATTAACACAAAATAAAAAGGACTTTTTCAATTTCAACTTTGTGATGAGAAAACTATTAAATTCAAAAGAGAAACAATGTTAATAACAAAGAAACTAATCGATTTCGGTAATCTAATCAGTTATTTACACCAGGAAGAGATGGCGAATATTATTTAAGACTTCTTTTTAAAAAATAATAATAATAAAAGTTATATAAACAATAGATGTTGATTTCACAAAGTAAGTTTATTTAAAGATGAGTCAGTTTGTCGAATGTAAATAATCAGTTATTTTGTTTGAAGTCTTTGGGAAATAAATTCAATTGTGGAAGTGGATAACAAAAATGAAAAGATGTACACAACAAGACTAAAGAAAAAGCACATGTTCATCTTCCTGTTCCGTTCGACGAAGAGTTTTTAAAAATATTAACCCCATAAAATACAGAGAGGGGAAAAAAGACAACAAAACAATTTTTTTTAACTATATAAAAATTAAAAAAATATTACTTACTTAAGGTTTACATATTTTTTTTTAAATTTAAAAATATCAGTTAACGTGACAAAGAGACAAAAAAAAGTAAAAGCGAAGTCTTATGAACAATGCAGAGAAGCTCCTTTTTTTTTCTTCTTAGATTTGAAAAATAATCAAAAATTAAAATCGGTCGCTAAGAGGATTTAAATTATTTTTGCAGCTGATAAAGTTTAAGCATTTTAAACGTTTATTTTTATTTTCCAAATTAACAGAACAAAAGAAGTGTTGTTGTTTTTTTATTATTATTATTTTATTTTATTTTTTTACCTACAATAAATAATACTGTCCGTCAGGATAACAAATGTAATTAAAAACAGATAAATAATGATAAAAAAATGATATTATGACAAGAAATCCTTACCACGTCAAGATCCACATGGCTGAAATTTTATAGAAGATCCCACCACACAATTTGTTGATTTTTTTTTTCAAGTTTTTCTCTTCTCTTTGAAAATCCTAGGTGATATTAATCCGTTGTTGTTAAATACACATGTGTATATCACGTTTTATATTAAATATTAATAATGTAAATTCATACACACATACATACATAGATGCATATATAACTATATACACATATACATAAAATATATTTAAATCGTTCCTATTAATTGTGCGAAATTATTGCAATGATCCTTATTATTATGAACATATGAATATATTTTGAACACACCAAATATTATCAGAAGTGTACATACACACACACACACACTAAGAATATTGACTATTACTACTACTACTACTTTTGGCTGGCGAACAACAAGGAGGAGAAAGAGGAGGAGGTTCGAGTGTGGTAATAGCAGTAGTAGTTGTATGCGTGTTATTTTTTTGTTGTTGCTTTTTTTTTTTTTTACTGCTTTTTTTGCCTCTCTCCCTTCCTTGTATCGGAGGAGAGGGAGAAGAAAGAAAGAAAGAGAGAGATAAAAATACGTGAGAGGAAGTATAAGATTAGTGAGGAGGAGGAGTAGATAAATAAATACAAGGAAGGCACCAGAGAGAAATAGATGTAGAGAGAGATAGAGAATAAAAAAAGAAAGAGAGAGGAGGGGCAGCTTTAGCACCTTCGCAACAATGCCATCGAGCTTTGTTAATGGCTGATGTACTTCTTGGGTCGTCGCAAAATGCCCTATTCAGCACTTCCTACACAATAGTCAGTCAGTGCTCATGAATATTAATCAGCTCCGGATGATGAAGAAGAAGAAGAAAAAAAAAAAGCAAAACAACAACGTCGTAGTAAGGGGGAGTTTTAAAAAAAAGAGAGAGAGAAAAATAATAATAGTAATAGTCGTAGTAGTAGTAACAGTAGAGAAGGAGAGGAAGAGTGGAAAGCAGGCGGCCCGAGAATGAGGATATCATAACGAGGTGAACGTGAACGGGAGGAGAGGGAGGCAAAAGTGGTAACAGTGGGAGTAGGACGCCAAGACGGAGACGGAGAAGAATGATGCGCGGTAATGTAGCAGTTGCGCGCGCGCGCGAGAAAGCAAGTAAAACGAACTACCACAGACGTTAACTAGTTCTTAGGAAAAAGGAGGAGGAACAGTACTACAAAACAATAACAACAAAAAAACATTAGTCATTTAATATGAACTGTAAAACATAATAAAACACTCTTTAAAGAGAAAATGCATTTAAATGCTATTATGACCTTTTAAAAAGGATATTTTTTTAAAAGTAGAAACTTTGAAAATGTAATTGATTGGTCAAGGGGTAACTGGTAAGTAACTAAAGTACTTAGATACACGGGGCTTGACAAATAGACTTCTATCAAGATAAAAAATAGATAAGACTGATTTTTGATTATACAAATAAAAAAAAAACTATGCATTTTAAAAAGATAAAATGTCAAAGATAAACACTTGAATTTTAAGCATAAACAACTGGAAAATAAAATAAGGTTTTAAAAAGAAGCTTTTTTTTATAATTTTTAAAAAGGGAAAACAAAAATATCATTCAAATGGATTGCTTGCAATGCAATCGATTTTTATTCCGACGCCGGCTACTAGAATTGTTTGTTGTAAATTTTTATTTTATTTATTTTGAAAGACAAGTCTGACATCTCGGTTATACTAACTGGGATGGTTTGCAATATCCATTGTCACATTTAAATAAAGAGATTTATTAAACCATAGCTCACAATAACGGACAAATTAGAGAAAGATGGGATTTATTTCTCCTCTTAGGCGTTTAAATAAACAATGTTTACCGTCAACTGTGCTGAGTTAAAATAATATGCTACTATTATTATTATTATTATTAATAATAAATGAAGAATTTGGAATACTTGAGGGTTCTTTTACTCTATTTCATTTTGTGTCGGCATGGCCCAGTGATCTGCATAATGTAGCAGAGACAATGTTGGAAGTGCAAATAATGTGGCCTGTTGCTCCCTCAGGGAGGAGGAAGAACAAGGAAAAGGCAGTGCCGGCAGCAACCATCCCCCACAAGCACAAACGTCTCCCCACATCACCCACCGGGTAGGTGTTGGTGGGAAGATATAAGGGATAGTCGATGAGAAAGGAAAGAGAGAAAGAAAAGGAATAACTGCTGGCCATCTGTAAAAGCCGTCCTCTCCTTCACTAGCCGTTCTGAAACCAACTTAGTGTGCTTTACTTATATGACCTCATTTTTTCCCTACATCTCACCTTCCTATAATACGATTTTTCATCACAATAAATAACCCGAGTAGCAAACACTTATATATCTATCGCTATTACTCCTAATAACACCATTTCCAGCAAGCCCACACCCCGGCCCCGTCTATCATCAAGGCACTTTGACACTGACTTAAGAAAACCATTCACAGGATTCTTTCTAACATTGCAGTTCTGTCTGATGATGCTAAGGGCTTGGGAATAAATCCGTCATTTTCTATATCTACAATAATAGAGATTCCTGTTCGTTAAGGACAGAGATAGTAAAAATATAACAAGCAAGCAAAATTGCTGGGAAAATTAGACAGACATACAAGTGCAACGCTTAATTAATTAGACAACAAGCATATGGTCAATTACAAATTTAATAGCATATTTTTATTTTAATCTCATATTTTTATTGTTAATTAAATATTTTCATTTTAGAAAAGAAACAATTTTACTTTCGGAACAGCTGTTTTGTTAAATCTTGTAACGCATAAGTTAAAAAAATATTTTCTTCATTAATATTTTAAAGGTTTCAGATCGTTTGAAATAGTCAAAGTTTATTGCCTGTGTTGTTTTTAGGGCCGAAAAACGCAATTTACACTCTTCAAAAACATTGAAAACAACCAGTTCAAGACAAGAAAATAAGCAACTCCTGTCCTTTGTTAGAAAGAACTGTTCCTTGTTGTAATTAAAAAGTACAAACAAAAATACATTCCTTCTTAAAAGTTCATTATTGGGTTCCAAGTAGAGATTTAGGGAATATTTTGTAAAAATGAATTATGACGCTACATTATTTAGAACCGGACTTTTATTCGCTGAAAATAAAAATGTCAGCTTTCATGCGATTTCTATTTCCGTTTTTAAGCTTGCAAGTCACCCCCACAAACCCGCACCCTTAAAAAAAAAGAAAAGAAAAAAAGGAAGCACAATAATCTTTTTCTTTTTTTTTTTTTTCCGAATTCACCCTGAGTCATTAAAATTAATTAGGAGAACATTACGTTCTACTGGAAAAATTCGAACGATTAATTTAAAAAAATTTTTTTTACTATTATTAATTATTTAAAAAATCATTCCCTCCCTTCCTCAATTCAACAACATGGAAATTAGCAAAGCCAGTCTGAAGTGTTATTTTATTGAAAAACAAGCAACAGGAACTGTTTCCGTGTTTGTTTTTTTCCTTTTTTAGTTTCACCCACATCAGTGGACGGAACAATTATTTAATGTTTGCTCAATCAAATAATTGAGATAAATCAGAAGACATCTATCAGTTTGATTGACGTTGCGGTTGACAATGTACTTTTTTTAACAGTATAAAAAACTTTTCTGCAATGTGTAACCAACCAAGAAATAAACATTAGTTTTAGAATTAAGATTCACTGAGTGTTAAGAGTTTGTGTATTCACAAACGCACTGTTACGATATTCCATTTAATTTTAATTTATTTTATATTGTAATCTTGCGCCCAAAAAGCATCAAGGATCGCATGAAATTTAAAAAGCATCATTATTTATAAACGCACTGGTTCATTTAATTGCCTTTTTAAAAGGCGTGCGTACTTATTGAGAGAAAGAGAGAAAATAGTTATATTAATTTCCTTCTCACTTATCATGTTTGCTGGAAATATCAAGCATTTGAAGGAATTAATTTTCAATGTGTAAAAAGCAGGTGTAAAAAAAATAGAAGTTATACTGTATTTCCTGTCGTATAGCTCGCACTTTAGGCAAGGAATATTTTTTAAAAATATTATTCACCTGGTATTATTCACTATATTTTTTTTTTATTTTTTAAAAAAAATATTTTAACCATTTAAAAAAAAATTACAATCAAATTATTTACTTAATTCTGGGGTCATCAATAGTAGGATTAATTAACCAACGTCTCGAGGTTTGTCCGGTAATCCAACTGTTGGGGTTGCGTAGGGTCGGTACAAGGTTCTCGTCCCCCCACCACCACTCTACTACATCTCAAGTTTCATAGGTAGTATAAAATACAAATTTTTTATTGTAACTTAATTATGTACAATAGAAAACTAGAAAAATTCCAAGTAAATTATAAAAACAATATACCTACATAGTACATAGAGACATCATAATCATCTCATTATTAAATAAATCAACAATATTTTGCGGCGATTTTTAACATCAACTTGAGATTTTTCTTCTTAAAAAGTCGAATGATTTTTTTAACACATTATTCAACATTATCAATTTTTAAAAAAAGTGAATTTTAGTGTTTTTTACGAAACTTAGCATGAGCAAAACAAATTCACGGGTTTGGACGAAAAAAAAAACAAACCCCAGAATGACGTCAAAATCCGCGAAATTTTTTCTTCCTTTAATAATAGTCAGTTGTGTACAGTTTAATTTGTATCGTATATAAATGTAGGTAGAAAAAGCAAATGTTGATAAGATAGCGAGGTTTATAAAGCACTGCCCGAGGCACACAATTAGGCATCCCTTCCCTCAGTCAGGCGTAGGACGCACCGGTCCTGGAGTTGCGATAAAAACGCAGCTTGATTTTTGAGGATTTTAATTTTAATTTTTGTAAAAGTGCGTCTTATGATGGGGAAGACTGTTCTGTTTAAACGGGTGCCGCCAAGCACATGTTGACATTTTTTGAGATGCCCATAAAAAAACGAAAAATTGTAAAAAAAAAAATAAATAAATAAAATAAAATTAAAACAACTGTGGAACATAATTAAAATTTGTAGAGATTATTTACAAGTGGACTATTGTCCTTTAAACGTTTCAGCCGTTGTGCTCTTGGCCTTCATCAGAGATTTGTCAATCCAGGTAACCTTCACGAATTTTCAAACTGAACTTTTTATTTAATCTACTTTTCAATGACGATATCTTGGGATATCTCATCTAATTCTTATTCAGTGCTACCCAGTAATTGCTCGCCTCGTTGATAAAGAAATTGTACTCATTTAATAATTATTAAAAAACAGGCTTCTTTAAAGATTCATACCGAGAAGTGGGTACAGTGTAACCCGGATATAAGATAGATTTTCTCTGGTCCCAAATTAGAGCCTGTGTTAATGTATATACAAGAGACCAAACCTCGGATATAAGAGAAACCCGGATATAAGAGACTTCTTCTCCGGTGTCCCGACAACTCTCTTATATCCGGGTTACACTGTACTATTTTTTTTGTTCCAGTTCTTTGAAAATTAAAGCTTACAAATAAAAACAGGAAGGTTTATTTTAAAAATATAAACAAATAATACCAAAATTTCCATAACTTCCGACTGTAATTCAGTGGTGATCAAATTCGTTTGAACACCCAAGCCATATACGATAAACTTCAGAAACGTTTCTCTTGAAATGTCGTTGACCAGAAATTTCTCTACATTGCAACATTTCCTCCTCAAGACCAATGAACAATGCCTAACTTATATCTAGCATTAAAATTAGAATTTAAATTCTTAAATATTTTTTACGGACCATAAACATGAAAATGTATTTTTTTTAACCTAGTCGTGTCGCAGTTTATACCAGGTAAATAATGCCGTAATTTGCACCTACATTCCGACTTAAGGTGTACGTTATGCACCTAAAGAAATAAATATTAAATAAAGTTTCAGTCACTTTAAAAGATCAAGCTGGTATTACAACTCAAGACAGGAAGCATTTCTCCATTGTTCTAATCTCTTCTTTCTTTCCTTTGATCCGTTTTTCTTTTCGTTTTTCTCTAGCTTTTTTACTCACCCTCTATGCCTTTCTTTTTCTTCTTCCTTACGTCTAATTCTGTTATTGTGTAGAAATGAATAGATAGGCAATTGATGAATACAATGTGTGTGTGTGTGTGACGTTTTAGACAGCGCACAGGTACTACACGTTGATCCAGTATTTACTCGGCTTCCCAAAGTAGCGGGATGCGACACAGAGTCATTTTTTTATGTGGGGTGCCCATACGCGTACATATGGTCTAATCTAAAGACAAAAGTTGATTGCTCAGTCCCCACGAACATTGTCTCGCTGACGTTGATATCCACTAATCCTCGGTCTTTACTACAATGAGGGAGGTGCTGCCGCAGGGTTAGAATCCCCGAGACTAGACATTCCTCTCTAAATTTTAAGAGGAAGCTCAGAGCAGATACTACAATTTGATCCCAGCCAAAGACCGGAAAGTGTACACTTTGACCGTAAGCAGAAATGCCGGGAAGCAATTGTATTTTCTTTCCGTCTCACGCTAACAGGATGTGACACACGGTTAGTTTAATGTTAGGAGACCGAACGCGTGCACCCGGGCCAGGTTCAAAAACAGCCCAGCCCCCACAACTGTCGGTTGCGCTGGCATCGGTATTACTACCAATCCCCCGCTTTTGTGTAACGAAAGGGATACTGTCGCAGGCCTGGAATCCCCGGGACCAGACATCCTTCAAAGTTTTTCAGTGAACTGTTCGAATACTGAAACATAGCAGAAAGGTAAAGAATAGATACTACACACTGATCCCAGTCAGTGAGTCGCTGCTTGGCTACCACTGGTATAATTACCATTCTTTGGCCACCAATGGTTTACATTTGGCACCCATTGGTATAATTATCATTCTTTCGCCACCAATGGTGAACATGTAGCCACCAATGCTATAATTAACATTTTTTTACCATTAATGGTATAAGTAATATTCATTGGCCACCACTAATTCACATTTAGCCACCGGTGATTTTATTTACATAAAAATGATACGTACTGACGTCAGTTTGGCTCCAGGAGTTACCGGAAGAAAGTGAAAGTTGGAACACAAAAGCCTCGAAGTTTCCACTCCTGAGTTTGAATTCAAAGTTGTACGTATGAACTAGATGTTAACCAGAGTTAGAAAGATCATCCCGCCCTGCTATTTTACCCAAAAGTGTGCGACGATATGATAAATAGGATACTTTGACAACAACCTAAATATGAATGTTATTAAAATGGGAATCGCTTTAATTAGGAATGATCTCGCATCCTCAAATCCAAGTTGTTTTTATTTTCTTCTTCCTTAGACTGACACAATGAGACGTTACATATGGCCCGTCCTGGGTATGACGATAAACTACATCCGCGTCCTGGGTAAGACGATAAACTACGTCCAACAGCAAGGCCTCTGATCGGGAGGTTTTGAGGAGCGTGGAACCACTTCTTAGCTGCTGGTGTTCCCAGGTCCACCCTGACCCGGGGTGGTAGCTCCTGTTAGGGTCCCAGCTATGGGCAAATAGTTAACCCTCAAACTGAGGTCAAACAGTATGAAAATGTAGGTTTTAATACCAGAAATACTTTGTAAAAAATTATTACCAGCGATACATTATTTCCAGCAATACATTTTTGAAAAAAATATTACCAGCTATATATTTTTGAAAATAAAAAAAAATTAGCAGCTATGCAATTTTGAAAAAAATATTACCAGCAATAGATTTTTGAAGAAAAATATATAACCAGAAATAAAAATTTTGTTGGTATTAACCCATTGATATGCCGTAAAACAAAACAAGCCAAACCAAACCAGTTACAAATGGCCGCAATTTTTATTAGAGGAGCTGACAGAAATAAGGAAGGGTACAGAACCTAAGACAGATTTGGTCATCACTAAAAATGACTTAGTGTCTTCACTCCTACTTTGATGTTCGTCTGCTAGACTTGATGCCAACCAAGGCTAGAGGGCACAGTTTGTTATTTAGCCTTATAGCACGAGGAATATATTGATTTATGACTTTACGAAGGGCGTTGGTGCGAAGTGAACTCCTACAACCGTGACTGAAACTAACCAAGTTAGTCGCTCCCCTTTTATTTACGATAATCGGTGCACCACTCCGTAAATATTAGGATAGTTATCCACACCCACTCACAAACCACATTCCTTTTTACTAATAGTTTAGTTTTTTAGTTTTTCCTTCCGCTTGTGCTGTTAGGCGTCGCGGGGAGACACAGTCGTCTGTCAGCAGCAAAGCGAGTGGCCTGGAGGAGAGATATCTCATGGGTTCTGAGAGTGTCTGCCACTGAGTCACTCCACGTCTTCTTGGTCTGCTTCTCGCTCTCCAGCCAGAGTACCTGAGGGTGTATGCTCGCAGGGCTGGTTGGTTGATAGGCAATGTTCACCCTATACAAGACTCAACAGCCACTCAAAGGTGACTGGGGGTGGTTGTTGTATGAGTGGTAGGAGGCGCAATTTAGAAGGATATGTGAGAGAGATAACGGTTAAACCTCGACTTGAAAAGGTTAAGATTGTAGTGGTTGAGAAAGCATCCTCTTGCGAGTTGGTTCCACACGGTACCGGTTTGTGGGAAGAAGCTGTTAGTATTGAACTTCCTCCTTGCTAATGGAATATGAACGGAATGAAGATGGTTTGTCTCAGTGTATGTGACATAGCAAGTTCTAGCTGTGAATGTTTGAACTGGTGAAACTAGGGAATATAGCTCGTCAGAACATTTGCCATGGATATAGCGATAGAGTAGCAAGAGGCTAGCAACTGACACTTAACAAATAAAATATTTCATAAGCAGAGAAGGCATGAATTTATTGGGACACTAGCAACTTTTTTTTATTGATTTATTCGTTTTGGTGGAGTAATGGATAGCGGCTCGGATTGAGGAATCGGAGGGCCGAGTTCGAATTCCAGTCGAATCCATTACATTCACTTACGTGCTAATACTCTTGGGAAAGGTATGGATCCTCTTCTCCCCCCAGCTATGGATAAATAGCAGGACAGACCGGGTTCTATAGCCTTGGATGGTAACTGGTCTACCACAGAAAGAAATGGCAACCTACTGCGGGAAAAAATCTGCCTCGTCAGTCATGTATGGAAAGATACATGATCGCCTAAGCGTGTATCACGCATAGCACATAACTGACTGACAGCTTATCAACCCTTTTCAGGTTATTTAAAGCCAGAAGATATTTTAAATTGTAAGTACTGTTCGGGGGAGATAATAATGGCTTAGTGATACAACCCATAGTTGAGCTGGAAGTGGTGAATTCATATCTTTCCCAATGGTATTTTCGTAGAAGTGAATATAACGAACCCAATGGGAATTGGAACTCTGCTCTCCGATTAACAATTTCAAGCTATTATGCATTACACCACCTACACATCCAAGCTTACAGCACCTGGTATTCCCAAACGGTCATCCACCTAGATACTGACCAGGCCCGGCGTTGCTTAACATCGACGATCTTACTGTTTTGTCTAACAAGGAATATATTTGTGCTAATAATTAGTCTACGCAAAAAAATCTCTCCCAAAGAATTGGATAGCATTCACTGAAGAATTTCAAAAACGTAATTAAGGCCTAAAGCCTACTGGTGGAATTTGGGTTAGAATACAAGAAATAAGGAATCTAGGAAGTTGTCTGGTTAGTGACTGAAGAAATGTCCGGCATTAGTTCAAGAAAAAAAAACAGGATCCAAATGGTGATTTTCAAGATAAATAAGTCTTCCTCAGTTGGGATACTGATACAACACACCTTCCCTCTACAGTCCTTGGTTATATTTTTGGCGTATTCTATGTCTAGACTCCTATGGAATTACCGTATTTGATAGCATATAAGATGTCCCCTACCCGTCTCCACAAAAAAAAGTTCCCGGGCAGAGCCAGATTAAGGTCAAATCATACTGGAAGCAAAGCCCAAGAAGGATGCCTCTTCACCCCCTCCTCTGATAATAGCTAAGAGTAGAGTCACTGTTACCACTTTTAATTTGCTAACGCATTTATAGTGTTTGATTCACGCCAGGAAATACCAGAGGTTCGAATCGAATTCAATGTCCATCTTGATCTAAGATGAATAGATCTGTGATAACTCCAATATTCACTGGGTGCACCCAACGAGATACCAAAATAAGTTTAATACTTGGTATCACCCCAGACAGTCAAAATACCCAAGAACAGAGAAGTTGACATCTCTACAGAATCGGGCACCTCGAGGCGGTGTAATAGCTAGCAACCTTGTCTCGCTAAAACAATTACGAATGAGTAGTGAGTTCGATCCTCACTGGGTGCCTACCACTTTCGGCCTTGTGCCACATCTAAGCTATGCTTGGAATACCACTATACAGAATCAGGCCAGAAAGGATGTCAACAGATGAAGCAACATAAACAAGAAAGTGAACCCAGCATATATATATATATATATATATATATATATATATATATATATATATATATATATATATATATATATATATATATATATATTCATACATGTTTCATTAAATAATATAGATAAGTGTTGTCTTTTCAGACGATATGAAAAGAACTTACATAAAATATATAGACAACACTTGTCTATATTATTTAATGAAACATGTATGAATGAAAAAATGCTGCCTAAATACACACACACATATATAGATAGATAGATAGAGAGATAGACACACACACACACACAAGACAATTGGATAACAGGAGTTTATATAAACGCCTGGCGAGGAGTGAAGGAGTAACCCTCACACCCTCGCATGAAGGTCGAACGTTCTCAAGAAAGATTCGTAGCCACATACTTCGATTTGATTGACGTCAATTTGATAGACTTTAGAAGTGAATAAACAATTATTCTACGTATGAATAATTTAGTTGTTATGAATAATTTAAGAGTGGTCACCTCTTGTTTTGTTACTCCCCGCTTTGAGAGAGCTATTTCTGTTTACTGGGACTATAAAAGGACACTATAAGTGAACCTTGTATTTTCAGTTGAATAAAGCTTTCTTAAAGCCTACACCTGAGTAATTTTGTCATTACATTAGTCTAGTATTTTTCTTAGACGTTACTATCATTACACATTCATATATTTCAAATATCTACCTTTTGTAAATATAAAGTTATTTAATTAATTAATGGGAAGTTTAGGAACGTGCGTGTTACTTCCGACAATTCATATCATATCAAAAATTAGAACAGACAGAATTTTTCGTTGATTCTGCAGCATCTTGAGTGAGGCAATTTGAGACATTTCAGGGACGTTCTTAAATGCATTTGATAGTTTTCATTTCGGTGCCCTGTGCTTAAAAAGGAGGCACGGACTGAGGAATCGGAGAGCCGAGTTTTCTAATTCCAGTCAAATCCATTACATTCACTTACGTGTTAATACCCTTGCGAAAGGTATGAATCCTCTTTTTCCCCCTTCTAATACCCTTGGGAAAGGTACGAATCTTCTCCCCCCCCCCAGATATGGGTAAATAACAGGATAGACCGGGTTCTATAGCCTTGGATAGCCACTAGTCTACCGCAGAAAGAAATGGCAACCTACTGCGGGAAAGAAATCTGCCTTGTGAGTCATGTATCGAAAGATACATTATCGGCTAAGTGTGTATCACGCATGGCACATAACTGATTGACTTCTCAAAAAAATAAAAACAGAAGCACAGTTTTCTTGATTTAAGAATCCTACAAAAATAGTGAGATAAATAATTTTCATTAATTCATTCCACGATTTTACCTTCGCCCTTTTAAGTTTAATCGCAAGTATGACTGGGTCACTATAAAGTATAATATTAAGAGAAGAAAATCTTGTGGTTATCACTTTTTTTTCTTTTCCTTTTGTGACCCCCTTCGCTTTTTGTGACCTAAACTTGTGCTTAACTTAATGATTAACCCGTTCCTGCTCTCGGATCATATACAAAAAAAAAAAGAAAAAAAAAAGAGAGAACCTGCTAAAACACCGTAGAATAAAGATACTTGTACATAACCCAACCCTCTAGTAGGCAACCTTTTATTTAGCGAGAAAATGGTAGCGCGCCTTGTTTGGTCAAAATTCTGTCCTGCTGTGAGCAACATCCGGAGTGACTTAGCAATCCGAACTTTGTATGGCACACTCTTCTGCAGCTGTGGCAGAAGAAACAGGAATGTCGAAGGTCTGAGATTGCTTCCTCTACTTCATTTCTTCCGTAACCTTCATCCAACATAAGGCCCAAGTGTCACTCAAGGTAGAGGGTTACTGTGTGGACTTATATTAGCGTGGGAAAGAACAAGCTTTAGAAGTGTAGACCTGAAGTCGACTTTAGAAGGAACCGGAAACCCAATCCTAGACAGGAAACAAGCGATAAACCTCTACTCCTGTTCAAAAGAAAATGAAGGAGTGTGAACCGGACGATAGGCAAACCTTTCTACTCCTATTAAATACGTTTTTCTCCTGATCTCCAGCAGGCTTATAACCCGTAAGTGCTGTCTTCTTGTGCTCTCTGCCAATACGGATGGCTGCTGTGGATGAAGCATTAGGGAAGCCATTTTACATTTCACTGGGTTCTCCTCACTTGTCGCCGTGTGCCAGACAGAAGTAAGTTTAGTGAATATATAACAGCGGACAGTCAAATTTTCTTGATTCAGAAAACATGAAATTTTGTTCAATTTCTGCTATATGGACATCCATCGATTTTCCTGCAGCACGTTTAATGCGGTTAGAATTCTAAATGAACATTTGAATTTCTCGCTGCTCTTGCGTTAAATCTATTTTTTTTTAATGTAAGTTCCAATAATACACAAATATTCGTTGTTCTGGTTATTAACTGTAGCATTACACACTGTGCATGCTTCTGGTTTAAACACCGCGTCAAGAACCTTTGGTCACAGTACCGGGTGTAGCTCTCTACCCAGATATGGACGTGATAGTCTGATATGTGCATATCTGCTGCTTTGATATTTTCCCCACCGCACATTTTTCGTTTCTGCTTTGTGGAACCGACTCCCAAGAGGATGCTTTCCCGATCACTGCAATCTTAACCTGTTCAAATCTTCTATCTTTACAAGAGCCAGATCAAACTGAAAATGGAGTACTTCTGCCATATATGGACAGTAGCTGATCTGTTTTCACTTTCCAATCTCAATAGTCCAAAAGCATCTCCACGGCCTTGTGGGTGATGAATTATTTTCCACCCCTTTCCACAGACGAAACGTTGCAAGCCTCTCACTGCTTTATCGCTATTTCCGTTGAAAGTGTTCAGACGAACTATAGTCTTTAGTTCCATCAGTTCTAACCTTCACAGCTAAGAGCCACCATGCCACGCCCATTGTAGTGATCCCCCCATTCCCTACGTATTCCATTGCCGAGATGTAAGTTCAACTCAAGCAGCTTCTTCTCCCGAACTGCTGCTTTGTGGAGCCGACTCCCAAGAAGACACTTTCCCGATCACTACAATCTTAACCTGTTCAAGTCTAAGTTTAACCGTTATCGTCCCTAATATCCGCATAAACTGTGCCTCTTGCTCTGTGACCCTCTACCTTGAGTGACTCTTGGGCCACAATATTATTGTAAAAAAAAAAAAAGAAAAAGATGTAGCACTATGATCGGGAGTGTCGACCTGTTGTCCCGGTCACTAGACAAGAGAAAATTTGTATTTAAATAAGATCTGAAGACGAGCTAAACTCAGGGTTGAAACGTCGCAAACTCGAGTCAACTAAGTGTCATACAATGCTAAAGTTGACAAGTTTTCGAAATCAAAGTCTTCGACTAACGACGAAGGCCACCAGAGTACTTTCCGTCCTGGGTATGACGATAAACTACATCCGCGTCCTGGGTAAGACGATAAACTACGTCCAACAGCAAGGCCTCTGATCGGGAGGTTTTGAGGAGCGTGGAACCACTTCTTAGCTGCTGGTGTTCCCAGGTCCACCCTGACCCGGAATGGTAGCACCTGTTAGGGTCCCACGTTGGCAAATAGCCCCTAAGCTGGGGTCAAAATACGTGTAAAAATACGTTGTAATACCAGAAATACTTTGTAAAAAATTATTACCAGCAATAAATTAAAAAAAAAAAAAAATTACCATCAATACATTTTTGAAAGAAAGAAATATTACCAGCAATACCTTTAAAAAAAAAAAAAATATTAGCAGCAAAAAAATTTTGTCGGCATTAAATAACCCATTGAGCTTGATATGCCGTAAAACAAAACGAACCAAACCAAACCAAACCAGAATACTCTCTCAAGATTTTAACAAAACTTATTTCCTCTTAGTTGTTGGTTACATAGACATTACAAATTAGTATTTCCGTTCCTTATTTCTAATCCATGGCAGAAGTGTACAATAACTTGGGTATCAAATTGCTTTCTCACAATTGATGATAGAGCAACAGTAGTATTTCTCTAATTGTCCAGTTTGAAAGGTTGGAGTGACAATCTTGGTATTTTACGGCTCTGATCTCCCCTCTCCGTGTCTCTTCCGTGGCGGCTTCGGTAGAACTCTTTTGTGCTCCGCACCTGTACATATATTGAATTCAGCCTGTCAACTTGTCAGCAATAACATATCGGCATCATCTTACTCTTAATGTACGCTCTCTAAGTATTTCCTTTCTTCTGGAGGGCACATGACCAGCTAGCCACTTGATGGATTTCTGATAACCTATTTCCTGAAAAAAAAATTCTTCCGAAAAGACCATCGGCGAATATATCTTTATAAATAAACCACAAGGCCTATTGATTGGGTTTTCCTGGAAAACCCTTCCTTCGGAATTATTTTGCCTAAGAAACCGCGCCAATCCAATAGTCCTTAAGTTAATCATAAGTGTTTTTCAAGTTTTTTTTTTATTTTGGTTGGGGGGGGGGATAATTTATTACTTTTCACCATTTTCAATCGACTTAGGGATAGTGAGAACAGGGCTGTACTCAATTGTACTTAATAATCTCAAAGTTGATATACAGGTTCGATTCCTTGAGAATCCCTCAGACTATGTAATTTATTGAAAATAATTAACTTTCTTTATTAGTCTTTATTCTACATTATATTCCAATAATCATTAAACGCAATCAAACCTTCTCTCGCGTTTTTCTTGGTTTGATACCATATAACTGGGATTTTATATATTTAACTGTGCGTCGACCACTGTCAAGTATCTGTGGGGCTCTACTTACCACATACCAAGTCGCACTAATTTGTTTTATATGCATGGGTCAAAAATGTATTATTGCACGATTACTTGACCTCTGCTGGCCCAACAAAGTGAGCAATCCGGCATAGTTTTGAAAGCAAACGTGCTGGAAAATCGGTAGTGTAATTATATATACTAGAAAGTCCTGTGAAAATTTCACGGTTTTCCTATTTAAATTTTCTGATGAATCTTAATTCTTAACTATTAAGTTAATGAATGAATAAGCTCATGGTGAGTTCTACGGCAATAAAATATCCGTAGAAATTCCCCTGTCGCATCTTTAAATATTTGTGCTCAACAACTTTAACAAAATATTGCAATAACAGTCATAAATATGAATGCTGGTCGTTATTTTAAAAAGTAGATAGAAATGAAAAGATTTGAAATTGACAATATTTTTCCATTTCACTGAAACAGCTGTTAAACACTTGTATCTTCTTTCTTTCATTTTCTCATTGACATCAAGTAGCGTCTTTTCCCCTCTTTCCACGAGATCAAAATGGAATAGTCCATTATTTATGAGGTATTGGCAGGAGACGTTAAACACTTTTATCTTCCCTTATTTCATTCTTTCTTTTTAGCCAAATTCCTATCTTACGAACATTTCTCTTAATAATAATTTTAAAATAATTCAGCAGACGATGTTATTTTATTTAATTTATCGTAATTGGATTTTGGGCGATTGCTTACTTTGTTTCCGTCGTTCGATATGGTGTTTCCATCGTAGTCGCCATCGCATCGCCGGGGATGGTACTATTAAGCTAAACCCCAGGAGAGTCTCTCCCCCTGGTAGTACCTCTCCTTTGGGAGAGGGCTGAGTTCATTGCACGGCGTCTGAGACGTCCCCACAAAATTGGGGCGGTTGCCGATCAGGCTTTGGTAATTTTTCTGCGGTATTGCCGTTAAACCCAATTTAAACCTCAATCTTGTCTCATTTTCGGTAGCGACGTGGGCGCTCTGGTAAATACAATCGCTTCTCGGCCTTTTGGCTAAGATCAAAGTGTAGTATCTGTTCGCAGATTACTCACTGAATGATCGCCTATGGGGCCGGGATTCATTCTCCGATACAGGCCGGCGGCAGGGATTCGTCCCTGCGCTGGTAGTATCGTGGCTACGTCTGACTAGCTATGACCAGCTCTGACCAGCTTGGACAAGCTATGACCAGCCAAGACCAGCTATGACTAGCTAAAGCCAAAGCACTGCGACCCGGGTGAAAACTCGGGTCCATTCCCCCTCCCTTCCCACGTTAAACTCCGACCTTGTGTCACAACCTGGCCCTGTGGGAGGTCAAGTAAATCCCGTGTAGTATCTGTTCGCAGATTACTCGCTGAATGATCGCCTTTAGGCCGGGAGCGATCACTGATACAGGCCGGTCGCAGGGATTCGTCCCTGCGCTGGTAGTATCGGGGCTACGTCTGACTAGCTATGACCAGGTCTGACCAGCTTGGACAAGCTAAGACCAGCTATGACTAGCTAAGACCAGCTCTGACCAGCTTGGACAAGCTAAGACCAGCTAAAGCACTGCGGCCCGGGTGAAAGCTCGGGTCCACTCCCCCTCCCGTCCCACGTTAAACCCCGACCTTGTGTCACAACCTGACCGTGTGGGAGGTCAAGTAAATCCACGGCCTTTTGGCTAAGATCAAAGTGTAGTATCTGTTCTCAGATTACTCGCTGAATGATCGCCTTTTGGCTGAGATTCGATCGCTGATACAGGCCGGTCGCAGGGATTCGTCCCTGCGCTGGTAGTATCGCAGCTACGTCTAGCTATGACCAGCTTGGACAAGCTATGACCAGCTAAGACCAGCCATGACCAGATATGACTAGCTATGACCAGCTTGAACAAGCTAAGACCAGCGGCCCGGGTGAAAACACTCGGGTCAATCCCCCCTCCCTTTTCCCACATTAAAAACCGACCTTGTGTCACAACCTGGCCCTGTGGGAGGTCAAGTAAATCCATAGCTTCTCGGTCTTTTGGCTGAGAACAAAGTGTAGTATCTGTTTTTATTCGCTGAATCAGATTCTCTCTCTCTCCCTCTCCATTTTTATCTTCTCTTCTTTCTTTCATTTTCTCACCGAAACCAAGTAAATGTCTTCCCTCTCTTTGCACGCGACCAAAACGCAGAATGGTCCATTATTTATGAGGTATTGACAGGACGTAGCGGCCATGCTAACTAACGAAGAGCGGGACAAACACAATTATAATACGATATTATCTTTTTTTTTTCTCCTTCTTTTAAAGAAAAAGGGAACTAGGAATTATAATATTTGAAACACTGATGCTTATTAATTTCAGCTCTTAGAAATCGAAAATGTTGAAAAGTAAAAAAAACACCCACCCCCCCAGAAAATCCGGGAGTTAAATAAGGGAATAATAATTTGTTACAAAACATTAGTAGATATTATATAGTGTTGCATTTCTCAACTTTTTGCAGGCATTAGTAACGTCAGTGTTTGAAATTGGAAATAACACGCTGTCTCCTGAAATACCCACAACAACTTGGTGGACTCGGGATGTGAGTCCAAGTAAAGAAATGAAGAGAAACGGCAAGAACCAATATATATGCACAAACAAGTGATAATGTATTAATAATAAAGGTATACAAGTGACAAAGACAATGATGTGTATATCAAATGAATGTGAAAACCGTTCGGGTTCAAAGTATGTGTGGTGAGTGAAAGTGCGTACATGTGTGTGTGTGTGTGTATTGTTGATACGTTTCCCAAAGGGAAGCATGTTCTCCACAAGAGATTACATGTTGATAAATAAGCAGATAAGGTAAGAAGAGAGTGCAAAAAAATATCACAGAGTATTTATAGTCTGGAGAGCGCCCCCTAGTAGTGCTTTTCTAAAATTATGAGGGTTTAACCCGACAATAGACAAATATCTTCGATTAGGATATTAGGCTAAATAATCCTTATAATGATAACACTTCTTCATTCCAGAACTAAATATAGTCTGTGGGAGGCGAAAAAGAAATGATCAAAACAACAAAATTGAAGATACTAATCGTAATAATTTGAAAAATTACTAAAGTGCTTTATCTTGAAACTTCAAACGATATTTCCTAAAGATCCCGCATATTAGTGAAAGGTTAAATAACAAATTAACAAGAACCTTTCTAAAAAAACAAACAAAAAAAAAACAAACATAAAATAGCCAAAATGGCCAAATAATAGATGAAACCATTTCTTAAAGATATAACATAAAATGCAAAAAATAGTTTGGTAGAAACCTTTCTCAAAGATCTAGCATCATACAGTTCTTCTTCGATTATCCAGAAACCTTGGGACAGGGGCTAAGAAAAATACGTTTGGTTAATTTGAAATTTCGAATAATTGAATATCTAAAGAACGAAAAGAAAAAAAAGTAATTTTCTGAAATAAATTTAATATTTTTATATCATCAAATAACATTTTTAGAGGCTTTGCTCAAGGTCTTGTCCAGTTCCTTTTTTTATGAAAACCTGTGTCACTTGTCTTTTTCCGGCTGGCCTCGCGTTTCTCTACTGCTAACTCCCGAACCAGAATTAAAGCAATGGTAATTCAAATGTATTTCCTTTGTATGAAAACAACGAGGAAATTGACAAGAATTAACTGTACTGAATTTATCAGCATTTTTATCAAACTTTGAGTATAATTTTCTAAATTCTCAAAGCGCTTCAAATATTAGAATAGATTTAGTTCAGATAATTAAAAACTGTTTGAATGATTTCAATTTTTCACATCTGGTTAATTCGAGTCTGGAAAATAGGGGTAGACATAATTGAGGAAGTACTGTATTGAATAGCTGTCCAAAGAATTGGCAAATATTATTTTAGAAATGATTTAGCCAATCTTTTGTTTGACTATTTCCCGCCATAACTCTAAAAATCCAGCAAACACTCAAGAAACAATGCAGTTCACTCAATCAAAAGCTATGTTCGGATGCGATCAATCTTTGGTAAACAGGGAAAAGTTCCAAGAACACAGTGTTCTAAGAAGGATGTCTGTAAATAATGAAATAAGAAATAATGAAATAATAAATGAATACTTTTACCCATAAATAAAATGTCGCGGTGTGCGTATTTAATACCTTAAAAAACAAGGCACGTCCGCGGAAATTTTTGCCTTCAACTTTAAAAAAAAAAATTATTAAAAAAAAAAAAATGCAGAAAGAGAGATAAATGAAAGAAAATCAAGAATTAACTCATTTTATCATCACAGAAAAAATTCTTGGAATTCAAAACCATGCGACATCTTCGAAACATGAAAATATATTTTTTGTTTCATTTTCAACCAAAACACGACATGTACCGTCTCCAACAACACACCGTGCAAAAATGCTGAAACACAAAAGAAAACTTGCTGAACTATCAAAGGAGGCTAAAAAGTGCAAAATTTTGGAAGCCTTTTTCAAACAAACAAGGTAAGTTTTCTCCTTTTTTTATGAACTTTAAAACTTTACAAGAAAATTTTTAGGTCGACCAATTTTCCGTGATCTTTGAATAATCGCAAATCTGAAACAGAATCTGTTCCTTAATAAATTTTCAATAATAAATAAAGAATTATTTGATTTTTTTAAAGCTTTCAGCACTTAATTGTTTCAGTTATTTTCCTATTAAAATATAAAATTTTTTTGAACTTGTTTTTCTTTTTGCAACATAAAAAAAATTAAGAACGAAAAAAATTACATTTTTCTTAATAAAGTGAGTCACAAAAAAATAATATTTTTCTTATTCTATTCTTTTTAGTACTTTTATTTAAATGTTTTACTGTGATAAAGATTTCAGTCGATCCTAAAAGAGTACAGTTCTTTTATTCAGAGCTTCAAATGAAGAAAAAAAAATCATAATTATTTGATTATATTCAAAATATTCTGCCAATACATTAAATTTTTAATTTAATTTTATTATAATTATATTTTCTCCACTGATCAACTCAGAGCATTTCTGCTGAAACAGAGTGGCCAAAACCCTCTGAGGTTCAACCTGAGCCTTCATCAAGTTCTTTGCATCTGTCTTCAGAAAATCAACACACTCACAAAATGCAAAATAAAGTTAAGATTTCTACATTGAAGTCATGGAATATGTCTTGTCTTCATATTTTTTTCATTATTTCAATGTTGACCTTTAATAATACTATGCCTTTTTCTAACAACTGTTATTTTGATTTTATGCAGAAAAGCTTTATATTTTTATACAGTGATACAACAATCTCGTTCTTTCCACAATATATTCTAAGCTAATAATGTTGTAACGTTTGATTTCTTTTTTAAAATGTTCCACAACAATGTATCATTGCTAATAATTATACAGTGTAACCCGGATATAAGAGACTTCTTCTCCGGTCCCTACAACTCTCTTATATCCGGGTTACACTGTAGTCATCATACTCTATGTTATTTGTCAATAAACATATTTGATTTTAAAGCTTTTTGTTTATTTTTATCAATTTTTAAAAGATTTTATGTTAATATTACCTTTTCCAAATAGAAAATATAATTTTTGAAAATTCTAAAAAAATTTCCATGGTGCCCTTACTCATGGCCATGGTGCCCTCATTTTTAAGAGGTCCATCAAGGTAATTTTTACCTGCTTCTGTCGTGGGTTAAACTTATCCTTACACTCACACACACACACACACAACATGCCCACAATGTGTTCAGGAAGTAAAACATTTCTATCACTATAAAAAAAATCATCCCCGATAACATCTAATAGGTTAACCAAAAACACTCAGAGCCAAAGATTATTTGGACAGTCCTTATATACTCTATGTCCAAAAAAAGAATCTCTTGTACACATGCAAGAAAAATATAATAAAAGAAATTTTCACTCATCTTCAATGAAACCTGTATAAAAGAGGGATTGCTGCCCAAATACACAACTACATACATACATGTATTGCATATTGTGTTACAGACACCTACTTAATTCACAGAGTACACCTGCTCAATCCACACCCTGTAGACAGGGGCTTCAGAATACGCCAACTGTACCTCTGCAGAGGGGTAAGACTCCCTCCCCTCCCCCAATGAGGCCACCTGTTTGCCGTGGGTGGCAACCTGTAATGTCTGGGGATGGGATACTGGTGGTTGAGGGCTTCAGGAGTTAGATACTTCCGATTCCCAACGTACCTTTTTGGCCCTTACTTGGACTAGACACGCGGTTGGAGAGGCCCAATTTGATCAATCGGTTGGTCATGCCAAGCCCTAGCACCTATAACTATATCAATTTATGGAGTACTTTATAACTAAATACAATACCCCAAATATACACCCGGATGAAATACCATCTCTATCGAGACTTAGACATGGCTTTAAACATGCCAGTTTGTACACTTAAAATTTGGGAAGGGCAACAAATGGTTTAACGGGTGCCCAGAGTCTTTTTTGAATACAAGTATACTGGTTTGTGTAGCCCTGACCTGTCAAGGTGACTGGGTTTCCATGTCCTGAGTAAGACGATAAACTACATCCAACAGCAAGGCCTCTGATCAGGAGGTTTTGAGGAGTCTGGAACCATCTCTTAATTGCTGATGTTTCCAGGTTCACTCTGACCCAGGGTGGTAGCACCTGTTAGGGTCCCAGCAATAAGCAAATAATTAACCCCAAACTGGGATCGAAACACTATGAAAGTTTAAAAATAGGTTTTAAATCCAGAAATACTTTGTAAAAAAATTATTACCAGCAATACATTATTACCAGCAATACATTTTTGAAAAAAAAAAAATTACCCGCAATAAAAATTTTGTCAGCATTAAATAACCCATTGAGGTTGATATGCCGTAAAACAAACCAAACCAAACTTGACACATCCCAATGCTGAGCTCTGAGGTGATTGGGGAGCACAGGCAGTGAATTTTTTCTACTTCAAAAATTATGAATAATCAAAATAAAAATCCCAAAAGATATCTTTCAGATTCTGAAAAAGAATTAAGTACCAAATTTCCAAGATTTCTTGTGCTCGTGTCCCCATATGAAACTGTTCAAGGAAAACTTTCCCCTTTCTTGATTTAAAAAAGCAGGATTAACTCCAAAGCAGTTAAGAAATTTGCTCGTAGAAGTGGGAAATAGAAAACACTAAAAGTTTCAAGGTAAGACTTTCCACCACATCAAATTAAAAACCTTCCCTCATGAAAGACTAAACACTTTGGAGGGAGTCATTAGAAGGAGAAAGTTGTCTCTGGCCACATCTGCAGAAATTACATCTGCCTTAGGAAGCCAGGGGGTCAGTGATTACTGTAGAATCACAATAAAAAGGAAAAGAGAAACACTAACAACAGACACATATGTTCTTATCTTTGTCACATCTCAAATCCCTAAAAAAATATTCCTACTCTGCTAAATATGCTTCAAGTGCCAAACATTTTGGCATCATCAGAATAGCTGCAGGAGTCACTCAACATGTGGGAAATGTGATCAAAGAGATTCAGACCACATGGAAGAAGAATGCCTCTATGAAGTAAGATGTGCTAACTGGCAGGAAAACGACCACATGGAAGAAGAATGCCTCTATGAAGTAAGATGTGCTAACTGGCAGGAAAACGACCCAGAATACTCATGCTTATGTGGCTTCTGGATTAGGGAAAGAGAGTTGAGGTGAAATGTAGAAAGGCAAGACAAATTGTAGAGAGCTACATGAAAAGATCAATCCTATACAAAAATAATGCAGGGAAGGACCACAAGGAACACCAGTTAACCTGACAAATACAGAGCCTTCATTGAGAAGCTTATACACTTGGGACCAAATGACTTGCTCAAATTTCAGAACTACCTGAAGGACATATACTCCAAGGAGATAGTGCAGACTGAACCACAAAAGAAATCCAATGAAAGAATTGAAATAATAAAAAACAAAAAAAAACAAATGCAAAATCTACTGCTCAAAAACCTCCAAAAAAATTGAAAACCTCCTACAAGTAAAGGTCACAGTGATCTCCTATCTGTCCACCAAAGACCATCAAAGATAGACTTAAGAACTTATCTCCCCCAAAAAAACAGAACCAGTCAAACAAAACCCAGAAATTCACAGTGATAAAATTCCTACTTAATCCAATTCGACAAACTGGAAGAAATGGAAATGAAAAGAAAATCTCCTAACTCAAAACCTCACAAAATTAAATCACAACTGCATACTAAGTTGCCTACCCACAAACTTTTAGCAATCATGTATCAAATAATTCAACTGTTGCAAAATAAAGACAAACATGAATGAACTGCTGCTGCTGCTAATAACAGACCCTGTCACTGGCAGTTGTTTTCCCTTAAGGAAACATTCCTTAAGCAAAATGACAAACTGAATATAAAAGAATACCATCAATAAAACTACACATATGATACTGGGCTTCAAGCATCAGATGGTACATCCATCCTAATTAGGAATGATGCTCCTCAAAGTAAAATAAATTTAACAACTACTTTACAGGCGACTGCTGTTGAAGTGACCATACACAGGCCAATAAACATCTACTTAGTATACATCCCATTGAATGAACCAATAAATTAAGCTAAAATTCACAAAATCACAAGGTAACTTCCTGTCTCTTTTCCAATGCTAGGGAACTTTAACTATTACAGCACCCATATGGGGTTGTAAAGACACAAACCAAAAGGGAAGGACCTTAGAAAAAATAATTTATAATGATTTATGCATTTATAATGATAAAACCCCGGTTTACATAAATCCATTTTCTGGCAGCTACTTGGCAATAGATTTATCCATCCATTTATATGGATTTCTCTTGGAAGGTACACATGTGGTAGCGATCACTTGCCGATCGTCCCACAAAACTTAGAGCATAATGACAAAAATCCACTCCATTGGAAATTAGGTGGAGTGAACTTGGAAGAATTTAAAAACCAATGTTCTGAAAAACAAGTTAAAGGAGAAAGCATCAAGGACTTAAAACATTTCATGGAAATCCTCAATTCTATAGCTAAAAAATGCATTCCAAAAAATTCAACACCAAAAAAATACAACAAATCTTGGTTCAATGATGAATGTAAAAAAGCCATCAGGCTAAGAAGAACAGCTCTAAGAGAATTCAATAAACAACCTACAAACTCTAGTTGACTACAATTTAAGGAACTCTGAGCAAAAGCATGGAAAATAATTAAAGAGACCAAAAAAGAATGCTGGAAAAACTACATCAACAAATTGGATTCTACTACAAAAACAAATTCCATCTGGAATATGATAAAGAAAATAGCAGGCAAATACCAAACAAACACTGTAAAACACCTCTCGATAAATAACTCTAAAATAACAAGTAAAAAGGATATTGTTGACCAACTAGCCAAAACAATCTCTAAAAATTCATCTGCCAAGAATGGTAGCCAATAATTTCTAAAGCTCAAACAAAAAGCGGAAAAACAAAAACTAAACTTTAAATCAAATAATGCCGTGAACTATAACCTATCATTCACTTTAGAGGAACTAAATGAATCTTTAAAGAAAACCCACAATAAAGCTGTGGGCCCAGATGATATCCACTATGAATTCATAAAACAGTTACCCAACAAATCACTACAGCTGTTATTAAAAATGTATAATAACATATGGACAAATGGCAACTTCCCAGAAATGTGGAGACAGTCATTCATCATCCCTATTTCAAAACCTGGAAAGGATGACACAGAACCTGAAAACTACAGACCAATAGCATTAACCAGTTGTCTATGTAAAACTATGGAGAGAATGTTCAACAACAAGTTGACTTGGTACCTGGAAACTAAAGGCTTAATCAACGACTTCCAATGTGCTTTTAGGGAAAAAAAGAAGCCCCATGGAACACTTAATACGGTGCGGTAGTCTTTTTTTACTTACAAAACATGTATGATACTTGAAAGACCTGCATGAATTGGGCCTAAAAGGAAGGCTGACTCAATTCAAAGAGAATTTCCTGGAAGACTGAAGATTTCAAGTTTATACAGGAACTACACTATCAGGGCTGCAAAATCAAGATAAAGGAGTACCATAAGGAAGCATTCTTTCGGTGACTCTTTTCTATGTCAAAATTAACTCCACAGTTAAATCTCTAAGCCCTATATGACAATGACTTTCTAAAAATGTACAGTTCTCAATATATGGAGACCAGAGAAAGACAACTCCAACAATGCCTTAATAAAATACATGAAAAGGCCATGGAAAATGGTTTTACATTTTCCAAAATGAAAACCAAATGCCTATATTCCTGCAAATTAAAGAAATAGTACACTGACCCCTGTTTAAAATTAAATGGAGCAAAAATATCAGTAGTGGAACAAGTTCTTAGGCATCATCTTTGATAAAACAATTTATTCTCCATTTAAAATATTTAAAAATAAAATGCAGTAAAGTTCTCCAACTTCTTCATGTAAAAACCCATTGAATGGGGAGAAGATTGACAAACGATTAAATTATACAGATGACTACTTCACTCAAAACTGGAATTTTCTGGTTTCATATATGGGGTGGCCAGAAAATCAAACCTAAAAATACTCAATGCAACCTGTCATCAAGGCCTCAGACTAGCACTTGGGGCTTTTAAGACATCCCCAGTGGAGTGCTTATACACAGAAGCTAATGAAACACCTCCACATTTAAGGCGCACTAAACTGGCACTACAGTACTATGTCAAAATAAAATCATGCCCGACTAACCCAGCTTACAGCAGTAACTTAAAACCTAACTACTGTGATCTATTCCAACAAAAAGAAAATACAATACAACTCTATAGACTCAGGATGAAGTCCATTGCTGAAGAGTTAGGAACCTTACTCTCAAACATACAAGAAATGACTGCAGCCAGTATTCCATCATGGACAATCAAACAACCAGAAGTCTTGCTAGGATTAAATAATGTCCCTAAATAAAAAATGAATCCATTCATATTCCAGGACAAGTTTCAGGGCATATTGGAAAACTACCCTAACCATACAGGCATCTATATAGATGGATCAAAGTTTGGGGACAAGACAGGATGTGCTGCAGTGAGCCAAAATATTACAAAAGAAAGTGCCTTCCAAAGAGAAGCTCTATTTTCACTGCGGAGGCTTGCATAATGGAGCTAGCTCTCAATATCATTACACAGAGCAAAAAAAACAAAAATGTCTTAATTTTTTCGAACTCATTATCCCTCATAATGGCTTTGAAGGAAAAAGAAACCAACAACCCACTCATTATCAAACTATTATGCGAAATGAGCACTACTTGCAAACAAAGACATCAAACTATGTCGGATTCCTCGCCACATCGGAGTGGAAGGTAACAATAGAGCAGACCTAGCAGCCAATTAAGCTTTAGATATGGATGTAGATTCAACTATCAAAATCTCATACACTGACTTTAAGAAGGTCATTGGCAAATACATTCAAAACAAACTGGCAACAGTGCTGGCACGATAACCTACACAATAAGCCCTTCACAATTCAGCCCAAAATAGGAGAATGGAAGTCACTTTTCAGAAAACCTCGAAAGGAAAAAGTACTACTGGCCAACTTACGCATTCGCCACACAAGAATAACTCACTCATACTTGTGAAACAGTGAAGATCAACCAGTATGCCAAGCATGTGAAATGGCATACACTATTAAACCAAGTGTTTAAACCTTTTGGTCTTTCAAGACAAAAATGCTATAATAAAAACAACATGTATGAGATCGGGGAAGCAAAAGTGAATGACACAATATAATTTCTTAAAACAGTGGGCCTCTACCAAAAAATATAAACTAAATCTGAATGTCAAAATCAATTTCTCTATAAAAGGTATATCTGAAAATAATACATCAATGAAACCAGACCCTCAACAAAAACCCTCTTCACAAAAATATTTCAATAAAACTTGATCTACAAACTGATTTCTTACAAAGAATACATATTTGATTCATACAGACCTATCCTAAAAATCTTGTCGGCCTTAAATAAGCCATTGAGGTTGATATGCCATAAAACAAACTAAACCATACCTGCTCAATCCAAAGTACACCTGTGGTTTATATTGCAAATATGTTGAGTGGACCTTAGTTACAGTTTCTGGGAGACAGCATATAATCAGGTGTGATCAATTTCTTGAATGAGGCCAGTGCACTCAAATGATGAATACTGACTTTGTGCTAGTGCAACCACTGACAGTTTTCAAATGGTTTTGTCAACCTAATTTCATGCACAAGGCTTGGGTCAACATGTATAGTTTTCAAGCACTTTTCAAGTATCTTGTGGACTAGGATCAATTCCCCAAGTCGATAAGATCAAGAAGTCACTTTGACAAACAAATCGGCCATGGTGAGATTCGAACCTGGGTCTTATGGTCAGAAAGCAATAAAAATGATAGAAAAGAATAAAATAATTGCAACATAGTAAGTATGAACAAATCTTGGCTCCCTCACTTGTGACCTTCTGCCAATCTAATCTAAGCTGGGTCAAAAGTATCGCTTTGCCATGGAACAGTGAACAAGTAGTTCTGCGTAATATTACTACTGTAGTGAGTTTAATCCTCACTAGGTGCCTCAAGCTACTGCTAAGCTAAGTAAATGCCTATAAAATTTATCATTACGTATAATTTCTTTTTCTGAAGCTAAGGGGGAATTTTCTGTTTGAATTTCTGGGATGAGGTGTTATCATTATTTAAATTATTCACATTCAGACTAATATCCTCATCTTTGTTGTTATGATCACCTTCTGTCTGAATTTCCAGGAAGAAGCATTATCATTATATTATTTACATGCAGACTACTGTCCTTATTTTGTTGTGTTTCTTGTACGACCTCCAAAGTTAAGCAACGTTGAGCCTGGTCATTACCTAGATGGGTGACTGCTTGGGAATACTAAGTGCTGTAAGCTTGGATGTGTGGGTGGTGCAATAGTTAACGACTCAAAATTGGAAATCAGAGATCTGAGTTCCAATTCCAGCCAGGTTCATTATATTCATGTACCTGCAAATACAGTTAGAAAAGGTATGAATCCACCTATTCTCCCCGCAGCTATGGGTTAATTAATTAGTACAACTTGTATCAGTAAGATCATTATTATCTTAAAACAATTTCTTAGAATCTAAAAAATATTTTCGAGCATTAAATAACCTGTAAAAGGTTGACAAACAATAAAAAACAAATCAGTCAATAAATCAATCATCATCATTGTTGTTATCATTTTAAAAAATGCTGTTGGGGAATAAATATTGATTAATGTCTTTCTTAGCCTAAGCCACATTTAGTAAATATTTATAACAATTTTGAGCACATTTAATGGACAATTTACAATCTGTATGCGCCAGTAATTCAAAGTGAGACATTTCTCTTTCAATAAGTAATAGATATGAATACGAAATTGAAATCAGAGTAAAGTATATTTATCAATTTACTAAAAGGACTATAAATAGGAATTTTCTTAGAGAAATTTGAAATTTATTTTCGGAGCCAGACATTCAGTTTCTACATTTTAGTCTTGCTGAATATTCATGCAAAAGCAGACATAATTCAATCTTGACTCTTGCTATGTCAATGAAATACTTAGCCATTAAAACATCTCGTTTTTGAAGTCAGTGGCTGCTTTTGTGAAAAAACAGAAAATTATTGGATTGTGATAATTCCAAATATCTTGTTTTCTCCTAAAAAAGAAGAAACATTTTCAAGCTGAAACACACACGTGTTTAACACACGCACACACACACACACACATATATATACAGATATAAATAAGCCTTTAGCACAAATCATATATATATATATACATTCTTTTTATAGATACAAATATTTAAGTAACAGTATTAAACAACATTTACCGGCCTGAATGTCTGAGAAATTTTCATAGAAAATATTCGTTCTCTGACAGGATTCGAACCTATATCCTATATGGAACCGTCATTTTGCCTGACGTGCTCTTAACTAATTGAGCCACAGAGAATCGTTTGATTAGCAAGGTCGAATTTACTGCCTTTAAACTTCAATCTTCCATGATTCTCTCACGTACATTCATATCTGCTCTCTCACGTACATTCATATCTGCTCATATCCAAATCCAAATGTATCCAAATGTAAACAAATAATGTCACACATTATGAAAACATTATCTACATATATATATATATATATATATATATATATATATATATATACATATATATATATATATATATATACACACACACACACACACACACACATCATACATATATGTATATGACAGAGAAAATCATATATATAAAAAACATAGTTAAATATAACAATAATGAATGTCTATTATTATATATTATATTACATTATATTATAATAGATATTTGTTGTCTCTTATATTTAACAATATATGTTTAAATAATGATCTGCTGCCCCAATACACCATATATATATATATATAGATATATATATATAATTTCTATATTTATTATTTATATATTGTATATGTGCAGTACTTATTGGAAAGTACTCAATATCAGTGATAGAGCTAACATACTTTGTTGTTTTAATGTGAGTTTGTACAAACTCACATTAATACAATTAAGTATATTATATAAAATAAAACGCCTGAAGTTTAACTTCAAGCATGAAAAATACTGTCATTGTCATGTCCTCAGTGTCAACTTATATATATACAGGGGTTGGACAAAATAATTGGAACAGGTGCAAATTCCACTCCTATATTTCAAAGACCTATTATATTAAGAACTTTAACTAAAACTTCGTAATTGCAGGTTATATCTATTGTAAACACATTTATTTATCTAATTTACTGTCTTTGGCTTATATTTAGAATTTAGTAAAATTTAAGCTAACTGCATGACCTCTCTGAGTTTGAAACTGGGCAAATTGTTGGAGCTTGCATGGCAGGAGCCGCAATCACTAAGGTTGCTAAACTGTTTGGTTTTTCAAGAGCTACCATATCAAGAACTATGACGCAGTTCTAGAAACAGGGTAAAACATCTAACAAGCATAGCAATTCAGGCAGGACTTGCAAACTTACTGACAGTGTCTCACATGCATTGAAACGCAATGTGGCAAAAAATCATCGGACTACTGCGGCCAAAGTGACTGCTGAGTTGAATAATCATCTGAATAGTCCAGTTTCTACTAAAACTGTTCGTCGTGAGCTCCATAAGGCTGGATATCATAGAAGAGCCGCTGTGAGAGCAGGTGTTAATGGAAGAATGTCTGAAAATTCCTCTGGATGAAGTCAGGAAGCTGTATGATTCCATTCCTAGATGTATTAAAGCTGTATGTGAGGCTAAAGGAGGACCAACTCTATATTAAATAAATTTTCTTTGAATTTAACGAGTGTTTCAATTATTTTGTCTAACCCCTGTATATATAATGTATATGTATATATATATATATATATATATATATATATATATATGTATGTATGTATGTATGTGCATATATATATATATATATATATATATGTATATGTGCATATATATATATATGTATGTGCATATATATATATATATATATATACATATATGTATGTGCATATATATATATATACATATATGTATGTGCATATATATATATATACATATATGTATGTGCATATATATATATATATATATATCTATGTGCATATATATATATATATATATATATATATATATATATATATCTATGTGCATATATATATATATATATATATATATATATATATATATATATATATATATATATATATATATGTGTGTATGTGCATATATATATGTATATGTATGTATATATGTATCAATGTATGTATGAAGGAGTGCTAAAAAGTTATTGACCTGACCCACTTCCCAAGCACAACACAGGACTATGCTGTTTGGTCATTGAATTACTGATTATAATAAGTGGGTCAAGCTAAGAACTTTTCAGCACATCCGTCCACTACACAGAGTTGTGTGAATTCCTCATCTCTTTCTAGTGGACATTATAAGTGAAAGTAGAAATGTCGTATGTTCATAATAGAAATGCAGTGTTAAAGAAACTAAAATCTGTAGTTAAATAAACTTTTAAACTCAGATATACTTAAATATATGTAAATATTTAAAACTAGTCAATTTATTATTATCATTTTCATTTATAGCATAGGGACGACACAGTGGTTCGATTCCTATATTAATTTTACGTTTAGTTTAGTTTAATATTCAAGATTGATTGATTGGTTTGTTTTTATGCCTTATCGACCTTTTGCAGACTTTATTTAAAGTATTTAAAGGGGTATTTGCGCAGAAGTGTATATAATAAATCCAATGGGAATTGGAACCTGGCTTCATGATCAACAATTACGAGCGATTATCTATTGCATCACCCGCATATCAAAGCTTATGGCCCCTGATCACCCAACTAGGTACTGAGCAGGTGTAACATTGCTTAACTTCAGTGATCATACAAAAACCAATGTTTCAACGTGATATGATCACAAGCCATTTAATATTCAAGAAGTATTGAACATAAACAAGAAAATACAAAGCAATATAAACATTTTTAGTATTTTAGTACAATATTCACTCAGAGCAGATGAGATTGCCTATCGCCCAGTTCACACTCCTCCCCAGTCTTTTGAACAGGAGTAGATGTTTATCCCTTGTTTCTTGTTTAGGATTAGGTTTCCGGTTCCTTATAAAGTCTTCTCATTCTCTTTCACTCCCAGTAACCCCTTGTGTCTTAGTGGCATTATCACCTTTCTTTGTGTGAGGTGATTAAAAAAATAACAAGTGAACCAGTTGATTAATAAAAGTCTATAATTATTCAATAGTGTATAGATGTTATTGTTTTCTTTAATATTGAGGAAGTATTGAACATAAACAAGAAAATACAGAGGAACACAATGTTTTTGATATTTTATAAGTACAATATATGTTTTGATGGTATGTGTAAACTTATTGATAAATCCAAGTCTATAATCTCAGACTGAGAAATCAGAGAAAGCCGAATTTGAATTCCAGTCAGATCCATTAGATTCACTTACGTGCTAATACCCTTGGGAAAGGTATGAATCCTCTTCTTCTTACCCCCAGCTATGGGTAAATAGCAGGACAGACTGGGTTCTATAGCCTTGGATGGCAACTGGTCTACTGCAGAAAGAAATCTGCCTTGTCAGTCATGTATCAAAAGATAAATGATCACCTAATATTGTATCACACATGGCACATAACTGACTGAATTATTCAATGGTGAATAGAATATTATTTATTCAGTTTAATATTCAGGAATTATTGAACAAAAACAAAAAAATACATGGCAACTTTAATAAAACATGTTAAGACTACCTAAAAATTTAACTCGAGCTTTGTTTTGGTGTCTAAATTAATTGTTTAAAATTTGACAAAATTGTTCAAAGCAAATTCGTGTTATTTAAGTTTATGTGATTCAGATTATATTCCAATGGTGACAAGGCAGAGAATCAGTTGTTATCTAATTTTACTTTTATTATAGTTTAATATTTAAAAGTCAAAACGTATTGAGTATAAAATAAAATAAAATATAGAGGAACACTATGTTTTTGATATTTTATAAGTACAATGCATGTTTTGATGGTGTGGGTAAACTTGTTGATCAATAAAAGTCCATAATTATTCAATGGTGAATAATAAAATGTAATTTGTTTAGTAGTTTGCTATTCTGTAAGTATAGAACATAAAACAAGAAAATGCAAGAATAGTTTTTGATATTTTGTAAGTACAATGCAGTTGTAAAATCACTCAAATAGGCTACCATTTTTGATTAGTAAAAAAAATGGTGAATAGAATGCTATTTATTAAGTTTAATATTCAGGTAGTATTGGGCATAAACAATAAAATAGGACAACTTTAAGTT
>OZ038503.1:72980253-72985253 GCA_964036315.1 Acanthosepion esculentum | reverse complement strand
AGACATATGCCTTTATGTAACTGATATTGTTGTTGAGATATATATATATATATATATAATATATATATATATATAATACATTTCATTATTGGACAATTTTTATATAATTTATCCTCTGAAAAGAAAAACTTTATTAGATCACACGAGAAATTATATAAAAAACTAAATAAAAGCACCTTGTCAGTCGTTTTTAATGAAATGTGCTTGAAAGAAGGATTGCTGCCTAAATACACAAATATATATATAATATATATATATATATATATATATATATATATATATACATATATATATAATATATATATATATAATATATATATAATATATATATATATATATATATATATATATATATATATACACACACACACAACTTTGAAGAGTCACTTATGTCTTGACAAAACATACATTGTCTGTTGCCAATGTATATATAGATTTTTGAGCTGTACTTTTACATCTTTACAAAAATTATATTGCCTGCTGTTGACACACACACACTCACACATATATATATGTTTTCAAGACATACTTTTATGTCTTTATGACACTTACATTGCCTGCTGTTGACATATATATGTTTTCAAGATATACATTTATAATACAAACTGATTTGTGACATATATTTCATTATATTATGTTTGGGGGTTAGTCATTTAGTTTTGCCTGTATTGCAAAAACTGTGTCCACACCAATATATCTACAGACTGTCCACAAATGCTCTATGTCTAATACTGGGCCATCTTTCCTTGTAAGTATATCAAATTTAAAAATATATAAGTATTTACTTAACATTTCTGCTGCTATAGACATACATAGAGCTCTTTATGAAACTTTCATGGCCTGCTGGTACATATACATTTTCAAGACAAAGATGGTGCGATGGGTAAATTGTCACCATTTTATATTTTTAATTTCACAAATTCACATTGTTTGTTTTCGCTTTTGTTGATGGCACAGTATGGTAGCATCAGTTGGGCACCATGTGTGAGAAAATGAGCACCATGATGCAATTTACTCCATGAGAAATTTGGAAATGGCATGCCGTACTGCCTGGCATTGCACCAGAAACTCCATTATGAATATTTCAGAGTCTTTGGGCATCAATCTGAGGAGATTTGGAAAGAGTTGGATGAGTCTAATGGTGATTACAAAGGCATGGCAGTTTGAAAAACTCACTCTGATTGTTCTGATAAGAACTGAATTTGTTGGTGAGGACCTCAGACTCCAACACGGAAGCCTAAATCAAGTACCTTGAGGAGGTAGTGCTGCCCTGGCTCAAGTGGGTGGCTGCTGGAAGATCCTACGTCTGATAACATGACTTTGCAATATGCCACACAAGCAGGAGAACCCAGTCATGGCTGTCAGACAATTTCTGCAGCTATATCACCCTTTGGCCACCTAACTCCGTAGACTACAACCCCTTTGATTATTATGTGTGGACCACAGTTGAGTGAGAGACTAACAAAACTCTTTGTAACACCAAAGATGAACTGAAGGCAAAGATTATGGCAGCATTCATCAACTTAAACAAAGATACTGTCCAGAAGAGTTGCAGGAGATTCCAAAGATATTTTTGTGTAATTTTAGTAAATATATCTGTTAAAATGAGATGTCAGTGTTATTTTAATTTTGCGTAATTTAGTCGACAATTTATCCATCACACCTTATACTTATACACCTCTATGAAACTTTCATTACCTGCTGTTGATATACAGATACATTTTCACGACATGCTTATACGTCTGTACAGCAGAGTATCAAAACTAAAATGGTGGCATCCATGAGAAATCTCTGTCAGTGTCTCTATAGTCATTTATTTCAAGTAAATGGCAGTTTCCTTCTTTTTTTTCCAAAATGGGCCAGTACAGACATGCAACAATTCTATAACAATGCAGCAGTGAAGGAGTTAAATCAATTTTCAAGACACTGAGAAATGTCAGCCCTTAGCATTTGTGTTATAAACTAACAAGGACTTAGTGATTTTTCCAAACCAGCATAGATATATATATATATAGTAGCATACAATACAAACTGATTTGTGACACATTTTTTATTATATTGTGTATTGGAGACCGGGGGTCATTTAGTTTAGTCTGTACTGAAGAATATCTGATCAAAGACTGTGTCCACACCAATATATCTACAGACTGTGTCCACAAATGCTCTACCTCTAATATTGAGTCCTTATATATATATATATATATATATATATATATATATATATATATATATATATATATATATATATATATATATATATATATATATAATATTAGTGGTAAATATACACATACATATGCAATCATATATCTAAAATATAAATATATATACATACATACATACACATACATATATGTATAAAAAATAATTCCAAGAGGATAGAATCCAGGTAGAACTCAATGTCCAGGACAGAGTAAGGATATAATAAAAAGACTTAAACACTAATATTCCATGGTCATAATTTATTCCATTGGAATCGTAAATACGATCCAATTCATCAGACCTACAAATTCAAAAAGAAAACAGAAATAACATCCCTGGGAATAAAAAATAAAATTTAGTGAGAGTGTATGTATGAGAGTGTGGGGTGAATGCTAGAGTGAATGAAAGCTAAAAGGAGGGGTAACAGACGAGAGAAGGACAGGAAGGTCTAAAGATGAAGGGGGGACTAAAATTTAACAGAGAAAAGTTTTAAAAAGGGGGAGGCAAAGACGGTTTAAGTGAGAAATATATATATATATGTGTGTGTGTGTGTGTGTGTAAATATATATATATGTGTGTGTGTAAATATATGTGTGTGTGTGTGTAAATATATATATGTGTGTGTGTGTGTAAATATATATGTGTGTGTGTGTGTAAATATATATGTGTGTGTGTGTAAATATATATGTGTGTGTGTGTAAATATATATATGTGTGTGTGTGTAAATATATATATGTGTGTGTGTGTAAATATATACATGTGTGTGTGTGTGTGTGTGTAAATATATATATATGTGTGTGTGTGTGTAAATATATATATGTGTGTGTGTGTGTAAATATATATATGTGTGTGTGTGTAAATATATATATATATGTGTGTGTGTATGTGTGTATATATATATATATATATATATATATATATAAATGTGTATGTATATAAATATATATATATATGCAATATTTTATATATATTATATATTATATATGTGCGGTACTTATTGGAAAGTGCTCAATATCAGTGATAGTGCTACCATATAGACGAATGGTCTGCGTGTTGACACCGCAACTGACAAAAGATGTTCACTATACAATCCAACATTGAATACAGCAACCAGTTGCATACACATGTACGCAACGACACATGGATGCGCAGATATGCCCAGTTCCACACTGTTCATATATGTTTATGTTTGTGTGAGCTCCAATGAGTGAGCGTGCGTGTATGTATGTCTGTGTATGTCAATGAGTGAGCGTGTATGTATGTATGTTTGTGTATGTACGAGTGGCATTCCGACAACAATTTTTCCTCCCACTACCATAAAAACACTGATATATGCACCCATATATAAACCCAAAGTTTAAAAATTAATCAGTTTGTCTGCCGATTGCAAATAGCATGAAACTGAAACCCAGGGTCACAAACTCATATATATATATATATATATATATATATATATATATATATATGCACAGACACACATTTTCAAGACACTGTGAAATGTCATCACTTAGCATTTGTCTTATAAACTAGCAAGGACTTAGTGCTTTTTACAAACCAGTTATATAGTAACATATAATACAACTGATTTATGACACATTTTTTATTATATTGTGTATTGGGGAGCAGTCATTTACCTTAGTCTGTACTGAAGAATATCTGATCAAAACCAAAATGCCATAAGAAACTGTTGTCGGCATTTTTATAATAATTTATTTCCAATAAATAGTAACCCCCCCCCCAAAAAAAAATGGGCCAGTACAGTCAGGCCACAATGCTATAGCAATGAAGCAGTGGAAGTGTTAAATCAATTTTCAAGACACAAAGAAAAATATCTTTCATGTATGCAAAAGTTTTCACCTGCATATTCAGTCTGTGTGGGATGTGCAAATGGCAAACACTTATCGGAATGGAAAATGGAATTGGCAAGCTTAGTTGAAATCCCAAGAGAGGCTATTGCATTCACTTAATACTAATGCCCTGGGGAAAAGTATGAATTCATCTTCTCTCACCTTCAGCTATAAGTAATATCTTACGGGCAGAGTGGTTGCTTAAAAACTTGATAGGAAAACCAACCGAGTAGAAGGACAAATCTTAATTTAAAATTGTAGCAAAAACAACAGGAAACTCTGCTTCTTTATTTTTCCACAAAAAAAAACAAATGCAGCATGCATAGTTTAAAGATGATAAAGTAAAGATGCTGTGGAGAGCTATGATCACTTATGTTTTCCTTCTCTTAGAATAACTTACTAAACTTTACTTCGTGGTTAGGTTAGTTTTTATTATTATATGTTAATCCATACACAGCTCTAATTTTGTAAAATGTAATATTTAGAAAAGTTTACAAAGTGACTCAATCTCAAAATGACAAAGCTGTTTTGCAAAAAATGTTCAAAGACAATCACTCAGCACAATGAGTGTTAGATGGATAGGAGGGGAGTAGGTGGGAAATATAACTGATAACAAATAAATAGGTAGAAATATAATAATGTTAGTATTCTGTGTTCCTGCTTTAGTAAATTAGTATGTGTGTCATGCCCTGCCATTTCCTCAGACAAATAATTGACCATTCCATTTGGATTGCAAGGAAGGGCGGAAGAAAAAATAAAACAGAGATGCTGTTTGGGTTTTGAGAAAGAAAGAAAGAGAATGTGATAAGGCTTTCATGCATTTAACGTCTGCTTCAGTGAAATGGAAAACTTTGTTAATTTTTGATCTTTTAATTTGTATCTTCTTACTTCTTGAAATTATTACCTGTATTCATAAATATGATTGTTATTGTAATATTTTGTTAAGGTTTT
>OZ038503.1:72950253-72972753 GCA_964036315.1 Acanthosepion esculentum | reverse complement strand
TGAGGCCTGATGACCTCGGTGGCCACTCAAAAGGACTCCTTGGGCCTATCCATTAACCCCTATGGTGGATGACTTTTGCCTTACCTTGTATATGAGTGACTCCATCGATAAATTTATTATTACCTGAAGAAGTCCTTTCTCTGATTGAAATACAGTACATGAGATTGAGTTGTCCCACTATTAATCTGTGATATAGATTTGTAATTCATATTTTTCATTTATATATATATATATATATATATATATAGTTAGGTTTGGTACATGTAGTGGCAGTTGAAGGGAAAACGTTAGTCTACCGGACCTCTCAAATTTACATCTTCTTTTTCTTCTGTGTGCTGTGTTGTTTCAGAGTATGGGCTATCGTGGATCTTCACAACTTCCTAACCTTGTTAAGTAGGTTACTTCCTGTGTCGCCTTTTCCATTCAATATATCCTGTGAGTGTCAAAATCCCCAAGCACTCTTTCCTCATTATGTATCCACAAAATTGTCAACTATTTCTTTTTGTTTCCATTATCCTTAAAACTTCCTTGTTACTCACATGTTCAATCCATGGTATTCTCAGCATCCTTCTGTAAAACTACATCTTTTGTGCCATTTGTGAGGAGTCAGGGTAAAAAAATAAGTGGTCTTATATGCCATTAAATGTAAAGGCAAAATTTTGATCTGAAATTTTCACTGGATAATGATCAAAATATTTGACCAGTGAAGAAAATTTGGATTAAGTGCATTGACAAAGAAGGAGGTATGGTGAAAAATGAATATTTGTTGTGTGAAATAAATGATATTTTTTCATTGTTAGATTATGGATTTAATGATTTACCTGTATGCGTGTGGGGGAGGGAGGTACATATGTATATTTTTTTTTTGTTTTAAAAACCTGTGACCCATTAGTGTTGTAGGAGCACCACATGTATTGCAGCTGCAGTTTATATGATCTCTCCTGGGTGAAATAGCCTGATGGAGCCCAACCCTCTCTAGGCTGGTTTTGAATCCAGAATTTTTCCTTCTCCTTGACTAGTTGCCACCCAAGGCTATAAGGACCCGTTCTGTCATGCTATTCACATAAGTGAATGTAATGAAATCGACTGGAATTTGAACTCAACTTTCCAATTCCTCAATCCAAGCTATTATCCATTGTTCTACTGTTACACGTAGATATTTCAAACAATCAACCTTGACAAAAGTCTTTAATACACAAATCAAACAAAAGTATACGATGACATTTAATTAGATTATTTACTTTTCCTGATTGAATCATTTCAAGTCTGACTTCTAAGTTACTTGTAGTTCTGATATAATGCTTTTCTTATTCTTTTATTTTTTTATTACATGAAACATTGACGATAATTATTATTAATTTTTGATGAGCATTTACTTTTATCATTTTTTATTAGATGAAGCCTATTTGGCCATTATTATTAATTTTTGACAAGCATTCATTTTTATTTTTATTAGATGAAGCATTATCAACAGTTATTGATTTTTGACTGGTATCTACTTTCATCTTCATTTTTTTATTACATGAAGCATTGACAACCATTGTTATTAATTTGTGACCAGCATTTCCTCTCATCTTCAGCCTTTATTACTATAGACAATTGTCAGACATTATTATAAATTTTTAACAAGTATTTACTTTCATCTTCATTTTTTATTACATGAAGTATTGTCAACCATTATTATTAAGTTTTGACTAACATTTACTTTCATCTTCATTTTTTCTTAAATGAAGCCTTGTCATCCATTATTATTAATTTTTGATGAGTATTTCCTTAGATCTCAGTCTTTATTACATAATGCATTGTCAGATATTATCATTAACTTTTGACTAGTGTTAACTTCGCTTTCACTTTTTAATTACAGGAAACAGTGTCAACTATTACTATTAATTTCTGTGTAGTATTTACTTTCATTTCATTTTTTCTTGAGGAGAATCCTTGTCAACGATTATTATTAATTTCTGACTAGTATTTACTTTCATCTTCATTTGTTATTAGATAAAGTATTGTAAACCATTATTATTAATTTCTGACTAGTATTTACTTTCATCTTCATTTGTTATTAGATAAAGTATTGTAAACCATTATTATTAATTTCTGACTAGTATTTACTTTCATCTTCATTTGTTATTAGATAAAGTATTGTAAACCATTATTATTAATTTCTGACTAGTATTTACTTTCATTTTTTTTTTTTTAGCTGCTTTTTATTGCAACTTTACTCTCAGTTTCTAGTAGAATCAGAAATCAAGGTTAAGTTCTTAGTGAGATTCAAGCTCTTGTCTATTTTGTTTCAGCCTGGTAAAATACACAACTACTTTAACTACTGTGTGTCATTGAGAGCTTTGTCTTGAAGACTAAATCTAAACTTTTTCACTTCATTTTGTATGTTTCTCAGAATAAGATTTACTTTTCTTTTACACAAGTAGTAGTGTTTGCTTCTTTTGTCTTTTTAAAAAAAATTTTGGAATGAACTAAACAATGTCAGTCTATTAATATCATTATAAAAGTGAGTAAAAATTATGATGAATGTGAATACAGTGCAAAATTAATCATAAACTGTTTCTTCAATCTTATTGAAGTTACAGACAAATGACCCAATAATAGCAGGATTATTTTTATTGTCTTAACAAAGAACTAATCACAAATAAGCTAAGTAATACATTTGTCTACAAAGATCAAAAATGTCTATAGATTTTCAAGAGGAAAAGGACAGGAATTGAGGCTTAAGAAATTGAGAGAAGTTTTTTGACAAATAGTGAAAAGAAGGACGAGAGACAATAAATGAATGTTCAATGTTGAGAAATAAAACATTTAATTTCAAACTTTAACAGTCCAATATGACCTGCAAGAAGAATATATATCTGTTACGTCAACCATAAGCAGGGCAGCACAAAAGAAGAAGTGGTGTGGTGGTGAGGGGGCCAAAATAGTAGGAGAGCTAAATCAAATGATAAAAATGGGGGGACTAAATCAGGTGTTAAAAATGGGGAAGCAAAATCAGATGGTAAAATGGAGCGGGGGAACAAAATCAGATGTGAAAAGTGTGGGAGCTAAATCATATGTTAAAAGTTGGAGAACTAAATCAGATATTAAAAATGGCGAAGCAATATCAGATATTAAAAGAGGGGGAACTAAATCAGACGTTCAAAGTGGGGGGGGACTAAATCAGATGTTAAAAGAGAAACAAAACCAGATGTTAAAAGTGTGTGTGTGTGGGGGGGGGCTAAATCAGATGCTATGGTGGGAGATAAAATCAGATGTTAAAAGTTGGGGGGGGGGGCTAATGCATGTGATGATTTTTAATGAGTTCTGATACTACATTTGTATCTAATCATTTAAAAAAAAAAATGAATTTTTTCTTCTTTTTTTGGAGATCTATTATTCTACTATAAGGATATTATTTTGTTTTTAAATACAGTTTTTTTTTTTTGCTTTTCACTATATGCATATATTTTTCCCAAAATGGGCCAGCACAGCCAGGCAACAATACTATAGCAAACTAAGCAGCAAGAGTGTTATTTTTTTTAATTTGCTATAGCCAAAAAGCTGAAACAGTGTGTGTGTGAGGATGCATGTAGACATGTGTTTGTGTGTATCTACATCTTTGTTTCTATGACTAATCAGAAACATCTTAAAAATAACTCGATAATCTTTTCATTTTTTTTTTTTTTCACTTGTTCAGATATTATCAATGTATTTCAGCCATGAAAGAAGTAATTTCTGAGAAAACTGACAAATTCATAATATTTCAATAAATTTAATATACATTTCTTTTATATCCTTTCTGGTAAAATGACTTTACTTTTCGAACACCTAATATTTCAATAAATTTAGCATACATTTGTTTTTATATCCTTTCTGGTAAAATGACATTACTTTTCGAACACCTAATATTTCAATAAATTTAGCATACATTTGTTTTTATATCCTTTCTGGTAAAATGACATTACTTTTCGAACACCTAATATTTCAATAAATTTAGCATACATTTGTTTTTATATCCTTTCTGGTAAAATGACATTACTTTTCGAACAGCTAATATTTCAATAAATTTAGCATACATTTGTTTTTATATCCTTTCTGGTAAAACCTCATTACTTTCCAAAACCCCTAATATTTTAATTATCCATATTTCTTTGTAAGTGACTAAAATTTTTTTTTTGTTTTTGGCAAAAAATCATGACAACCATCAATAATTACAGTCAAAATTTTAATTTCAAATAAAATCAAATAAATTTAATTTAAAATGAATTATATTTTTGGAAGAATTATTTCTCTATTAATTTCTGACAGTTTTTTTAATTCGTTTTATCATTGCTTTTTATCTCACCACTAAAGTCATTATACTCAACCCCTGTTCAAGAAAGTATTAACAATCAGAAAAAAAGTATTAACCTTGAATTACACTTGAACCTGTAACCAGACAGCATGTTGGACATGACTGTTACTTTTATCAGTTTAACCAAAGGCTCTTCTTCTATGTGCTATATCCCTTCAGAACTTTGGCAATCATGGCTCTCCACAATTTCCTGTCCTTTGTAATAGATTTTGTCTTTTCGTTATCTCTCCTAAAGCTTGTTCCACCATCCATTACTCAAGCTCACTTAATGGGTAATGCCTTGTTTTCCTCTGACCCTCTTGCCTTTAATCTGTCCTGAGTGTATTATATTTTCAAAGCCCTCTTTCTTCATTATGTGCCCTAGAAATTTCAATTGTCTCTTCCTGATGTTAAGTATCAGTGATTTTTTGTTTCTATTAGGTTGGTGCAAAAATAAAGTCGTTTTTTGACGTTCAACTTCATGTGAGAAAACAACATTATTTTTGCACCAACCTAATATTTTCTCTAAAACCTCATTGTTCCTCCCATGTTCGGTCCATGATATTCTCAACATCCTTCTGTAGAACCATTAGTGAAGACAAATTTACAGTTAGACCAATACATCATCAAATTATTTATGATATATTACTTGTTTATTCTCTAGTAGTAATAGATTTTCTGATATCTTCATTATTAATTTTTTATTGTTTTTTTTATACATTTTTCACTGTTGCTTTCATCATAATGCTTTTGGTCAATACAATCGATCACAGCATAGGCAAGCAACATAAATTAAAAATAAACAACTAGTCTTCCATGAGACTTGAACTTACATTCCATATCCTGGTAGCATATGAAATATAGATGTCACCTTAATCAATTCGACAATGGAAACAAACAACTATTCAAAACCAAACATACAGTTATATATTAATAATCCTGTAGAGTGCCTCAAACTACATTATTGAGATAAAAAGTAAGGATAAGATAAAAGAAAAAACTATCTGTCTATATTTCTGAGATGAGGTATTATGTACATTATTTACATTATTCGAACTATTGTCCTCATTTTTTTCGCCATATTTATTACAACATTTCGACCGTTGTACGCTCCGGCCTTCTTCAGGTGGTTGGTATGTCGAACTGAACCCTTTATTTCACTCACTGGGGTAGACTGTTCTAGTTTTACGTGCCATGTTTAATGGATGTCAGTTATCAGTTATCTTCTGTTAATTTCCCTCTGAAAGTTCTCCACTGCCTTAACCGGGTATTGAACTCACACACTTTGGGACCTGTCACTGGATCTAACTAACGCCTTTATCCACTGAGCCATGTGTCCTCGAGGACATATAGCACAGTGGATAAAGTGGCACAGTGGGTATTGAGTGTGAGTTCAATACCCGGTTAAGGCAGTGGAAAACTTTCAGAGGGAAATTAAGAGGGAAAAGATAACTGACATCCATTAAACATGGTATGTGGAACTAGAACATTCTACCCCAGTGAGCGAAAGAAAGGGTTCAGTTCGACATTCCAGCCACCTGAGGAAGGCCAGAGCGTACAATGGCCGAAACGTTGTAATAAATATGGCGACAAAGATGAGGACAATAGTAGTCCGAATAATGTAAATAATGAAGAAAAAACTAGTACAATTAATTAATATAGTACTGGATTTTTATATACCTATAATTAATACCAGATTTATTATAAAAACAACTATTGAAATTCTGGTTTAAATAAGTGAATAATACATTTATACTGTGAAGAGCATGATTAAGCAACAATGGCCTTTACATGATTTCATAACATGCATAGGAAATGGTTTCAGCTCTTATGTGTCTAGAAAACGTAACACAGACAGCATTATCCCTGAGTATAAATTCAAAATAAAGTCACTAAGACACAAGGGGTTACTGAGTGTTACAGAATATGAATAAAAAATAAGAAAAAAAAACACTCTTAAGAAGAGAGAACAATAAAAGAACAAGAATTAAGACAGAAGATAATGATTGACATTGCATTTAAATTTTTGAAGATCAAAGTTGACTGGGAAGCAAGAAACCTGAAAAGAGTCCCACAAGCAAGAAGTGTTAGAGAAGAAACTGTTAGCATAGAACTTACAGTCACATTTAGTCATTTCAACTGTAAAATGATGATAGCTTGCAGCCAACGTAGTACTGTGTTTAAATTCATAAATCTGGGTACCAAAGAGGAAAGTTCATCTGAACAATTACCATGAAAGTTGTTGTAGAGTAGGACTTAATGTACTTCCTGATCTTCCTTACTACTGTGACAATGGACTGCTCCTACTTATAAATATGGCAAGTAGCCACATTAGAGTAGGATTTGAGTAGTATTTGATTTACTCAAGTTATTCTATTCTATGCATGCATATTTACTAAATCTCTTCTTTGTTTTCCTCTACCTAGTCTTCCGTTCCTTTGACACTCTCTCTAATTACGGTCTTCCTAATTTTTAGCTATTTTGAACACAGAAAACATTACACCAAAAGTACTTATAGAAAAGGCACAGTGAAACTACGTTACGGCAAAAGTGACTGATGCTAAAATGCCAGGTCAGGACTAATAACATTACGGATTCTTCTTTGAATTGTATCAAGAATATCTAAATATATAGCAGGAGCACCAGACAAAATGTGACAGCAATATTCAAGGCAAGGTTGAATGGTAGACTTATGAATATGTAAGCTATATTCTGGTGAGAAAAATCCTGTCATGTATTGTATTATTATTATTGTATTCTGTATTAAGAATTCAACATTGAGTAAAAGCCAACAGTAGCAATTGTAAGAAACTAAAGTATAGAAACATAGACACGGTACTAGTCAAAGTGGGAGAAATTGGCAGAGCCCAAATACAGCTCCAAGATTGAATATATGTTGATCTAACACTTATGGTTGAAGTTGGGTTTTTCTTGTTTTTAAGAATGGAACTAATCCCAACAAAATCTAAAAGAAGGGAATAGTAACAGCAATTTCTTGTTCAAAGTTTACAAGGCTTCACCAGGCATCTCATACGAAAACTAAAAAAAAAAAAAGGAGAAATTGGCAGTCTAAATACAGATTCAGGATTGAACCACTTTTAACCAGCAGGGGTGTCAAGCTTCCTGCTGATGATGATTTAAATGCAGTTAGCTTCTATCTAGAGCTAACAACTATAAGTGATACAGGATTCTTTATTTCAATCTCAATTTTAATTTTTACAGTGGGCATTAATAGATTAAACTTGATAAATAAAACATGATACTTATTCAATGGCAAACAAAATGTTGGCATTTTTTTTGTTAGCAGCAGAAACAATAAGGTGTGTTTTGTTTTCAAGTAATGGTTAGCATACGTGTCTAATAAATTTGATTAGCAGTTGGAACTGCAAATTTTATAGCCTTGTGCTAGACTAAGGATAGTCTAAGGTTCAGGTAATAGACGGGGAACATCAGCTGAGGGTGAGAAAACTGAAAAAGAAGCTTGCAGAAAATTGTAAAATGTCAAAACTGTTTGGAATTTATCATGGCTTAGGAACGGAGAGCAAAGTTGTGTTTATAATATGGACTCACGTGTGCTGCATAAGTTGTTGGCTTGTATTAAGAGGAAAAAATGAGAAAAAAAAGAAAAACACTGATTTTTTCTATACAGATTGTATAACTGAAGAAGGCTGTAGAGAGGATCAGCAGAAATATTGTGGCAACAAAAAAATATAAACATAAGGAAATCAATCATCGGAAGAAGTCTGGGAATGATACTGATTCTTTTTAAAATTACAAAAGCTATCTTCTACATCTGAAGAAGGTCATTGAATGGATCAGCTGAAACATTGTCATAGGAAAAAACAATAAAAAGAATTCAAATTACAAAAGGCATCTTCTACATCTGAAGAAGGTCATTGAATGGATCAGCTGAAACATTGTGGCAGAAAAAACAATAAAAAGAATGTGATCAATCATCTGAAGAAGTCATGAAATGATACCTATTCCTTCTAAAATTACAAAAGGTATCTTCTACATCTGAAGAACGTCATTGAATGGATCAGCTGAAACATTGTAGCAGAAAAAACAATAAAAAGAATTCAAATTACAAAAGGCATCTTCTACATCTGAAGAAGGTCATTGAATGGATCAGCTGAAACATTGTAGCAGAAAAACAATAAAAAGAATTCAAATTACAAAAGGCGTCTTCTACATCTGAAGAAGGTCATTGAATGGATCAGCTGAAACATTGTGGCAGAAAAAACAATAAAAAGAATGTGATCAATCATCTGAAGAAGTCATTCATTTATTCATTCTAAAATTACAAAAGGTATCTTCTACATCTGAAAAAAGGTTATCAAATAGATACGACGAAACAGTGCAGCAGAAAAAAACAATAAAAAGAATAGGATCAATCATCTGAAGAAAACTTGAAATGATACTGATTCATTCTAAAATTACAAAGGGCTTCTTCTGCATCTCAAGAAGACTATTGAATGGATCAGCTGAAACATCGTGGTAGTAAGAAAGACAATAAAAAGAATGAAATTAAAAAGTGAGGGAGCTGACAACCTCCTCAGCCCGCCCTACAGCAGTATGGATCTGAAATAATAGTGACTTGTTTGAGAATTACGGTAGATATCTTTAGTAAATAACGGAAGTTTCTTACTGAGGAAGAATACTTAGTAAGCTAATTTTAAAGATCAGTACAACTGTATTAGGATTTTGATCCTTACTGGGTGCCTCGCAACTGCAGCCTTATGCCAGACAAAGTTAAGCTTAGGAAATCAGAAAATGAAGCCTTTATAAAGTGAAATGATCATTATGATGTTTGATTTTTTTATTTCTATAGTCACAAATTAATTTCAAATTCTATGAAATTGCCAAAAGAAAAAAAGCCAATTTTATGGTATTTTATGACATTTTAGATGCAAACCCACCCACCAAACCAGCATTTTGCATTTAATATTACAGTATTACAGAATTAAGCTATCAAGACATATTGATAGTCTGTGTGTACATTAGCTGTATGGTAACCTCTACTTAGTATAAAAGTATCATGAAATAGGGTAAGTCTGAAGATACCTTTCTCTTCATACTTTTGAGAGATTAATAATATTTTCACAATGTCAGACCTGAAATAAAATGTGTCCACTTGAATTTGGTGTAAATTTATTGAAAATCAACCATGACACAGCTTATTAAGAAAAAAAAAAAAAAAAAAATTAAACCATAAAAATAATTTCACCTTTTAAGAATTTGTAATTATTTATTTGAATATTTTTTAAATGAACCAAAAGCAACTCTCAATAAATTTGAGAGAGAGAGAGATCGGGAGAAGAGAAGAGAAGGAGAGGGAAAGAAGGTGAGAGAGAGAGAGAGAGAGGGGGAGAGTGAGAAAAAAAAGAAGAAAGCTGTGCTTTTTAAATAAATATTAAAAACATCAAAAGATTTATTAATTTGGAAACACTTATTAATGAGAAATAATGAATTTATTCTAAAGTTAGATTCCTATACAATATAAAATATAAATAGTATATTATAGTATCATATGAATTTATATACAACTTCCAGGTATTATACACATACAATTAATTAGGAATTGAACACACACACACACACACACACACATTCATACATGTACCTAAGGAAATTTCTTTAAAGTGTCATAAATAACAAAAGATTAATGAAAACACTTTCAGAATGTCATCACAGGAATTGGACATTAAAGGAAAGAGATATGCACTGAATAAAAGGAGAAGGAGAAAAGAGAGGGAGAGAGAGAGATAGTGGATGAATTAGAGAGGGGGAGGAGGTGAGGGGGGAATAGTGAGAGGAGGTAAGAAGAAGAGTGAGAGGCGAGGCATTTATCAGCTGAAGAGTGTTGTTTTGTCAGGTTCATCTCAAATGTTTGTGTAATTGCCTTCTCAAATAGCTGGCTTTCTCTTTCTGATTGCTACAATGACTCACTACACGAGAGAGTTCTACAGGGGAAGGGAAGGAAGGCGACTGTTTGAGTGTTTATGAGCCTATCCCATAGCAGCCATATTGCTAGCTAACTGCTGTGGTAGCTGTCAGACATTAACTAGCCAATGGGCCAAGGATATCATAATTAAGAAAGAAGTTATTTAGAGTGAATGTCAACATTTGTAAGAAGAGTTGCATGTCTCAGGAATCTTTCTCCTACAACCAGTCAATCAACAAACGGGGGACTCTATTTTGACAAAATAAATAAATAAAATAAAACAATTCATAGACTTAAATCTTTTTTTATAACAAAAAAATAATACAGGAACAAGACCATAATGACCTTTAAAGAACTACACAAGCAAGTCTATAACAGATTTAACAAAGAAGTTTTAAAAATACATAATGAGACATTTTTTAATACCATATATCTTCAGGAAATAAACGATCATAGCTCTCCACAGATTCCATTTTCTTTATTATCTGTGAATTGCCACGATTTCTTTGTAAAGATGGAGTAGTTTCCCATTGCCTTTGCCACGGGTTTTGATTTCAGTGGTGTCCTTCTCCCTGAGGTGATTAATTAACATGGCTTCTTGGGAAAGATAGTGGAATGTTGTTTTCCTTGCCTTCACTAAAGTTTTAAATTCAGAGTATTGCTACTCTTAGACTGACTGCCAGCCAAAGCTAGAGAACCCTCTCTACCCTACTATTTAACCACTAGCTGTATGAAGGCCATTTTTGCAAAAATAAACACAATAGATTAGGTAGGGATTTGAACCTGGAATGCCAATTTTACTTTTGTGCTGATATTCATTATGCCACTCAAGCATCCATGGGACATTTAGATTAATATTTGATATCACTACCAAATATATTTAATCTTAAAAACCAAATATGAAACTTTGTATCACATAAGTAAAACAACAAAACAAATCCGTCAGTGGCCTCGATATTAAATTTTCTCTTCGTTATTACACAGCTTAGTATAGCACAAATGGTGATAGTATGATTATATAGTACTATACTTTACCTTGAAAATTAATATTTAAAAGCTAGTACCTGTGAGAAATATAGAATTGTATCAACCACAAGGTATGGTAATGTTGATATTTACTAAGCTTAACTAATCATTAGCCAAACAGAGGGAAAATATAGGTAAGCAAGATAATGTTATTTTTTTTAATCATTTCACCACAAGCAAGGCAATAAAGCCACAAAGATGCAAGGGGTTAATGAGTGTTAGAGAACATGAGAAAAATCTACTGTTAAGGAGAGAGGACAATAAAAGAACAGGAATTAAGAAGTCAGAAGATAATGACTGACATTGCATTTAAATTTTTGTAGATCAAAGTTGACTGGAAAGCCAAAAGCCGGAAGAGATTTTTACAAGCGAGAAGTGCAAGAGAAGAAACTGTTAGCATAGAACTTACAGTCACATCTAACCATTTCAACTGTCCTTGCTGTCAGTCTAGTAATGCGCTTAAATTCATAAAGTCTAGGTATCATAGAGGAGAGTTCATCTAAACAATTATCATTAAAGTATTTATAGAAAAGACACAGGGAAGCTACGTTATGGCATTAGGAAAGTGACTGAAACTGAGATGCCAGCTCAAGACAAATAACATCGCAGATTCTTCTTTGGACTTTATCAAGAATCCCTAAATATATAGCAGAAGCACCAGACCAGATGTGGCAACAATATTCAAAGCATGGATGAATAATAGACTTATAAATATGTAAAATGTTAGACTTAGATTATAAACTTATAAACATAGCAAGAAAACATCTCTAGCACATACTGTATTATTATTTCTGTAAATGAAAAAAAGCTAATGTTGATAAGATAGGAAGCACTGCCCGTGGCTCCCAAGCAGCCCCTCCCCTCCCATGTCGGGCGTGGATGGAGTTGTAGAGACTGGACCTGGGTAGACTTATAAATATGCAAGATAGATTCTATAAATGAAATGTTATGACAATCTTTTTGCTGTAATCGAATGTCCCACTTTCCCTATCACTTATTGTGGACTGACAGTGCTGTTCGATAAAAGTGACTCACCTTATCCTTTGAATTTAGCTCAACTTTCGTTTCATCGGAGAAGAGAGCATTCTTCCAGTCTTCTACGGTGAAATTTTTGTAATAGTGAGCTCATTCAAGTCTCTTGGCTTTGTTGGCTTTGCTTATTAGCGGCTTAAACCTTCGTTTACAAGATTTGTAGCCTTGTTCTAACAGCCACCGACGGACTGTTGAAGAGGCAAGACTAACACCTTGCTCTTCGCTTAGACTGGCTGCAATTTCGTGGCTAGTTATAGTCCTATTCTTCGCAACTTCTCTCTTGATTACCCTGCCAGTTCTATCATCAATCTTTTTCTTTCATCCCCTCGTTTCCTTCCTTGGAGCAGGAGTGGCATCATTATGTGCCCTAAGCACTTGAGAGACAGTTGATTGCGAGGTTATAGCAATTTCTGTAATTTCTCTCATAGACTTGCCTGCATTTGAGAGGGCAATAATAGATGCCTTAAGTGGTTCTGATGCATTTTTGTACCCTTTCATCTGGTTAGTGACTTGAGTGGCTATTTCAAGCTGTTTTTATACTGTATGAGGCTTTCTGGAATATTCTGGAATACTCTAGATTTAATTTAAGCTGTTCTAGAATTCTCTAGAATATTGTTTTGAGTGTATTGTAAAATAGTTTTCAATATTTTGTCAAAAGCTCTTAAATTACCAGTTTAATCATTAGAATGTGATATCTGAGTCACTTTTTTTGCACAATTTTTTCCTGAATATCATTTATATCCAAATTTATAATTATCAATAGAATACCTCTTTTCCGAGGTGGTCGGGAAGGGGTCTTTATATTAGTAAGATTAAAAATTATTTTAACCCCAAAAACAATAGACAAAAAATATTTTTAGTAAAAAAAATCAGGTGAGTCACTTTTATCGAACAGCACTTGTATAGTGTGCACAGGACATACCTGGCAGACTTGCTTCGAGAATTATTAGCTTGCTAACCGATTCCCTGTTTTTCAGTAGTGTATTCTCTTTTACAATAAACCTCTCTTTCTTTCATCTATGCCCGTGTTGCTGTTCCTTTCATTTGAGTACCACCTTTGTCTGTTTGTTAAGGATGCAACAGTTTTAAATAACAACTCATGAGAATCTACACAGGAGATTTTCCAACTTTTTAAACCTCTCTTTCTTTCTTCATCTACGCCTGTGTTCCTGTTCCTTTCACTCGAGTACTACCTTTGTCTGTTTGCAACCTTCTTTAAGGATACAACACTTTTAAATGAGGTTCTCAATATACATTGAAAATCAGCATTAGAAATCTTGGCCTTTATTCGGGCTCGGACATCAATAGGAAATATGCACCAAGTTCATCTACAAGGTGGGCCACATACCAATTTTACTCTTGTAACTAATTCTACTGCTTCAACCAAAATGTGCACAAGAAGCTGCCAAAACTTGCACAAAGGTTTTAGCCAATGACAAGATTTTTTTTAACCCATTGACTGATGCAGAAATTTCTGCCATTCACAGTTGAACCGTAAAAGCTGCAACATCAGTAATATTTGCAATTGAGCCATAGAACTAAAATGACAAATTTATGTTATCTACCATTAAGGGGTTAATTCCTATGTGTTAAGCATGAAAATATTTTAAAAAATTCAAATTAATATCTTTTACAAAAGAAAAATCTTTTTAATTTACTGGTCAGGTGTTTAGTTGCGCAACGCCCCCCTACCCACATCCACCATGATATTATTTTTATTATTGTTATTATTATTATTGTTGTTGATGATGATGATGATTTTCATGATTCAACATTGTTTATTTTAGTTACTAATATAGTCATCCTTTTGTTGTATTTTGCCACAATAATAGCTAACACTGTGGTCAAAACAAACAAGATAAACATATGAATAAAAAAAAGAATTGACCTCTCTGATACAATGACAACCCCACCTACCCAACCATTTGTGTTTTTCTAACAATTTGCTACACAAGTCAAACTTTATAAACCCACCTACTAGATATTATTTAACGGTTTAGTATAAAATGATCCAATAGTGCAACGTTTTTTAAGACATATTTTGATAGGAGACAAATATTAAATTTGATTATTTTATTGATGATATATACAGAAAAAAATATGTTTATACATCATATTAAAATGCAATCATTCATCAGGTATCAAAAACATATATCTTAAAATATATTCCACCAGTGGAGTAGTCCTCGACCAATTTTACCCAATTCACCTTTTTCACTATTTGTCATAATATCACTCTCCCCACCATTCCAAGATTGTCCAACTCAAAAGGTGCACTCCAAATAATTTGGATATTTTATTGAATATCTTCATTCTTTTTCATATTGGTACATAGACATTTACATGGGTTATTATTATGGAGGAGTTTTACAAATTTAATAGCAATAGAAAATATTGATGGATTTTTAAACTTTAGTCCATGTACAATAATTTGTTTTAATTCATAACTCATTATTAAATAAATAAACTGAAGTGCATGTGTCAATAAACAAAAAGCTCAATAGAATGCCAGGGTTTTGTAATTTAATAAACAAAATTCTGTAAATAAAAAACAAGAAAAAGTAAAAGATTCCCCTCTGAAACCCTGAAATTATCCCTGTTGGGGAAATCCCCCCTTTGTTGAGAACCCCCCTGCACTAGTGAAACAATGGGCAGTAAAAAGTTAAACAACAAATTATAGATTAAATCAGATCACGACATCTATCAGAGAAATGAAATTCAAATTTTTATTATTGCACTATTCCAAAATTTTAACACATCAGCAGATAGCTATTAATGTCAACAACAGAGCACAAATAGTTACTAATTAAAAGAAATTAGTAATTAATTTATAATATTATCCATAACTACACGTAAAAGAATGTCATTTTTGATAAAAATTTAAAAAAATAACCATGAATACATAAAAAATACATATATTGTAGAAAATTCCTTTTTCCACAATATAGCTATTTGTGCTGTTATAATGCTTATTACTTAAACAATAATAATACCGAATAATTTTTTTAAACATTAAAGTATATTTAATCAGATCTCCCTAATAGCTGCCGTGATCTGTTAATAATTTCCTTTTTTGTCTTTAGTAATTTCCTTTTGTCTTTAATAATTTCCTTTTTTGTCTTTAGTAATTTCCTTTTGTCTTTAATAATTTCCTTTTTTGTCTTTAGTAATTTCCTTTTGTCTTTAATAATTTCCTTTTTTGTTTTTAATAATTTCCTTTTTCCTGCTTAACCTGATAGATATGTGGATGCTAAATAATATAAAAAATTATCATGTTACTAACCAGATGTACATATATTGAGGTGGGGATTTGGACATGCAGGTAAATGCAGTATATGTGACTCCAAGCAATGCAAGATTCAGTTAATGCAATTTGGAAAACAGTAATAACTCTTGTTTTATGCATGTAATTATTCATTTGCTATGAGATTTTGTTGGAAATTTCTGGAAAAACTGAGTTTGATTATCACTAGATTTTATATAAATGCATAATATATAATTCAGGATAAGAAATGCCAGATCATCTGAATCAAATTTAATGTCAATAAGGAAATTTTGAGCTAAGAGAAGCTGATCTGTGGTGACCCCAATATGTACAGGGCTCACCCTAAGAGATAGCAAAGACTTTCCATTCAGAGTCACAACAGAGGATCATGGAAGCAAGGTGAATCAGAAGGTTGACCACCTGGTGCAGATTCTTACCTCATACAGAATGTCGTGGCTCCCATCCGACATGTAAACAGGTGGCTGACCCAGCTGCACTTATGATGTGAAAAGACAAATAAGCAGTCTGTCTGCTTCAGAGAGAAAAACAAGGAATTGTCATATCTTCACAAGAAGAAGAATCCATGTTTAGAGAAAAACTCCAAAGGCACAAACCCACTCACCAATATTAACAGACATAGTCTGGTGTTGAATAAATAAATAATTTAATGTATAAGAGATTAAGCCTTGTTTTCTGATGAGTCTGGATGATGATAATGTTACAAATATGGTTACGTTGATCGTCCCATGAATAAAATAATTGAAGAAATAATAGCTATTAAAAGTAGAAAAGGTTTTCAGGTGGATTCAGAAATGTCTATGAAATGATAGATTTGGATGTAGAATTACAATATTTTCTTGTGTATAGAATAAATGGATTCAGCATATAGATTATCATCAATTAAATCTAAAATAATACTCTGAATATTATTGTATCCTGTCTACCATTCAATTGATTAGATATTGGAAGATACAATGAAAGCATAATGTATAAAGACAGGAATGAAGGAAGAAAGGAATAAATATCAGAATATTATGGATTATCATCAATTAAATCTAAAATAATACTCTGAATATTATTGTATCCTGTCTACCATTCAATTGATTAGATATTGGAAGATACAATGAAAGCATAATGTATAAAGACAGGAATGAAGGAAGAAAGGAATAAATATCAGAATATTATGGATTATCATCAATTAAATCTAAAATAATACTCTGAATATTATTGTATCCTGTCTACCATTCAATTGATTAGATATTGGAAGATACAATGAAAGCATAATGTATAAAGACAGGAATGAAGGAAGAAAGGAATAAATATCAGAATATTATGGATTATCATCAATTAAATCTAAAATAATGCTCTGAATATTATTGTATCCTGTCTACCATTCAATTGATTAGATATTGGAAGATACAATGAAAGTATAATGTACAAAGACAGGAATGAAGGAAGAAAGGAATAAATATCAGAATATTATGGATTATCATCAATTAAATCTAAAATAATGCTCTGAATATTATTGTATCCTGTCTACCATTCAATTGATTAGATATTGGAAGATACAATGAAAGTATAATGTACAAAGACAGGAATGAAGGAAGAAAGGAATAAATATCAGAATATTATGGATTATCATCAATTAAATCTAAAATAATACTCAGAATATTATTGTATCCTGTCTACCATTCAATTGATTAGATATTGGAAGATACAATGAAAGCATAATGTATAAAGACAGGAATGAAGGAAGAAAGGAATAAATATCAGAATATTATGGATTATCATCAATTAAATCTAAAATAATACTCAGAATATTATTGTATCCTGTCTACCATTCAATTGATTAGATATTGGAAGATACAATGAAAGCATAATGTATAAAGACAGGAATGAAGGAAGAAAGGAATAAATATCAGAATATTATGGATTATCATCAATTAAATCTAAAATAATGCTCTGAATATTATTGTATCCTGTCTACCATTCAATTGATTAGATATTGGAAGATACAATGAAAGCATAATGTATAAAGACAGGAATGAAGGAAGAAAGGAATAAATATCAGAATATTATGGATTATCATCAATTAAATCTAAAATAATGCTCTGAATATTATTGTATCCTGTCTACCATTAAATTGATTAGATATTGGAAGATACAATGAAAGCATAATGTATAAAGACAAGAATGAAGGAAGAAAGGAATAAATATCAGAATATTATGGATTATCATCAATTAAATCTAAAATAATGCTCTGAATATTATTGTATCCTGTCTACCATTCAATTGATTAGATATTGGAAGATACAATGAAAGCATAATGTATAAAGACAGGAATGAAGGAAGAAAGGAATAAATATCAGAATATTATGGATTATCATCAATTAAATCTAAAATAATGCTCTGAATATTATTGTATCCTGTCTACCATTCAATTGATTAGATATTGGAAGATACAATGAAAGCATAATGTATAAAGACAGGAATGAAGGAAGAAAGGAATAAATATCAGAATATTATGGATTATCATCAATTAAATCTAAAATAATGCTCTGAATATTATTGTATCCTGTCTACCATTCAATTGATTAGATATTGGAAGATACAATGAAAGCATAATGTATAAAGACAGGAATGAAGGAAGAAAGGAATAAATATCAGAATATTATGGATTATCATCAATTAAATCTAAAATAATACTCAGAATATTATTGTATCCTGTCTACCATTCAATTGATTAGATATTGGAAGATACAATGAAAGCATAATGTATAAAGACAGGAATGAAGGAAGAAAGGAATAAATATCAGAATATTATGGATTATCATCAATTAAATCTAAAATAATACTCTGAATATTATTGTATCCTGTCTACCATTCAATTGATTAGATATTGGAAGATACAATGAAAGCATAATGTATAAAGACAGGAATGAAGGAAGAAAGGAATAAATATCAGAATATTATGGATTATCATCAATTAAATCTAAAATAATACTCTGAATATTATTGTATCCTGTCTACCATTCAATTGATTAGATATTGGAAGATACAATGAAAGCATAATGTACAAAGACAGGAATGAAGGAATAAAGGAATAAATATCAGAATATTATGGATTATCATCAATTAAATCTAAAATAATACTCTGAATATTATTGTATCCTGTCTACCATTCAATTGATTAGATATTGGAAGATACAATGAAAGCATAATGTACAAAGACAGGAATGAAGGAAGAAAGGAATAAATATCAGAATATTATGGATTATCATCAATTAAATCTAAAATAATACTCTGAATATTATTTTATCCTGTCTACCATTCAATTGATTAGATATTGGAAGATACAATGAAAGCATAATGTACAAAAACAGGAATGAAGGAAGAAAGGAATAAATATCAGAATATTATGGATTATCATCAATTAAATCTAAAATAATACTCTGAATATTATTTTATCCTGTCTACCATTCAATTGATTAGATATTGGAAGATACAATGAAAGCATAATGTATAAAGACAGGAATGAAGGAAGAAAGGAATAAATATCAGAATATTATGGATTATCATCAATTAAATCTAAAATAATACTCTGAATATTATTTTATCCTGTCTACCATTCAATTGATTAGATATTGGAAGATACAATGTAAGCATAATGTACAAAGACAGGAATGAAGGAATAAAGGAATAAATATCAGAATATTATGGATTATCATCAATTAAATCTAAAATAATACTCTGAATATTATTTTATCCTGTCTACCATTCAATTGATTAGATATTGGAAGATACAATGTAAGCATAATGTACAAAGACAGGAATGAAGGAATAAAGGAATAAATATCAGAATATTATGCATTATCATGAATTAAATCTAAAATAATACTCTGAATATTATTGTATCCTGTCTACCATTCAATTGATTAGATATTGGAAGATACAATGAAAGCATAATGTACAAAGACAGGAATGAAGGAAGAAAGGAATAAATATCAGAATATTATGGATTATCATCAATTAAATCTAAAATAATACTCTGAATATTATTTTATCCTGTCTACCATTCAATTGATTAGATATTGGAAGATACAATGAAAGCATAATGTACAAAGACAGGAATGAAGGAAGAAAGGAATAAATATCAGAATATTATGGATTATCATCAATTAAATCTAAAATAATACTCTGAATATTATTTTATCCTGTCTACCATTCAATTGATTAGATATTGGAAGATACAATGAAAGCATAATGTACAAAGACAGGAGTGAAGGAAGAAAGGAATAAATATCAGAATATTATGGATTATCATCAATTAAATCTAAAATAATACTCTGAATATTATTGTATCCTGTCTACCATTCAATTGATTAGATATTGGAAGATACAATGAAAGCATAATGTACAAAGACAGGAATGAAGGAAGAAAGGAATAAATATCAGAATATTATGGATTATCATCAATTAAATCTAAAATAATACTCTGAATATTATTTTATCCTGTCTACCATTCAATTGATTAGATATTGGAAGATACAATGAAAGCATAATGTACAAAGACAGGAATGAAGGAAGAAAGGAATAAATATCAGAATATTATGGATTATCATCAATTAAATCTAAAATAATACTCTGAATATTATTTTATCCTGTCTACCATTCAATTGATTAGATATTGGAAGATACAATGAAAGCATAATGTATAAAGACAGGAATGAAGGAAGAAAGGAATAAATATCAGAATATTATGGATTATCATCAATTAAATCTAAAATAATACTCTGAATATTATTTTATCCTGTCTACCATTCAATTGATTAGATATTGGAAGATACAATGAAAGCATAATGTACAAAGACAGGAATGAAGGAAGAAAGGAATAAATATCAGAATATTATGGATTATCATCAATTAAATCTAAAATAATACTCAGAATATTATTGTATCCTGTCTACCATTCAATTGATTAGATATTGGAAGATACAATGAAAGCATAATGTATAAAGACAGGAATGAAGGAAGAAAGGAATAAATATCAGAATATTATGGATTATCATCAATTAAATCTAAAATAATACTCTGAATATTATTGTATCCTGTCTACCATTCAATTGATTAGATATTGGAAGATACAATGAAAGCATAATGTATAAAGACAGGAATGAAGGAAGAAAGGAATAAATATCAGAATATTATGGATTATCATCAATTAAATCTAAAATAATGCTCTGAATATTATTGTATCCTGTCTACCATTCAATTGATTAGATATTGGAAGATACAATGAAAGCATAATGTATAAAGACAGGAATGAAGGAAGAAAGGAATAAATATCAGAATATTATGGATTATCATCAATTAAATCTAAAATAATGCTCTGAATATTATTGTATCCTGTCTACCATTCAATTGATTAGATATTGGAAGATACAATGGAAGCATAATGTATAAAGACAGGAATGAAGGAAGAAAGGAATAAATATCAGAATATTATGGATTATCATCAATTAAATCTAAAATAATACTCTGAATATTATTGTATCCTGTCTATCATTCAATTGATTAGACATTGGAAATTAAGATGGAAACAACTGAGGAATAAAATACAATAAAGTAAAGATTCTAGGAAATAAATCAAAGCTAGTATCCATTGTATCTCGTAGTCACAAGTGAAAGTTATTTTTTCACCAACAATACAAGAGAAAACTCAAAGAACAACGAGTGAAGATCTTAACAAAAAGAATTTTCTACATCAATGCAGTAACGGTGAAAAAAAAGAAAAAACATAATTACTTTATGATGAAATATTTAATGAACATGTAGAATATGTTGAAAATGGCAAAAAATAGAAAAATTAATATCTTTTTTCTGGAAAAATGTTTTTAGAAATCTAAAATCTATTCATGCAAATATTATTGCTGATCTAATAATAAGTAAAGGCCATTTGCATGAAAAGGCACCATATTTTGGCTGCCTGCACATTTGCATGTAATCTGGGGAATATAATTAAGAATTTTAATTCTTTATTATTGAAAGAAGTATCGTAGTTTAGATCTATCAATATTTCATCCCATAAACCTCAAGAATCTGATGACTTAATTGTGATCATCCTGATTCATAGACTATGGACATGTCAGAGAAATAAAGTCCTTGCTATAGGAAATACAAAATGTATTAGACATTATTTGCTAAACCTCAAGAATCTGATGACTTTTAATTGTGATCATCTTGAGTAATAGACTGGACATGTCAGAGAAATAAAGTCCTTGCTATAGGAAATACAAAATGTATTAGACATTATTTGCTAAACCTCAAGAATCTGATGACTTTTAATTGTGATCATCTTGAGTAATAGACTGGACATGTCAGAGAAATAAAGTCCTTGCTATAGGAAATACAAAATGTATTAGACATTATTTGCTAAACCTCAAGAATCTGATGACTTTTAATTGTGATCATCTTGAGTAATAGACTGGACATGTCAGAGAAATAAAGTCCTTGCTATAGGAAATACAAAATGTATTAGACATTATTTGCTAAACCTCAAGAATCTGATGACTTTTAATTGTGATCATCTTGAGTAATAGACTGGACATGTCAGAGAAATAAAGTCCTTGCTATAGGAAATACAAAATGTATTAGACATTATTTGCTAAACCTCAAGAATCTGATGACTTTTAATTGTGAACATCTTGAGTAATAGACTGGACATGTCAGAGAAATAGTTATCTGGATTAGTCATGCTTTATTTCTGTCTGGTATATGAACATCACAAACTTAAGGCAGTAGAATGAAAACAAAGCAAATGGCAGTCAAAAAAGAAATAACATCAATTGCTTAAAAGTGTTTCAACTTAAATCCAATTATCCTCTGATCTAATAGATCATCGGGATACCATGT
>OZ038503.1:72887753-72940253 GCA_964036315.1 Acanthosepion esculentum | reverse complement strand
TCTCTTGTTTCCTGTTTAGGATGGGGTTCATGGTAAATAAAGAACAAGCCTTGTGGACTGAAAAAAGGGCTTGGTTCAGAACTCCCAGAATGTTATTATAATAGCAAATACATGAAGAAAACTGAAAAAAATATCTTTGTTCAATTAAATCAGGATTCAATTAAGAGGATCCTTGTTCATTATAAAATCATTTATGTTTTGTTCACCAAGTCAAAGTAGAAGACTATCAACCAAATATGATAGTCACAGGAAAGAGACTCGATAATAAAATGCCTCAGGCCTTGAAACTACCGCAGCTAAGCTGATGACACTAGTCCAAATGGAGTTATGTATCGTAATAATTCTATTTTCTTTTTATATCTACTTTTTTCAGATTAAAAAATTAAAAGACAAAAAACAAACAAACTTACCTGCAGATTTTGGCGTAAATTTGTCTCGGTGTGCAGCACATACTGCTAACAATCGGTAGCCAAGTTCCAAATCGTAACCAGGCTGAGGAGCCACACGGCTAACCACCTGTAAAATATAAAATTTGATTTAATTTTTAGATGGATTGGTTTGTTTTTTACAACTTATCAATCCAGAAAATATCAGAGTATGAAATGCATTGGTAAAGAATAGTTTTCTTTTTGTCTTTATTCATGTGTGTGTGTGTGTGTGTGTGTGTGTGTGTGTGTGTGTGTGTGTGTGTGTGTGTGTGTGTGTGTGTGTGTGTGTGTGTGGATATGTATGTGTGTGTGTGTGGATATGTATGTGTGTGTGTGTGTGTGTAAAACAATGTTAAGAAAATTATTAAGTAAGTGTAAAAAATCTTTTTGTGTTTCATCCTTTAGCACTTCATTGAACTAAAATGATGTTTTTGTTGATGCAATTACATATGCGCATGAAGAGGAGGGGGGAATATAAATATGCAATTGTTAGTCACAATTATGAATAGATAGGAAACTCTGAAAATGTTGGGACGCTAAATTTGAAATTTCAGTGCCCCAAAGTTTTCTACTCTTTCAGTTAAACTATTAGCCATTTTCAAGGATTATTTTTTGTTATACGGTTATCAGAAATGGTGTGTCTGTGCTGTTGCAGACAGCATAAAAGTTGTTATTAAATTCCACTGATGATTTGTAGTTTTGTCCTGTAGCTTATTTTAGAATATTTAAAATAGCTTTTTTCTCTTGTTAATCAATTCACCCTGAGCAAGGCAATAAAGCCACTAAGACACAAGGGGCTACTGGGAGTGAAGGAAAATGAAAAGGCATTAGAAGAAACTGGAAACACAATCCTAAACAGGAAACAAGGGATAAACCTCTACCCATGTTCAAAAGACAGATGAAGAGTGTGAACTGGACAGTAGGCAAACATATAAAGAATCCCAATATTGTCAGTAGACTTGCTGATAAGGTTGATATATAAGCTATCATAAATAGCTCCATAGTTTACGAACTTTAATACACAACATACTCATTGAAAAGACAAATATAATACCAGCCTTTAACTGTAAAAACTTATAAAAATAATAAGAGACCTCATCATAAAAAAAGACCCTTAAAAACAAAAACTATGAACACAGCCATTATGTGCTGACTGTATTCAAGAATTAAAAATATGTCTACCTTTCAGCAACTTTTAGACTTTTTACAATAGCACAACCAAAAGATCTTTGAAAATGGCTAATAGATTAACCAAAAGCACTCAGAACAAACAATCATTTGGACAATTTCTACACATACTAAATGCCAAATAGAACACACTTGTTTGTACACAAGAAAAATACAATAAAAAACTTAACAGCAGTATCTTGTTGATTATTTTTAATGAACTATTAGTGAAAGACTGTTGCCCAAATACAGAACTATACAGTACCAAGAACAAACCCTGACAATATAAAGTCTTCAAAGAAGGAAAGAAAAAAACAGATCCCTACCTAAAAAAACAACAATGTTCAATACCAGTGGGATAAAAAAGAAAAAGAAATTGGAAACCAAACTGAGACAGAGCTGTAACAATAATCAATCTCCCTAGATAGATTCTTGGCATGAGTTAAAAAAGATGCAAAGTTCAGATGCCTACTCAAGTTTCACACTGCTGCAATCGTTAGGTGACCAGAACTCATATGTCTTGGTTACTGAGGCATCAAGCACTCTTTGTTACCATTTAGGAAGGTGTCTGTCTTATGGTCTTTTCTTTTCAGTTTACTAGTTTACTTTCACCTTTTTCTTCTATTGGTTTTGGTTTATTGGTTGTAGTTTTTTTTTATTACTTTTTTCTTTGGTCACTTGACAGGGTTTGTGTAAGAATTTCCAATACTTTGGGTTTGTGTGTGTGTGTGTGTGTGTGTGTGTGTGTGTGTGTGTGTGTGTGTGTGTGTGTGTGTGTGTGTGTGTGTGTGTGTAGTGTAATTTTAAATATAGTTACCTGATGATAGTGAGAAAATCAAGTAGGGGTCTGAATTTTGTCTCCTGAGTTGCAACGGGAAGCGTATTTGCTCTGTCTTGATAATTTAGACATAGAGCACTCTCTATTACTGTTTTGGTAGATATCTGTTTTTTGGTCTTTTTTACTTAGTTTATGTTGCTTTTCCCTTTTCTTTAGCAGTTTTTCTCTTGTTTTTTGATTTACTGTTTTTCATTTTCATTTTTTTACTTTCTTTGGTCACTTAGTAGGCTTTGTGTTGGTTGAACATGGACATAATATCTTGACCGTGTTTTGAAACAAAAAATGAATCACTTTATAAACATACACATAACAAACTATTTCTAATTCTAACAGTTGAAATATAATCCTTGATAATGGCTAAATGTATAGCTGAAAGCGCTCGGATAAAAAGAACATTCGGACAATTTTTATATAATTTATCCTCTGAAAAGAAACACTTTATTAGATCGCACGAGAAATTATATAAAAAACTAAATAAAAGCACCTTGTCAGTCGTTTTTAATGAAATGTGCTTGAAAGAAGGATTGCTGCCTAAATACACAAATATATATATATATATATATATATATATATATATATATATATATATATATTGTGTACGTAACACTTTTCTCAGTTTAAACAGATATACTGACCACAGACAGAAGTGCTGGGGAGTAATGCTTTGATAATAAGTAACAAGCATAGATACTACAGAACTACTAATCCATATGTAAATAATCTATTATAGATACTAGTTTATTTTATTAGCATGAAAAATTACTAATAAGGGATTGGTGGAGTAGTATTAAAGTCAGTGGGCGGCATTAAGATAAAAACTTACCTGTATATAATTTTATAACTAGGCAAGGAAAATTACACCTATTCATTTAAGAAATTAAATAATATTTAAAACAAGAGCCAACTCCAATCTGTATGTCATGCCAAGAAGAATGCACAATAAAACATATACTAAAAGATTGTAGCAACATCAGCTCAATTATTTTAGAATACTACCAAACAACCAACATGAAAGGGCTCTTTCATGACTTTAATCCATATAATATCCTACAATTTCTTAATAAAATCAAAGTGTATTCTAAAATATAACTTCAACAAAACTGTAATATAAAACACACATATGACCACCTCTTATAATTATATCCACACAATCATGTATATGCACAAAAGCTGAGTATTGTCTACCATGTATTCAATTGTGAAAGCGGAATAACATATTTTTACTACTTCAAAGCCCCTAAGAAAATTCAATTTTGGCATTAAATGACCCAGAACCAGTTGATATGCCGTTAAACAAACAAATCAATCATTCAATCATAAAAATAATTTATATTAACACTTTCAGCAGCAAAAACCACTTATTAATATTTACATATTAATTATTGGGATTTATACAATGTTTCCCCTTTTGGAAATTTGCACCTTGCCCTCATGTTTTCCTCTGCTTTCAACAATGTTATTTATTCTCTGGGAAATCCCCGATGTTCTATTCTTAGCCTACACATGTAAAAAAAAAGGGGAACTTTTCTCTGAAGGTGTTAAGAAAGTGACTCTAAGCTCCCCCCACTAATTTTCAATGACTTCTTTCTTTATAATCTGCTTTTAATATTTGCTCTAGGTGTAATTATTAGAGTGAATGAAATGTTTGATGCAATAAATCCTAACATTGATATCATGATTTATGTAAAGAATGAATTTACAAAAGATTAAAAAAAACTGAAGCTGATTGTTTTTAGTGGATGTCTTTCAGAATAGGACATTGATTAGTTGTGGATAAAAGCTTGTTGGATTCATCTTGAATAAAGCAGGCAAAATTAGAAGAGTATAATAAATCACTTTAACCTTTTTGACACTATTCAGAGAGTGAGAGAAAGAGAGAGAGGGAGAGCTAGAGAGGGAGGGAGGGAGGAAGAGTGGAAGAAAGTGTTGGCAAAAAAAGACTGTATGTGTGTGGGTGTGTAGAGAGAGAAAAATAAATAAAAAAAGAAAAGATAAAAAGAAACAGTGAAAGTAAGAGTGAAATAAATTGATGAGAAAAGGAAGACAAAGACTGTGTGTGTGTGTGTGTGTGTGTGTGTGTGTGTGGAGAGAGAGGAGTGAGGGAAAGGGATGACAAAAGATTGGTAAAAACAATATGTGTGTGTAGAGAGAGAGAAAGACAAAAAATGAAAAAGTGTCTGTGTGTGTGTGTGTGTCTGTGTGTGAGAGAGAAAGAGTGCTGATAAAAGGAAGGCATTAAAATTATGTGTGGATGTGTTTAGTGAGATATAAAGACAAAAAGAAAAACGAGAGAAGAAAGAGAAGAAAAGAGAAAGAGAAGAAAAAAGAAAGAGAAAGTGAAAGAAATAGAGAGACAGTGAGAGAAAGCCAGGATAAAATAAAGACAAAGATTGTGTATGTATGTGTGTGTGTGTGTGTGTGTAGAGAGAGAGAAAGACAGAGTGAGAGAAAAAAAGAAACAGAAACAAAATGAAAAAGTGAAAGAAAGAGAGAGAGAGAGAAGGAGAGAATGATGAAAAAAGAAAGGCGATGTATTTATGTAGCGAGAAAAAGAGCTAGAACGAACAAGACAAAAATAGATAGAGAGAGAGAGAGGGGGAGGAGGAAAGAGAAGGAGATAGTATTGATTTGACACACACACTAATTAAGCTGATAATAGTAGTGAAAGGAGGTAAGGTAACACTTCCTGTTACAGTCTGTCCTAAGTACTAAGCACATGTCGTTGACATAACTGACCTGTTAGAAGGAGGATAATTATAATAACAAAAGTAATCTTCAACTGTCTTTTAACCGAGACCAGTTAATCATTTGCATATACTGTTTACATAATGGGAAACAAATGAAGATAGATAACATTATTTCAATTCAACCAGGAACTAAATCTTCAGTAATTTTAAATGGACTTTCAAGTTTTATATAAAACAAATCTATTGCCAAGGAAATAAAAATGTGTCAGGAAAAAATATTCAATTAATAATTCAAATGGTGATGCTTTTACTAATATTTAAGTGTTTATTTGCATCATCGTCAGAACATTATTATTGATTGATTTACAAACATTTTTTTTTCTTTTAGTTACTTTATGCCCGATAGGTGAAAGGCTTTGGGCCACCTTCTGGATTTTGAAGAATCACACAAAAATTGAAGGATTCATGCCTTATCCCAAACTAATTTACTAGATCACTTTAGGCAAGAGGGACTTCTTCTCCCTGAAGAGTTTCTTCATATATTCAATAATAAAATATTTAATAATAAAATTCTTATATTTGCCTTGATTATATATATATATATCCGATGCGATGAGAACAAAAGTAATATATAAATTCCAACGTTCGCAGCGTTAATTCAAAAAAGGGCTCGATACCGATAGTAGAGCGATTCATAACCATTTTCGACCCTCACCCGTCGATGTGCAGTTGAAATGCACTGAAACCAAGTTGCATCTTTGTTGTGAGTAAAATGGTTTTGTCTATATGATAAAATTATAATAAATAAATATATATATATATATATATATATATATATATATATATATATATATATATATATATATAAAGACAGATTTCATTGAATAATTTAGACATGTTTTATCTACTTATTCTCAACAGGATCCTTTCATATTCGCGGATAAGCTTTTTCATGTGGTTATTAAAAGACGGGAGGAAAACACCATGTTAGCTCATATTATATTTATTTCCAAGTACCTTCGACATAGCATAATGTCATCATCATGGTATTGTTAATTATAGAGTAAGTATTTAGTGTTCATGGTTGTGAAGGACAAAAATTGTTGTGGTCATCTGAAAATTATCATTTTTATATATGGAGTCAGGAATGCTGTGTCATGGCTTGAGTGATGGACACCGTTTAAGGGGAGGTAACTAGGTATGCTGTGGAAAAATTCTGGACTTGAGTAGCTGCTAGATGAAGGAAAATCTGTTAATGACAAGTGCTAACATTTAAAGACTATCTATTGTACACATTTTAAAATGTGGAGTATTTGTAATTAATTTTATTGAAGTTTGGCTTGAATTTTTTGATATAAATAGATTTGAGAATTTTTAGTTTGTGTTTATTCTTTTTGTGGAAAAATATGGAGTTATTTTCAATGAGGATTTTTCTGAATTGCGTATTGATACTTGGGTATCATGTGACTTTTGAAGACCTAAATTTGAAGCTAATTTTAAGGGGTGTTGCATCATACAGGAGATATAAAATTAGCATATGTACCGCTGGCCATGGCTACACCATTGACCAATCTATATATACATTTACTGTAGTCAAATTAGCTTCAAAATTAGATTTTCAAAGGTTGTTTGATACACAATTGGGCAGCAACCTTTGTCTTAAACATCTTCCATTAAATATGACGTACAAGGAGAATTTTATTAATTTTGATTTATTTTTTCTAGCACTCTTACATTTTTTTTGGTTTGGTGGGAGTGAACGAATACAAACACTGTCCATATCATCAATTGTCCCAAGCGGTTTCAGCCACTTCTTTAGAATTTTTTCAAGAGTTTTTTTTTTGTTTTTTTTTTTTTTTGGTGGTATTTTATTTTCTTGTTTTGACTGTATGAGATATATTATTTGTGAATTATAATAAATGTTACATTTAAACATTATATTTTAATGTTATATTTTACCATTTATAAAAAAAAAAAAAAAAAATCCATTAATTCTTTAGAAGTTGCTTTACACACAAACACACGTGTACACTATAGCCCAAAAATTTGGTGCCACACACTGGGTTTTGAAGATGTGCATAAAAATTAAAGAGAGCATAACTTTTTTGAACCTAACTTACTAGCTCACTTTGGATCTGAGGGACTTTCACTCCTTGAAGATTTTTATCAAAATATTCAGTAATAATAATAATAATAATAACAACAACAACAACAAAAAAAAAAACATTAATCAATTACTGCATAAAGTTTCCTCAAAATTTTAGCTCTTTTTACCTAATCTACATTGCCAGCTAATGGTAATCTTAGGGATGGTGGATTTGAAATTTTAGGTAACCCCGCTCTAAAAATTTGGATGCTATACATTAATGGGCTAAATAGTTTCAGCTTCCTCGTCTAGTAGGACTTAATTAAACCAAAGAAGGTATGAAACTTACTAATTATTAAATCCAAAGGGTAGCACCAAATTTTTAGATTTTTGTGTACTTTATGTTTTAAAATATTTAAATTTATTCTTCTTAGAAGATCTTTGATATTTTGGGGGATTGATATGAAAAAAATGCTTATCCAAAAATTACCCCCCCCCAAAAAAAAAATGCATGAAGTAATGATTTTCTCTGTTTGGTAAAACTTTATTCCAGAAAAATGTAAGACACAATGGAACCTAGTTGTGATGAGGACACCAACAGAGAAGAGGGACAGCAAATGATTTTATCTGATTCTCAAGTCTTTGGTGTTTTTTATGACCAGCAGTAAAGTCTATGAAGTAAGAGATTCAATGTGGTCACCCACTGACCAAAAGGAGTTGGAGAGAGTAAATGAATAAACAGAAACTTTCAGGAACCAGTACCACTTATCTGTAAGAATTGATATCAGATGAAAATTCAGTACTCTTTTCTTTGTTTCTAACAAAATTGTTTGGTCCCAGTATAAATTTTGGCTTACTTTAATATCCTACTTAAAAACAATCAAGTTTTCCTAACAGTTCAAATAGATCTTTATGTTGTAAGTTATCAAAGGAACAGCAAGTTACAGAGTTATTTCCTTTGGCCTATGCATAACCTTCTTCGTCAGCCAAAGTGACATACCACTGATGATAGTTTAATAATAAAAATGATAATAATTAATTTTAGTGCTAATTAGCATTTGCAAATAATTATAAATAGGAAACAAGCTGATATTGAGTGGAGGCATTGAAGTGTGTATAGATATAATATCGCAATAGATAACAAATTGAATCAGCATTTCCCTACTGAGGCATCTGCATATAAAATAGGGCTGTTCTCAGAGATAATTGACAAAACAATAAGAAAAGAAGCTAGACAACACATCTACAAGGATGCAACATGTTGCACTGAAACTGTCCTCAGATGATTACCCAACAAAAAATTACCTCTATAGCCATCTATGTCGTATTACACAAGTGCTTCAGGAGAGAACAAGAGAGAATTCTTGGGGAACTAAGGATGAAATAAGTGATATCCTCTTGTGGGTACCAAAACATGGAGACGCTAGCGTTGGTCGCTCATTTAAACATACATTCAGCAAATATATGAAAGACACAAGATGCCACCCGGAAGACCTACCAGCAGGCATGATGGGTAATCTTGAAGACTGGGGAGAAAATGTCATGAGAATCTATGCAATCAGCACGCTCTGATGATGATGATGATGGTGATGATAAAATAAATTAAAATCATTAGCAAAGCATTTACATTATACAGGATGTATCAAAAATACTTTTACAAACTTTAGAGACAGATTCCGCACACCAAAACAAAGACAAAAGTCCATATGATGATAAGTCCGCAAATCCTTCATTTTTCAGCTTTTAACTTTAAAGAACATTTACAGGAGATGATGCTGTGTTGCTATGTAGACTAGGTTACATTTGTCAATCGTGTACATTTGTGGCTAGTCTGTCTTCAATGTTTAACATATGTAGTAGTGAGTTAACTGAGAATTGTTCCGTTTAACAATGTCAGGATATTCATAGTGTCAGATACGATTTTTACTTAGTCACATGAATGGTAATGGACATGAGGTTGCATGGCTGTATCAGATTGCGTTCCCAGACCGAAGGCAGTTGAATCATCCAATCTTTGTTGCTGTTTATCATCACATTGCTGAGACAGGATCCATGGTACCACAAATTATGGATCAAGGAAGACCAAGATCTATGCGTACACCTGTCTACAAAGAACACAGGCTGTTGGAGATAATCCAGGTATCAGTACACATCAAGTGGTCCTAGCATGTCGTACATTTTATAGTATGGAAAGTACTTTAAGAGCAGCTCCTGTATCCGTATCATTTGCAATGTGTGCAGGGTCTTTCACCCGCTGATCACCCACCATGGGAGAACTATTACTGATGGCTTATTGCACAACCCGCTGATTCATTGTTTGTCTCTTCAGTCTTGTTTATGGATGAAGCAATATTTGGAAAAGTTCAAATAACAAATTTACACAACCAACTTCTGTGGGCAGATTGGAATCCCCATGGTACAATACAGGCTAGAAACCAGCATCAGTTTGCGATTAATGTATAGACTGAAATTGTAAGTGACTGTCTGGTAGGTTCATATGTTCTCCCAGCATGTCTTACAGGAAATGTCTACAGGGACTTTAATTTGAACACACTTGCAGACTTGCTAGAGGATGTACCCCTGCTAATATGAAGATGCATGTGATTCATGCATGATGGGGCTCCAGCACATTTTAGTCACATTGTTTGCAATACACTGGCTGACATATACCATAAAAGATGGATAGGTAGGGGAAGACTGGTTCCATGGCCTGCACGTTCCTCCAACCTCAATCCTTTGGATTTTTATCTATGGGGCCACCTAAAACAATTGGTTTATGCAGCAAACATTAATAATGCAGAGACATTTCATCAGCTTGTCATGGGGGCCTGCAAAACCATTTAACATCATGTGGGCGTATTTGAAAGGGTCGTCAGTCAATGATTCGATGGATGCATGTATGTTTAAAAGCAAGCAGAGGACATTTTGAACATTCGTTATGGGCTGCTGTGTTAAGGTACAACGATGGCCTTTTGGACATATGTTTATATGGACTTTTTCCCTTGTTTTGTGAAAGTATTTTTAGATGGTATCTTAGATTTTACATTTAGCAGCGTCCATCATAAACTTTAAACATAATAACTGAAAAATGAAGGATTTGCAGACATATGTTTATATTGACTTTTGTCCTTGTTTTGCTGTGAGGAACCCACCCCCAAAGTTTGTAAAAGTATTTTTGGATTGTATCTTGATTGTACATTTAACAGCATGTATCGTAAACTTTAAACATAATAACTGAAAAATGAAGGATTTGCAGACATATGTTTATATGGACTTTTGTCCTTGTTTTGGTGTGAGGAACCCACCCCCAAAGTTTGTAAAATTATTTTTGATAGACACTGTATATATAATCCTATTCTATCAGTAATGCTTACATTAATTCCTGACCACTAACAATCCCTTTCTTCTAAATTTTTAATGCATTCCTATAGAAAAACCATTAGCAATGCATTTATATTATACATATAACAGTTCAATTTTATCAGTAATGCTTACATTAATTCCTGACCATTGACAACCCCTTTCTGCCTGATTTTCAATGCATTCCTATAGTAAAACCATTAGCAATGCATTTACATTATACATGGGATGATCTCTTCCATTGTAGATGCCAAAACATTGACACACTAGCATTGGTTGCCCATTCAAAACATACGTTCATCCAATATGTGAAAGACATAAGACGCTAATCTGATGACCTGCCAAGTGGGATGGATAATTGTCAAGTCTGGAGAGAGGGAGTTGTGAGGATCCATGTAATTGACACACCCTGATTGAAAATATATAAATAAAACTGGGTGTTTGTTGTAGAATAAAGACTATCAAATTATTTTTTTAATAAGTGAGTTTGAATCTCACAGTATGCTGCATTACTATGGCCGGGATTAGACTAAATTAAGTTTATTAAACTGTTACATGATATCTGCCCTTTTATATGGCAGTGAATGCTGGACAATCTCTTCGAAGATGAAGAAATGTAGTTCTACAGAAGGATGCTGAGGATACCACGGACCAAATATGTGGCAAAGTTTTAGATAAAATGGAAATAAAAAAAATTATACTTAGCATTAGAAAGAGACAGTTGGAATTACAAGGGCACATGATGAGGAAAGAGGGCTTGGGAAATTTGATACTCATAGGACAGATAGAAGGCAAGTGGGACAGAGGAAAACATCACATAACATACTTAGTGAGCTTGAGTAAATGGATGGCAGAACAAGGTTTAGGAGATATAACAAAAAAGACAAAATTTATTAAGAGCTACAAAGAACAGGAAATTGTGAAGAGCCATGATTATCTACTTCCTTGAAGGGTTGATTGATTTAATTTGTTTGTTTAACAGCATATCAACTCCTTACGGGTCATTTAATGCTGAATTTTAATTTTCTTGGGAGCTCTAAAATAATAAAAATATGATATATGTTATTCTGCTTTCACAATTGAATACATGGTAGATGATGCGCAGCTTTTGTGCATATACACATTTGTGTGAACATAATTACTAGAGGCAGTGATATGTGTGTTTTATGTTGTAGTTTTATTGAAGTTATATTTTGGAATACAGTTTGATTTCTTTAAGAAATTATAGGATGTTATATGGATTAATGTCCTGAAAGAGTTCTTTTGTGTTGGTTGGTTGATTTTGTTTAGTGGCATATCAACCTCTATGGTTTATTTAATGCTGAAATCTAAATATTTTGAATAATTATATGGCTTCAACTAAATACATTTTGAACATAATTGTATGCCTTCAGCGACAGATAAAATGTATTGTTGGTCATTTTGCTTTAAATATGTATCGTTGGTAATTCTACTAAAAATAGGTATTGCTGGTAATTTTACTATAAAAAATGTATTTTTATACTTTTATAGCGCTTTGTTTTTTTGCTATAAAATGTATTGCTGGCAATTCTGTTATAGCTGCTATAATATATATTGTTGGTAATTTTCTCATATAAAAATGTGTTTTTATACTTGCATAGTGTTTTGTTTTTGTTTGGGGGGGGGGTCATTATTTGCCCATAGCTGGGACCCTAACAAGTGCTACCTCTGTGGGTCAGAGCAGACCTGGGAACCACGGCAATTAACAGGTTGTTCCACACTCCTCAAAACCTCCAATCTCTTAATCAGAGGCCTTGCTGCCAGATGTAGTTTATCATCATACCAAGGACTGTCCTGAAGAGATATGGCATATAAAGAAGGAACATCTCTATGCATGGTTATCACAGAGCAATGATTTTCGTCACAAGCGTGTGCAACTTTCAGATATTGACACATGAAATTTCATTCTAGAGAAAGTAAATTTAATTTGATTTTGTGGAATGCTTTTTGGCACATCCAATTTGTTTGTTGCTGGTAAACATTACAGCCTGTCTATTAAGAGTGAGGAGCTTTCTATATAATCTTATTGATTTTCTTCCATCAAAATCAAGTCATCGAAATGCTTTAAGAGCAGGTTTTTAATGGTCAATATCAAATGGCATTTATCTTACCTAACTCTGTTGTGTCGAGTACATCTTTGACTTCTGACCTTTTCAAACACAAAGTTATTTTCAGGTATTAATGCGTTATTCAAAATAACACCTGGCCTTTTTGGCTTTCACAGCATCTGCTGGATGATAGATGACTCAAGGCAAAAAATAAAATGAAATGAATGACAAGGTTTCTGAGTAAATATAAAGTCCAAATCGATGGGGGGAAAAAACAGAATCAAAAGGAATCAATATTTTTCTTCTTTACATTTATCAAACAAGCAGTATTTTGTATTTTTCAGATTCTGGGATTATGTACCTCTGACTTTCATTTCATGCAACTGATGGATAAATATCTAGGCTAACATGATGTTAAATATAGCCATTTTTATCTTCTTCTTCCTTGGTTTGATGACCAAATCATAAAGGTCGGGGGAGAGAGAGAGAACAAGTGGGACCAATAAAGTGGAAGAGAAATCATTTTGTATCTTTTCAAAAACATGGACAAACTTTATATTTGTCTATAAATATGAACATCTTTCAAAGGAAATGGCTTCTCCTGTACAACGTGGTAAAAAATTTTTTTTAATATTTTTAATTTATCTATCTTGATCTGAAGATCACATTGACACATGAAGCTGATAGTTATCATGCAGTGATAATTCCTATGTGTTTACACACACACACACGCACACGCTCTCTCTCCCCCCTCTCTCTTTATATAAGGTGCAGCAAAAGTACCTCCCACATTTGAAACATTTTAACATATATATACATTTTAAATACACACACACACACACACATATATATATATATATATATATATAATTATTTATTTGAATATTACAACATAAATATGTTATAAAATCACGACAAAAGTAGCCATTTTGTTTCAACACTTCTAGTGTCTTATCAAGTGACGATGTAGAATATATAATAAATGGTTTTAAAAGTTTCAAATTAATCAACGATCCTTAGCCAGGAGTAAACGCTGTTACATAAGCTAGAGTGACCAATCAAAATACAAGTATAGGATGATTCGAAAAATTTGACAACTAAGCAAGGTTATCATATATATTAAAAGATTTATAAAATTTAAAATATATATATATATATATTATTTATTTATTATAATTTTTTCATATAGACAAAACCATTTTACTCACGACAAAGATGCAACTTGGTTTCAGTGCATTTTAACTGCACATCTACGGGTAACCATTTCCGACCCTCACCCGTAGATGTGCAGTTAAAATGCACTGAAACCAAGTTGCATCTTTGTAGTGAGTAAAATGGTTTTGTCTATATGAAAAAATTATAATAAATAAATAATTATCGCTCTACTACATGTATTGAGCTCTTTTTTGAATGAATGCTGCGAACGTTAGAATTTGTATAATTTATAGATTACTTTCGTTCCCACCGCATTGGTATATATATATGTATATATACACACACACACACACACACACACACACACACACACACCCACAGGGGTTGAACAAAATAATTGGAACAGGTGCAAATTCCACTACTATATTTTAAAGATCTATTATATTAAGAACTTTAACTCAAACTTTGTCATTGCAGGTTATATCTATTGTAAATATGTTTATTTATCTAAGTTACTCTCTTTGTCTTATCTATTTTTAGAATTTAGTAAAATTTAAGCTAAATGCGTGACCTCTCCGAGTTCGAAAAAGGGCAAATTTGGAGCTCGCATGGCAGGAGCCTCATCACTAAGGTTGCTGAACCGTTTGGTTTTTCAAGAACTACCATATCAAGAACTATGATGCAATTCTAGAAACAGGGCAAAACCTCTAGCAACCGTAGCAATTCAGATCAGACTTGCAAACGTACTGACAGGGATCGACGTGCATTGAAACACAATGTAGCAAAACATCATTGGACTACTGCGGCCAAAGTGACTGCTGAGTTGAATAATCATCTACTAAAACTGTTCGTCGTGAGCTCCATAAGTCTGCATATCATGGAAGAGCTGCCATAAGGAAACCTCTTCTCTCCACTTGCAACATTCAGAAGAGGTTGAAATGGTGCAGAGATCACAATGTCTGGTCTGCAGACCAATGGAAGCAAGTCATATTCTCAGACGAGTCCAGTTTTTCTTTTTTCCCAAAAAATCAGTAGCTTTGTTAGAAAAGGAGATATATTGTATGATCCAGGATGTGAATTTACCATAGAAGATTCGGAAATTAGTCCACTTTCAATATATTTTTATTTCGATAAATTACTTTGATTTTAAATATTCATAGCTCTCCACAGCTTCCTGCTTTTGTTGCTCTCTGTAATACTTCATTCTTTGCCTTTCCAGAATTTGCACCTCAATAATTTTGCTCAAACTTGTCACGTAACTTTCTCACTGCTTTTCTTTTCTTACCATCAATATGTCCTGTAGGTATTAAATTAGCCAAGCCTTTTTTCCTTATTAGTCATTTTCTTATAAGCAGTTTCTTTCGAAATTCTCTGTCCAAAGTGTTCTCAGTATCCTTTACAAGAAACACATTCCTTACTTATAATGAAATTATCCAGTATTCACTGGGATATAGGAAATTAGATATTATATAGCAGCCTAGCATTCTTTTCTTTATTTCTAAGGAGATTTTTCAATTTCTTAATACCTTTGTTAGTTTCTAGAAGGCATCTTATGCTATTCGGATATGCCTACAGATTTCTGTGTCACATTTTCCCTTGTCTAACCTTACACTACCCAGATTAAATTTAATTCTTGCCACTGTCAGACGATTCGCAGATAATATTGAGATATAATGCGTTTAATCATTTTTTAAAATCAGGAGGTATATCCGAAGTTGCATCTTGTAGCCCTGGGGTCAAAAAACACGTGTATGTTAGATTTCAGTTCAATCCATCAAGTAATTTTGCTGTCTGCAAAGTTTGAAGCTGTTTACCATTTTCTTTATTCAATCAATAAATATAAATAAGAAATAGATAAATACATTTCTTCTGATAGAAAAAAAGCAAAGAAAAGAGAACTGAAAGTATACATCAATAAATTATATTCTTAATGTTCTTTTGTTACTGTGTAGTCACTTGATCTCTTTTCTACACCAACGAACAAACAATTGCAGAAAGTTTGTATCTGGAGAAGGAAAGGAATTCTAAAATAGATAATCAATAACTGTGCAGATTTTATTGAGGCTTCAATGTTTAGATATTGTCTCATATTTTGAAATGATTCATCAACATTATTCTTTGGGTAATTCAAACTAGTATCCTCATTCTTGTTTTTATTGTTATGCATGAACCAATGTGTTCTTTGCCCTTCCTCATTCTGTAATTCTGAGATGAGTCATTGTCATTATACTACAATATCTTTGGACTAATATCCCCATCTTTGATGTTTTTATTAGGACATTTTGGTTGGTGTAAATAAAAGGTTTTTGGTAACAAGTACTGTAAATTTCTGCATCAGCCTCACATATATCCTTGCCGGAGTTACTAGTGCATATCGAAAAGAAAAAAATCCAGGAAATTGTGAAGAGCAATATCCTGAATGAGTATAATGCATAAAAGATGTAAAATCTCTAACGGTAGCGTCAATCGACATCTCCAGTTGCCTTGATCTATCCACTTCCCTTCTCCACATCCTTTCACCTTTCATTCCTATCTGCTCTCGCTCCAAATCTTCTGTAACCCCCTTGCCTTGATCGACCCACTGTCTTTCTCTTTCTCCACATCCTCTCCTTTACCACTCCTATCTGCTCTTCCTCCAGCCCTTCTATAACCCCTTGCGTGATAGTGGCCTGCAGCCTTGATTGGGGTGATACGCTTAAAAAAAAAAAAAAAAAAAAAAAAGATCCTGGAAAAACAAGAGGAAATCAATGTCTGAATAATGAAGCTATAGATTTATAACAATTTGACAAAATTTGGATGTTGGACACTCTTTCAATTACCAAAAACGATGGAATTCACAATTTAGCAGATAGGTAGCATAATGTTATTGGGAAGCCAGGGAATATACTTTGATGTCTACTTAATGATGCTATGAATTTATATGACTAAAAGATTTTGTTAAGAAGTCTTTTATGATTCTGTATCAGCCTCACATATATCCTTGCCAGTGTTAATAGTGCTTATAGAAAGAGAAAAAATAACTACAACAAAATCTAATGAATCATACTATGTAAATATGTAAAGTGTTTTGTGTAGCAAGATCCATATTCTGGATTTTAATTACAGCAATTACTAGACATTTATTTCCATAATTAGTAGGAGGGATCAATTGAATTTCAATGAGCTGTTGCTTTTAATTGTAGAAGAAGAAATCAATGATTAATTAAATATTTAATTAATCTTTAATAATAAAAAGAGCATTATTTTTTGTTATTTTTGTTCTTTGTTTTCTTTCTTTTGACAATGGACATTTTTTAATCAAAACTTGATATTTTTTTAAACTTTTATGATAAATAATTAACTGCTTAGATAGTAATACATGAATTATTTAGACGAGTATCATTTTTATTGTTGTTATCACTATATTTTTCAAAGGTATGTTATATCCAATAATCCTGACGATTTGGACAGCACCAACTAATCTCTTCCACCAGGCTATGTTCAGTAAATAACTGTAGGCTGCTTGTTGTACACATATTCCAAGCCAAGTAAAAGCTAGAATTTTGAATTCTGATTTTCAAGGTCTACAAGCACTCCCCATTTAGAAGTTTGTGGCAACACAATCTTCCTCAGTCTGTTTAACTTTGTGTTTTACTAAGTTTAATAAACATGAACCAAGAAAAGCCATGAAAATTCAGAAACATGAGGTAATATTTGATAACATTATATAGCATTTATCATGGCTACATGTTTCATGAAATTGTACATCATATTTTCATTCCGACATATTCTATAACAATATATGCCATTTTATTTAACTGCTACATGTTTCATGCAGTATGTAATTTCTTTTCGATGCTATATATTTTTTTAATCATTTCACCCCAAGCAAGGCAATAATGCTACTAAGACGCAAGGAGCTATTGAGTGAGAAAGAATATGAGAAAAAGAAAAACATTAAGGAACTCTTATCAAAATGTTACACATGGTCATATTTAATTTTTTTTTATTGCTACATGTTTTATCACATTATATGACATTTTTTCATTTCTATAATGATGTCATTTTCTTTATTGCTACATGTTCCATCACCTCCTATAGCATTTTTTTCTGTTATATGTTTCATTCAAAATGACTTAGAAGTGTTTTCTTAATTTTTCAGTTAACTTTCCTTCTTCACATAAAATAGAACACGTGTTTGGATCTAATGACAATATGTCTGAACATTAATGACTGAATGTTTTTAAACAAGCAGAAACCCTGTCCATGAAATAAAAAAAAATCAGATAGCTAAACAAAATCTTCTTCAATGTGGGAATTGTGGCTTTAAAAATCTTCATCAGCTAATAACAAAGTTAGCCAATGAAAAGTCTCACTTGCCCTAATGTAGGATTTGAATATGGGAAAGACAATGTGGCTACATAGTTGAGGATATTGAAAATGAACTTGAGCATGGCTGAAAGTGCTAGATCACTAACATGCAAACAATATTTACACCCACTGAACCCACACATACACTCCCTTGTATACACACATGCACTCCCTTGTATACACACATGCACTCCCTTGTATACACACATGCACTCCCTTGTATACACACATACACTCCTTTGAATTCACACATACACTCCTTTGAATTCACACATACACTCCCTTGATACATCCCTGTGATCCTAGGCAGAAACACTGAAATGGCACAGGTACTACACCCCTGATCCTAGCCAGAGGTCCAACATGTGATATCTTTATTTGAGTGCTGATTCATATGTAAATAATCACGTCATTATTGAATGATATTATGCAAGTATATCTATCTATCAATTATCTATCTCAGTCTGTTCATATCTATCTATCTATCTATCTATCTATTAGTATTTTCATATCTACCCATGTCTCTCTCACTGCTTTTCATATCTATATACTTTTTTATTTTTTTTAAGCGTTTCACCCCAAGCAAGGTGGGAAGCCACTAGCACGCAAGGGGTTACAGAAGATTTGGAGCTAGAGCAAATAGGAGTGATAGAGGAAAGGATGAAGAGAAGGATAGGGGATAGATCAAGGCATCTGGAGACATTGATTGACATTATATTTGAATAGGTGGAGATTATAGCTATCAGGGAAACAGGAAATGGGGAGGGAGTCCCACAGGCAAGAAGTGCGAGATATGAAGCTATTGGAGTAGAAGAGATGACTACATTTAAGTTTCGACAGTGAAAGGGTGAGAGCAAGATGCCAGCCTAGTTGGACGCTTAAATTCATGAAGCTTATCTCAGTCTAGTTCTATCGCTGTGTGTAAAATTCAAATTATCCTTTTTACACTATTTATATCATTCGGACTGTTATTCTCATCTTTATTGTCATATTCACAATGTTTCACTCTGACCTTCTTCAGGTGATATACATTTCGAAACTGAACCCTTTATTTAGTCCATAGGGGTAGATTGTTCTCATTCCGCATGTCAAATAAATAAAGGTTTCAGTTTGAAATTCCAACATATATTGCTTGAAGAAGGTCATAGCATACAACAACCAAAATCTTGTGAATATGGTAATAAAGATGAGGACAACAGTCTGAACTATATGAATAGTGTAAATAGTTACAGTAACTCATCTTAGAAATATAGAGAGATATCAAATTATCCTGTGGGTCATTAAATTTTGAATTTGCTATACAAACAAGGTCCTTCATGGCATTTCATGCAACAAGGAAGTGACTTGGTAGTGCCGATCTTCTCATCCAATAATATGCAACAGATTATACTGGATTACATTGTACCAGCTGACAGAAATTCCTGATCAGATACATACACACACACACACCTTTTTAAAACTTTCCCTATACACTGTATACAGTGAAGATCATGGGCCTGGCAACAATTTAGAAGCTTACAAATCTCTTCCTATGGCGTGTGGGACAGTCTGCAAAAAAAATTTCCATCAATTTTATTTTTCCTAAATATTTTATATTAAATTTTTTGCTACATGCTATATATCCCAAAATACAGTAGACACACTCTTACATCAGATGGAGGGGAGAAAGAGAGAGACAGGATTACAAGGATGGATTGGTAATTATGAGCTAAACTGAGATCTTTTGACTATTCAATCTATATATAGGATTAATATTCACTACTGAATTAAGTGCAATGACAGTGGATGAGATTATATTGAAAAACAAATATTTCTTTAGTAAAATTTTTTTCATCAGTCAATTACAGGCATGTTGATGTGATCTGTATGTTAATAAAATTTATAATTTTTATGACATTTGTATTTAAGATGAAAGCTCGACATTGAATTAAATGCATTGACAAGGAAATAGATTATATTGAAAAATAAGTATTTGTTTTGTACAGTTAGGGCTATAGACTTATTGATATAGATATATATATATATATATATATATATATATATATATATATATATATATATATATATATAATAAGTATTTGTCTTGTACAGTTAGGGCTATAGACTTATTGATATATATATATATATATATAATAAGTATTTGTTTTGTACAGTTAGGACTATAGACTTATTGATATATATATATATATATATATATATATATTATATATATATTATATATTTTATATATATATATATTATATATATTATATATTATATATATATATATATATATATTATATATTTTATATATATATATATATTATATATATATATATTATATATTTTATATATATATATATATATATCATGTAACCAGGAAAATAGACAAGTCATTATGCATTATGTACTGCCACATGATTAACTTTAAAAAAAAATTTTTTCAAGTATAAAAATCAATATAAATACTATAAGGTTACAATAATACTTTATATTGAAATCAACCATTGTATATTAGTAATCAAAAAAAAATTTCTTTTGTTAATGTTCATCTACTTCTCACAAAAGATATTAAAAATATTTTTCAGAATCGATTTGGTTGCTCTCAAGGTCACATTTTCAGGTGTTATTTATCAATGCCCACTGAGATGGAATTAAAGTTGCCAATATAGATATCCCAGCATGCATCTAATCAAAATGGATTATGTGAAGCAATCTTAGACTAATGTTTCCTTTTTAATTTTTTTTTCAATATAAATAATAAGCATTAAAAGGCTGATAATGTCAATATAATCAAGTAAAAGGAAACAATCTTGTTAAAGTTGTTTTGTCAGTCTGCATTTGGAATGATAGAAATATCAGTGAACTTAAAAAAGACATAACATGATGACACCACTTTTCCTTGAAAGAGTTAAGATGAAAAGAGTAATTAGGAATGTCAAAAAAATAAAATGTGTATCGGGTCCACAATAAACATGAAAAGAAAATAAATTTAAAACCTGACCTCAAGCTTTATCAACTGGAATTGTATATGAAATGCTTATTTAAAGAATTACAATTTGAGTTTTCTTCTGACATATAAGAAGCCATTAAGACCTAAGGGGGTGACTGAGTGTGAGAGAATAGATGAAAAAAAAAAAAAAACATTATTAAGGAGAAAGGACAATAAATGAACAAGAATTGAGAAGACTGAAGATAATGATTGACATTACATTTAAATTTTTGCAGATCAAAGTTGACTGTGAAGCAGGAAGCCGGGAGAGAATTCTCCAATACAGGTATCTGTAAGTCTCCATGTCTTGCATATTAAGTGGGAACCTGATTGTCCAAATAATTACTGACAGAACATACTCAACCACTTACTATTTTGGTATAAACATTATAAAGAACTCCTACTTAAATGAATTCTAACTTCCATGAAATATTCTGATGACAGACTCATTTTTTTTTTGTGCCTGACGTATCAGCTGAAATATGGGTGGATGGCCAAGTGGTTAGAACATTAGCATTCTGATCATAAGACTCAGGTTCAAATCTCACCAGGGTTGATTTGTAAGAGAGATGATTTCTTGATAATATAGGCCTGGGTAGATGATCCCAGCATGTAGCACTGTTCAAAAGTACTTGAAAACCATACCACAGCTTGACCCAAGCCTTGTGAGTGAAATTGAGCAGATAAAACTATTCTTGTGAAAACCAAATCAATGTTGATTTTTTTAAAATTTTGTGCAAACCGTGCCTATGTTTACTTTTACATTTTTGTACAAAACAGACTGATGTCTACTTTTTTGACTCTCATGTAAATCAGACCTATCTATCTTTTATACTGATCTGTCTAGCTTTTTGACTCTTGGGCAACCGAAAAATATCTTTTCCTTTTTGAAGATTTTTTTGTGTTGTGGCATTCTTTCAAGTGGGGATGGCCTGCCATTCTTGATATTTATGAAGATTAGTTTAGTACAGCATAATTCCAAATGGGGGGAAAATAAGGTTAGGAAGATTGTGTTGTGCCAGTTTTTTAAGTGGGGATGGCCTGCCTTTTTTGATATTTATAAGATTAGTTTAGTACAGTGCAATGATAAGTAGGAGGGATATGAATGTTGAGAATATTGTTTTGAGTCAGTCCCCCCCCCCACCCTCCCCCAACACACGTGAAAAGGAAAAAAATCAGAGAAGATTCATTGGTATTGAAAACTGCATCCGAATGACCAAAATAAATTTGGATGAATAAAACAATGCAACAAAGATAAGACATTCTCAAAACAGCAGAACGAGGAAAGAAAGAAAAACAAAAAGAGGAATTGGAGAAGACTGAAAAATTCAAGAAGGAAAACAAAAAAATGGGGAAAGAACTCTTTGCATGAAGAATATTGGTGATGAAATAAAGCATTCATTTTCACAGCATTTGCCTTTCTTTTACAATCATATATATATATATATATATATATATATATATATATATATATATATATATATAAAGAATTTTTTTTAAATCCAACATTTTTATTACTTCAAATGTTATTTTAGTAGATACCGATAGTTGAGTAGACACTCCATTTTTTAAACAGTGTTTATTTCGTCTACCAGTCTGTGCACTTGAGAAAACTTAATAAAAAAAAAATGTGCACTCTGGCTTGATTATGAATCTCTTTGTAGCTGAGGAGTTAAAGCATGTTGGATCAGATGCTGGTTTCTCCTGTAAATGGGGTGAGTGCGGGTTCAAATCCTGCTGGAGGGCACATTTTCTTTAATTTTCTTGGGCGTACAGGCTGGTAGATGAAATAAACACTGTTTAAAAAAAATAATATTCTCTAATACAGGTATACACTAAAAATAATGTGTGAAGAAATAAAATATTTACAATTAAAGAAAAAAAATTTTTTAAAAAATCCATCAATTCTTCAGAAATTGTTTTGTTTACACATTGGATACGAAACTGAGCAGATATAGCTTTCAAGAAAATCTGAACAAGTGAGTGTTCTTCAAAGGTAAATAGAAGTTTGCTTGATTGTGAAGCTCTCTGAAGACTAGTAGTCAAAACATGTCGGCTCAGACAGTGGTCTCTCCTGCAAAGGAGGACGCAGATTTGAAATCCTGCCAGAGGGCACTTTTTATTTTTATTAAATTTTGTCGAGAGAGCAGGCTGTTAGACAAAATAAACAATGTTTAAAAAAAACGGAATGTCTACTCAAATAAAATAATGTCTAAATTAATATGTAAAATTACAGATATATTTAAATATATATATCTGTAAAAGTACAATATGAATATACAGTATATATGTGTATGTGTGTGTGCGTGTGTGTGTGTGTGTGTGTGTGTGTGTGTATTCTGCTATAATCCTTGCTTTTAGTCCATTTTTTTCTGTTACAAGGAGTTTTGTTGGTCTTTCGCTCAACCGCACCCTATACATAATAATCAAGAGGGCTGCAGATGTAAGGGGGTGATGTGGTCACAGAAATTGTCTGAGAGCCATGGCTGGGTTTCTCCTGCTTGTGTGGCATGTTGCCAGACATAGGGTCTTCCAGCAGCCACCCTCTCGACACAGGGCAGAACTACCTCGATCAAGGCATTTGATGGAGGCCTCCATGTTGAGTCTTAGGCCCTCACCAACAAATTCAGGAGTTCTTTTCTTATCAGAACAATCAGTACATTCGTAATCACCATTATCCAACTCTTTCTGAATCCACAGGACTGTTCTCAGATTGATACCCAAACACTTTGAAATATTCATATTGGAGCTTTAGGTGTGAATGCCAAGTAGTACAGCATGACATTTCCAAATTTCTAGTTGAGTGAATTGCATCATGGTGCTCTTTTTCTCAGTGTCCAACTGACCCTACTATACTGTGCAGTCATTAAAATAAAAAAAAAAATACACATGCACAAAAATTAAAAATATATAATGGCGACAATTTACTCATCGCACACTGTGTGTGTGTGTGTGTGCGTGTGCGTGAAACACACGCACGCACACACACGCACACACACACACACGCGCGAATTCCTTTTAGACAGGAAGTCTTTTTGGCATAGGGAAAATTGCAATAAATCTTCCTAACACCTTTTAGTTTATTTTGCGGATGAGAGAAGTGCACATGTCCCATTGAAGCAAGTGTTATGAGTTCAAGCCTAGGTGAATTTTAAAAATTTTTTTTATATATATGCTGATTATCTAGGCAAGAAAGCAGGCAGGCAGGCAGAGCAGCAGGCAAAGTCTCTCACTGAGAAGATTGTTACCACACTCTCTTCCTACCCGTCCACTTTCACCCATTTGTCCTTGACCCAGAACCAAATAGGCTTCCTGTCTACCCAGACTAACTGGGTTAGACAGTTGATTTTTATGTGTTTCTCTATGTCTCCAATACATGTGTGTGTGTGTGTGTGTGTGTGTATGTGTGTATGTGTGTGTGTGTGTTTGTGTGTGTGTGTGTGTATTAATTTAAAGACAAACATTGTACATTCAAGTAAACATTAATTTTGGAATGATACTCATGTAAGTTATTTTGTGAAGATGTATTTGGAGAATTTCATATAAGACAAACAAAAAAAAAAGAAGGCAGGTGGTTCTTAAGACGAAGAATAAATGGTTTATGGATATTAGTGCCAGCCTCTTCAAACATAATAGTCTTCATTAGATTTGTTACGATTATTGATTTCATGTTGTCTCTTTCCCGCCTTAAAGCAATTAGATAAATAAAAAACACTTTTGCAATGTACAACAAGTAAATTTGTCAACACATTACAATGGAATTCCTGCTTTTTTCTTGTTTGTTTATATATTTTTATTATTTGTCAATGCCTGTGTTTATATAATTTCATTTGTCATACTAACGATTATAGTTTAAGACCTCTTATGCCTACATACATACATATATAACTATGACATTCTACACATACACGCATGTACACAGAAACACACATATGCACAAAATATAAAAAAAAACAGTCTAACACCAATAAATAGTGAATAAATTATTTTCAACTTAGTGTAAAAATAATGAAAATGAGAAAACTGTCCATCAATTGCAGAAACCTCTTGATGAGTGGACGAAATGATTTCAAAAAGGTTCATCTATGAAACTCTGGAGCCAAAGTGCTGAATATAACATCAATCAGCTAAGTAATAAATTTTATATTTGTATTAATCCTTTATATATATATATATATATATATATATATATATACAGTGCTGTGCAAAAGTAAGTGAACCCCTAATATTTAAAATAATTGTCTCTTTTTTTTCCCAGACAATCAACAAATCTTAATTAAATTATATATTCATTAAGAAAAACCTTTATTAAATCAATTGCAATCATTTTCAAATATTTTTATGAAGCTGCAATAAAATTATTAATTAAAAATTAAGATGTGCAAAAATAAGTGAATCCTTACATTTACACTCTGCATTTTTGTTTTGCATGGTTGCCAGTGCAACTATTTTTTTGTGCATGTGTAAAAATCAAAATGACACGTGTTCATTTTTTTGGTAAGCCGTGTATACAGCAGTCAAACAATATAATTCATTGTGTATGCAAAAGTGTGGTATATCTGATACGCTCCTTATACAGCTTTTGGCGAGAAAAATTTATACCAAACATTAAACATAGGGTGATAACATTATGATTTGGGATTGTTTTGCTGCAGCTGGAAGAGGCAAAATAATATGCATTGATGGCACAATGGACTCTGCAAGATACTAAGCAATTTTGAATGGAAGTGTCTTATCCTTAGTTCAAAAGTTGGGTTTAGGTTGGGGCTGGAACTTTCAACAGGACAATGATTTGAAGCATCAAAGCAAATCTATAAAAAAATAGGTTCGTAAAAAGAAATTTCAAGTCTTGGAATGGCCTAGTCAAAGTCCTGATCTAAACCCAATTGAAAATCAGAGATTCAAGTGAAAGAAGGCAGTGCGTAGAAAAAACTCAGGTAATATCAAGCAATAGTGGAAGTTTTGCCATGAAGAATGGTCAAAAATTGGCACTCACTACTTCTTAAAAATTATAGAAAAAAACTAGTTGACACTGTAACCCTAAAAGGTGCAGTCACCAAATATTAAATGTAAGGGTTTACTTACTTTTCCACATCTTAATTTATAATTTTTAATTAATATTTTTATTCCAGCTTGATAAAAAATTTTGAAATTGGTTATAATTCATTTAATAAAGGTTTTTCTCAATGAATGTATAGTTTAATTAAGATTTGCTGTAAAAAAAATGAGACAATTTTTTAAAATATTATCTTAGGGTTTCACTTACTTTTGCACAGCACTATATATATATAAGTAAAATTTTGTCACTTAGCTGATTGATGTTACCTTTACAATCCTGACTCCAGAGTTTCATAGATGGACTTGTCCATCCACTCGTTAGGGAGTATCAGCAATTGGGTGTATTTGGGAAGAAGATTTTAATTTTTACAAGTTTGATTAAAGGCTCACAAAATTTCTTTGTATTGTTTTTTATTTTTTTTATTTATCTTTAACTATATTTCAAACCATCTTCCTGCTTTCTGGGACAAATTTAAATATAAATTATCCAAGATTTGATGACTTTCATTTTTCATAAGCCATTAGCAAAGAGTATTTTGTTTTTTGTACGGTGTTGGTTCCATCATCTTTCAAATATCATGTCTTCACACTTCATGTTCGTGTTTTACGGTACCGTGCCTTAATGTATTGAACCTTTTTTTTTTTAAAAACACATACACAGACACACAAATATATGCTGTATTTATTGTCTCACAGCTGAAATCCTCACTGGTGAGGACCTTGGAGCCACTACACATGGCATAGTTTTGTGCCAGACACAATAAACTAAGAGATTTTTTTCTTTTTTTTCTGTCTAGGGCAATAAGGGCCCAGCATCACTAGGTATAGGGCTACTTAAACTCAAATCAACAGCCAGGGCAAAGGGTACCCCAATAGAATCAGTGTATGTGACCAAGATAAGATTTCAAATCAGAGGATATCAGCTGTGGTTTGACCTTGTGAGGAATGGCTGGCACCAGGTTTACACTGAATGTGTACCATGAATGTGTACCTACTAAGACAAGTGGAGGGAGTTGGCCATGGTGTCCATCAGTGGAGTGACCCTATGACCACACCTAGTGATGGGACTGATGTGTATGAAGATATTCAATAGAAAAATAATGAGTGCACCTTTAAAATAATTTAGATACCTTTACAGCTTAGAAAAACAGAAAAAAGCAATTTAAAACATCACATCCTCAGTTTTGTGAATTACCTTGATACTGCCTTGAAAGTGAGTAAATGGACCAAGTGGTTCTCATTTAGGATATTATCGATAATATTCATTATTGATAATGACAGATTTCAATAATGATGGTTGTCAATAATGTTGGTTTTCAATAATGATGGTTTCAATCATGATGATTATCAATAATGATGGTTTCAATAATCATGGTTTTTAATAATGACAGTTTTAATAATGATGGTTATCAATAATGCTGGTTTTCAATAATGGTGGTTATCAATAATGACAGTTTTAATCATGATGGTTGTTAATAGTGATGCTTATGATAGTTAACAATAATTCCTTTACGTGATGCAGCTGCTAGGTTTCCCTCTTCACAATATCCCAGATATAGTATTTCAATGGATTCAAATAAGAAGAGCTAGGACACCATTTGTTTGGGGTGACATGATTGTGAAAGTTCTTGGCTAACCACTTCTGGTTCATGTAGGGGAGAACAGAGTACTTCTGGAACATATACGACCACCACTCCAATCAGTGCATACTGATTTAAACACTGGCATAGATACTGAAGTATTTTGGGCAAATATGGGGGCTTAATTGTTCACGAATGCCAGGGCCATCAAAGTCAATGTGAACATGAGGCGCATTATTATGGGCACGTCTGTTTGAGTTCATCTTTCATTGCCCTCATTCACCTGACGACTTTCAGGAAGTTCGTTAACACTGGCTCATTGTGGTTGACAACTGGTGCCATGAACATGGTGTCTTTTTATTTGTTTTTATCTTTGGTCGAAAGTTGCTATGTTCATGATCTTGATATATTTTGGTCTTGTAGCAACCGTTGTTGGGTGAAACTTCTCCTAGTGCAGCACATATATATATATATATATATGTATATATATATATTCAATGCCCACATATATATATGTGTGTGTATGTGTGTGTGTTTTAGATAGAATCAGACTGAATTATATTTCTTGCTAGTCTAAAATATCTAAAGGATAACAACACATGCACGAACGTGTTTGTACAGCTTCAAACAAGTTCGGTCACAGTACAATACAGCAAAATTAGTTACTTGAGCCTCCTTTTATATGAATGTTTCTTTTTTTTTATGTGCCATCCTCGGGACATGGGCAACCATGGCTCTCCACAACTTCCTATCTTTTATAGCTCTAATAAGAGTTTGTCCATTTCCTATCCTTCCCAGTTCATTCTGCAATCCATTTATACAAGCTCATTATGTAGGTTACTCTGTTTCCTCTGTCTATCCATGATAGTCTCTGCATCCTTCTGTAGAACTACATCTCTGCCACTTCAAATCTCCTCTTCATCTGTGCAGAAATTGTTCGCAGTCATATAGAAGGATTGATATTATAGAGTAGTTCAGAATTCTTTACTTAGTTTCCAATGAAGTTTTCCTGTCTCTTAATACTTTGTTTAACTTTTGGAAGGCACGTTTTGCTATTCTAAGGTGCTGTCAGATTTTAGTGTCACATATTATGCTGTCTTCAATAACACTTCCTAGGTAATTAAATTTTTGTAGATGCTTGATTTTGGCATCTCCAATTTGTAGTTTGCACCTTGAGCTGCCCCTTTTGTTAATGGCCATAGATGCTGTCTTACAATTGATAGATCAATTTTGCCATTTTCTTTTACTACCTTGTATAGGAGTTTTTGCAGGTCTTTTGTGTCAGTCATCAATACAGTGTCACCTGAGTATCTTATGTTGTTCAATGAAAATTTCTAGGTGTGATTTTGTTAGCATTATACAGTGATTCATTAAAACCTTGTCTTTTTTGTTTTGATCCCACTCTTACTGCCACAATACCCTCTGCTCTCCTTTCTATTAGAATTTCCAGATGAGATTTTGTTACTCTTATACAGTGAATCAAACTCACTACTTAGCAGTAAAGAAGATGAGAGCAACTTGCAAACCATTAGTCTATGGAAAGGTTCCCAAATATTTCTCTGCTAACTCATGAGAATGGTGCACCTAGTGAGAATCAAAATCTCTACTCAGTACTAATAATCTGTGAGAGCAACTTGCAAACTATTACTCCATGGCAAGGTTCCAAAATATTTCTTTACTAAGTTTTGGTACAAAACCAGGAGTATGGGGCACATAGTGAGAATCAAACTCACTACTCAGTAGTAAAGATTATGAGAGCATCTTGCCAACCATTACTCCATGGCAAGGTTCCCAAATATTTCTTCTTTAAGCTTAACTTAGTTTCAGTACAAAGCCATGAGCATGAGGCACCTAGTGAGGATGAAATTTCCTACTTAGTAGTAATAATATAGAAAACCAGCTCATTAACCATTACCCTGTGCTGAAAATAGTCATCACAGCAAGGCACACTATGGTGTCTGTTTTATCAATATACACGTATTCAGAAGAGAAAGTAATGAAATATAATCATTAAAATAATTAAGAATTTCATTCGCTGATTTGAATGCAATGATGAATAATCTTATCAACAGAGAGTGCGGATATTTGTGGTTGCTTAGGAATTTGGAAAATACTTGTATGAATTTATTCCATATGATTAAGATTTGACAAATTGTTTAATGCATTTCAAGTGTAAGTTTGAATTGAATGGGCTAAAAGAAGCCACAAGTGTTTTAAAAAATGTCATCATCATAGAATCTAAATGATAACAGTAAATTAGATGGGAAAGTTTGACAGGGGAACAAGATCAGATAGATCATAGAGAAATATAATTTTAAATTATAACAGTAATTTAAATGCAATCAAGCAAAATGATGGAAATGAGAAAAAATATTCAGAAATGTTGAGAATTTCAGTATATATCTCATTGTGAAATATTACAGAGTTTGTAAAGTAATGATGTCTTGCCAGAAAGGATATAAAAACAAATGCAAGTTGAATTTATTGAAATATTATTTATAAAAAATGTAATCACCTTTATTTATTAGGTTGGTGCAAAAATAATGTCGTTTTCTCACATGAAGTTGAACGTCAAAAAACGACATTATTTTTGCACCAACCTGATACAACAAATGTAGTCCAAAAGGAAGGCAAATTTTCAAATGCATATTTAAAGGAATCTGTCCCCCCCCCCTCCTCCATCAGCAAAAAAAAAAAAAGAAAAGAAAGAAAAAAAGTTTGGAAGACTATGTTTCATCTATTTGTGAAATTAGTGATCAAAACAAATGAAAATCTGCAGGTGCTAAATCTGGTGAGTATGGGGGGATGTGGAAGAACCACTCGTTCTAATGATCTTGGGGGGGGGGGGTTATAATGGAAACCAGTTTACCAAAGTGGAGTCACTTTCGATGTAATGCATTGTTTACTCAATCAAGTTGTCCACAATAAACGTCTGCAGTGATGGTTCTTCCATGTTCCACTCACTGATAATGGATAACATCTTTCATATTTCATTAAATACAAAGCAATAACTTCAGTGGATGGAATCCTATTCTGGTATTAGCACTGATTTCTTGTTTTCTTGTTTTGTGATAACCACTGTCTTTTTTGTTATAATGCAAAACATATTTTTCATCACCTAAAACAATGTGATGCAAAAATGAAAAACTAGAAGACTGCTGCGGATGGCGAAATGTTCTGTTCAGTTCACAAATGAAAGCTAATAGGATCCCAAATATCTTCTTTGCAAGTTTCCCAATTAAACTCTGAAATGTGCTATATATGACACATGGTCAGATAGAAGTGATGATAAACTAATTCTAGTCCTTACCATTCAGCTTTGGTTCTGCCTTGCATAGTTGACTCATAATTCATAGTGGTGAAACATGTAACTACTTTCTGAACACCATAATATTTCAGCTGGGATATTCACTGAATGTATTTTCATCAATGAAAGTAAAATAACATGGAACGTTAAGATTCAGATACACTTCTTAACCTTTAACATTCTGGAGGGGATTTTGTTCGCAAAGCAAAAATTTTATCCTGCCACTGTAAGTGACTCAGATGAATAAATGATAGCATATTTGAATTTTGCAGTTGTGTTGTCATATCCTGCTATGGCAACAGAAAATGATCATGACTGAAATTAAGTAGCTTTGAAAAGCAATGCAGTGGAAAGGAAAGTAGTGAATAATGCAGTGTGTTAAAAGTTAATCTAAGCTAGACTAACATAGGGGAGAAGGAAAAATAAATAAAACTAAGTCAAATATTGTCCATGGTGGATCACAGAAACTGAAGAACGATGAAGAGGATTACTGATGAAGAGGCAAGAGTCATTGTGTAGATATAACCAAATAGACAAAATAAAGGATGTGTGGGTAGTGTAACAGATATCAATGTAGAAAGTGAAATTAATGAACTAAGTTCAAATCCTGGCTTAGCACCCTGTATTCACTTTTCCACAAATGCTGTTAGAAAAGGCTTTAATTTGTTTCTTCTGAACAACAACACCCCAACCATGGCTATGGGTTAAAAAGCTGAAGAGACTGGGCCCTCCAGCCTTAGTTGGCAATGAGTCTAAGAGAAGGAAAACTTTGAATTCCAAACTGTGGTGAAAGCAACGGGAAACCACTCCAATCTCTTCCCCAAGAATGCATGGCAATTGGCTGATAACAAAGAAAACAGAATCTATGTCATGATTGCCTGCGTCCTGAAGGGACATGGCATTTTTAGAGAGGATGAAATAAAAGGTCGTTTACTATTCCTTGAATATTACCAATTACAAAAGATCCTTAGAGGAGGATTAAGAGTGTAGTGATTCAGATTAAGATGAGTATGGAAGTGTGAAAGAATCAATGTAGAATAACAATACACTGTCCTCTAAATTTAGATGACTTAATGTGATGTACATTGTTGAAATTCTTTAGTAAAATAGACTGGAGAGTAATTGAACATGGTTAAATGTAATTGGAAGAAAGACCCAACAAACAGAATTAACAGTTTCCAATAAATAATAAGAAAGCAAAGAACAGGACAAAATAATACTAAGCAAACAATATATATATATATATATATATATATATATATATATATATATATATATATATATATTTACTTGATAGTCAGGTTGTGACACAAGGTCAGTTTTTAACGTGGGGACCTGGGTGTTTTCACTTGGGCTGCTGGTCTAAGCTGGTCATAGCCTTGATACCACCAGCACAGGGATGGGCCCTGTGCCAGGTAAGTATATATATATATATATATATATATATATATATATATATATATATATATATATATATAAGGGTGTTCCAATAACTTGCATTGATTTTAAATGTGAATTAAGTTTAAGCGTCTAATGATTTTTTCTTTTTCTTTCAGATTTGGTGGACATTTGGGCGATATTATTTTTCACACATAATTGCCATGACTTAAATAACATGATCCAATAGAGAAATAAATAAATTTTCACCAATAACACTGATTTATTTACTGCTGACTTTGATCCGTCTTAATGAAACACCCTTATATATAATCCGTCTTAATGAAACACCCTTTATAAGCCAAAACTAAGAAAAGCAACAGCAATAAGGCAAAAAGTTCACAAAGTAAGAATGGTGTTAACAGACAAAAGGGATACAGTCAAGTGATTATAGTGTTCTGACTTCTAGATAAGAAAAAATAAAAATATGGCATATGAGGCCAAGAAGTGGTCTATGATTGCGTTTGCTGATTATTGTGATAATTTTGATACTGCATAACGTATAGCTGGACAAGTTGCTGTTATAATATATGTTATATCAGTGAGAGGGTTACTTTAATGTGGTATAATGTTTAGCAAGATTGCTTCACTAGACAATTACGATTGAGTCATGTGTTCAATCCTCACTAGATGTTGCATACTTTTGAGCTTGTGCCACATCTAAGCTACGCTTAGTAAATCACTATATACCAGTGGTAGCAAACTGACTATTACTCTACATAGACAACAAACTGTTTAAAATATAAATTGGCATTGCACTTAATGTCGCAGATGCTTTGTTGCTGTATATTGTGAATAAAAGTGCATCTTCATTGATTCTGTTATCTTGATTGTTTCAAAGATTAATTCAGGAAGATAATTTTAAAAAAAAAGGTAAAAAGAAACAAAAATAAGAAGATCCAAATGAAAACCTCAAAAAACATTAACTCCATGATAAAACAAATCACAAAAAGTAGATTTGAGTGTATTTCTTCCTCAAAAACTAATCATGTGTACCAAATACAAGTTCTGGCATGATTAAATGATTTCCTTCAAGAACACATGGTGTTTATTTGGTATGGCACACTTATTATTTTTCAGATAATGTTCTATGTGAAACAATTATCTTTGTTCCACATTTATTAACCCTTTATCACTCAAAATGCTCAAACCTGCACACTGTAAATATCGGCTCTCAAAGTCTCACTATTTGTGGTCAACGTCTCACTGTTTCCATGACTTTATTTGCAATGATGTTGTTATATATTATGGCAGAGTATGGTGAAGTAATGGATTGTGGCTCAGATCAAGGAATTGGAGAGTTGAGTTCATTACATTCATTTACATGCTAATACCCTTGGGAAAGGTATGAATCCATCTGTTCTCCCTGCAGATACAGACAAATAACAGGACAGAATAGGTTCTATAGCCTTGGGTGGTAACCAGTCTAGGAGAATGAAAACTCTGAATTTAAACCAGCCTGGAGAGTATCGGGCTCTATCAGGCTGTCTTGCCCAAGCCAAACCATTTCTACAGTGGCAACTGTACATGTGATGCCCTTACGACTTGAAAGAATTACAGGACTCATGATCATAATACATGATATATAAGGCCAGTAACGGTGGGCTGAACATTGAGGGCCAATATTTACAATTGCTAAAGGGTTAAACTTTTATAAAAATTCCATGCAGAGAGTTTATTTGAACTGACACACTTAAAGTTGTAAAGTTCCCGCTGGTATTATTATTCCGGACGACATTGGTATTTGGTAGAAAATTGTCCTTCTGTGTAGCAAAAACAAATGCTGGCACCATTAAGTTATTTCCTTCATCTCCACCATCTCTTACATGTTTAGTATGGCATGATTATTACTTTTCAAATAATTTTCCCAGCACAAAAATTATTTTGACTTTGTTTTGTACTCAATTTAGCTTAGAAAGCGCAAGGCTAGTAGGACCTCCCCATTCGGAAAATTAGCAAATACAATCTACCTTGCTTTATTAATCTATATAGTTAATAGAGAATCTTTGGATTAAGTGCATCTGTAAGGAAGTAGATTATGTTTTTTTTTTTCTTTTTAAAGCATTTCACCCCAAGCAAGGCTAGAGTGTCACTAGCACGCAAAGGGTTGCAGAGAGTGGGAGCAAGAGCAAAGCGGTGTGATAGAGGAAAGGAGGAAGAGAAGGATGGGGAATTAGATCAAAGCATCTGAAGATGTCGATTGACATTGTGTTTGAATAATTGAAGATTATAGCTATCAGGAAGCAAAAAAAAAAAAATTTTTTTTTCATAATTATGTTACAGTGTGTGTGTGCCTGTGTGCATATAAGGAGCCTTTGTAGTATATGAAAGTAAGCTTAGTAAACATCAAGGTTGATAGAACTGCCCCCATGGGAAGACTGGCATATACATTGCCAATCTGTGGTTAAACCTGTGTTAGTCACTTCAGATTTCCAAAAATGGATAGTCCCCTGGCATCTGCTCCTTATGGCAACTGAGCTACAACTTCGTCACCCTGCATGCTACACAATGACACTGAGTCAGGAGAGTAGGGGGAGGGAGTAAAAGACACAAGTTACCAACTAGGAATTATGAGTATTTGGGGGTAATTTTGGGGGTAAATTTGGGCGTAACAAAACACCCCATGTGACTAATACAGGGTTAATGATGAATCATTGGATTAAGTGCATTGTCAAGGAAGATTGTATTTGTCAGTCTTCCAAGTAGGGAGGGCTGACAAGCCTTGATGGTTTCTAATCTAAGGTGAATATAAGGAATTAAACACTATTTTCATCATTACATGACTTACTGATGTGTTTATGTGCGTGTTGGAGGAGGGGGTATACTAAAATAAGTATAGAAAATATCAAGGTTGTTTGGCCCTCCCCACTGAAAAGACTGATGTATACACTCTTCCTTGCCTCATCAATCTATGTGATTACTAGAGTAGCATAGACAAACAAGGAAATTATGTCAAAAAATAAATGCTTTTATACAGACATGGAAATGTAGGGTGTGATTTGTTCTATACTAAGCTGGGCTTAGAAAATATCAAAAAGTCAGTTTATTCAAATGCTCATTTACATAGTAGAATACAAGCCCTCCCCCACATAGCATACTTCTTACCTCCATTTTCCTGTTTGGCCTTGTGTTACACTCAGCCAAGCTTTATAAATATCAACACCTTCTTACTTATCTTGGCATGAAATGCAATATCAACAGGAAATTGGAAAAGGCCAGGATTTAAATTTTGTACTAAAAGAAAAACTTGAAAAAAAGTCAATTTTAATATAATCTTGGTTCATGACTACAAAAATAAAAATTCTCTCTTTATTTTTATAGAATTTCTGATAATTCCAGTTTTTAGACTTTATTTCTTTTTTTTAACATTAACAAATTATTAAATCGGATATTGAAAAAAATACAATATTCATTTTCTAAACGGTTAACAAACAACTATTACTTGTAATTTAAGTGTCAGTTTTGCAGAAGACATGTTAGATATGTTTTGTGCTAGGGGGGATTTCTTGTCTGAATTGGGTAAAATGAACAATCTTAACAAGAGTCTTCTTCATCTACGTACTGTGTCCCTCTTGGCAGTCATGGCTCTCCACAATTTCATGTCCTTTGTAGCTCTTAATAAATTTTCTGTTTTTGTTATCTCTCCTAATACTAGCTCCACCATTCATTTATTCAAGCTCTCTAGGAAGGTTATATTGTTTTCTTCTACTCCTCTTGCCTTCACTCTGTCCTGTGAGTGTCAAATTTTCCAAGCCCTCTTTTCTCATTAAGTTCCCTAGAAATTTCAACTCTCTTTTCCTGAAGTTAAGTATAAGTGTCCTTTTTGTTTCCATTTTCTCTAGAACTTTGTTGTTGCTCAGATGTTAGGTCCATGGTATCCTCAGCATCCTTCTGTAGAAGCACATTTCTGTTGCTTCAAGTCTCTTCTTCATCTATGATGAGATTGTCCAGCATTCACTGCCATATAGTAGGACTGATATTATGCAACAGCTCAGAACTCTTTTCTTTGTTTCTGACAAAATTTTTCTGTTTGTTAATACACTGCTTAGCTTTTGGAAGGCACAATGTAAAAAGAACTTTTTTTTATCCCCAAGTAAGGCAAAAATGCCACTAAGTTGCAAGAGCTTATTGGGAGTGAAAGAGAATGAGAAGACATTAGTGAGGAGAAAGGACAATAAAAGAACAACATTCAGTAACACAGAAAATGTCAATTAATGTTGCATTTAAATGTTTGAAGATTGTAGGCAGAGATTTCCATAGGTGAGAAGTGCAAAAAAAAAGAGATTAGAACAGAACATACGGTTACATTAGCTAATTCAATGAAAATGACAAAATTTATTAGATAATCTAGTTGTATGCTTAAATCCGTATGACTGAGGTACCCAAAGAGGAAATCTTGTTAAAACAATTGTCATGAAAATATTCATAGAAAAGACAGAGGGAAGTCGTGTCAAGGTAGCGGGAAAGTGACTCATGTTGAGATGCCAGGTCACATTCGTAGAATTTTGTCATGAATCTCAAGATATATAGCCAGACGACCAGACCAAATATGGCAGCAATATTCAATGCACAGAAATTTTTATTTATTCTTTTTTTTTTTAAAGGATAAAATATGCGAATGAGCTAGTGAATAGGATCCAGACAAAAATTCAGATGAAGAATCGCAGAAGTAAAATAGGAGCTGCATCGAGACTTTTACAAGAGATTCATTCCAAAGTATATATGTATATATATATATATATATATATATATATATATAAATATAAAAGTGGACATGGAAGTCAGCACTTTGAGGCGACAGTCTGTTTCATGCTAGTGCAATCGTCAGGCAATTGATTGACGATTGCACTAGCATGAAACAGACTGTCGCCTCTAAGTGCTGACTTCCATGTCCACTTTTATATTTACACACGCTCTATCTCTGATATTGAGCACTTTATCCCATAAATATAGCACACTTTAAGACTATATTTCTTTATATATATATATATATATATATGTTAATGAACTTAAAAACAATGGAATAAATCATACTAAAAATACTGATTTAACCTATCAGGATCTTAAAATGATTTGAATGAACAAAATTAAAAGAAAAAAAAAGCAATAACTGCTTGATTGCACAAACAACCAATATTGATTACAGGTAAAATAAACACTTAACATTGATTACAGGTAAAATAAAGAATCAACATTGATTACAGGTAAAATAAATGATCAACACTGATTACAGGTAAAAAAAAATCTGGATTTAAATCAGACGAGTTATTGAGGTAAAACTAATAATACTCCATGTTTTTTTCTTCTTCTCGGCCTGTGAAGATCCTTTGTTGGACATAGGACTTACCCAAATTGATGGGGAAGAATGGACCCTAACCCTACCATATTGGCAGGAGCCAAATGTGACCCACTTGGGCAATCATGTCTTTTTTTTTTATTCATAATCACCCAAGGGTATTTGTGTAAGTGAATGTAATAATAAGAACTGAAATTTGAACTCGGCTTTCTAATTTCTCATCTCAATCCCTATTACTGTTTCCCTGACAAATACAATCTCCAACGGCTTAAGTGTAGCGTCAATCGACATCTCCAGTTGCCTTGATCTATCCACTTCCTTTCTCCACATCCTTTCATTTTTCATTCCTATCTGCTCTCGCTCCAAATCTTCTGTAACCCCCTTGCCTTGATCGACCCACTGTCTTTCTTTCCCTTTCTCCACATCCTCTCCTTTGCCACTCCTATCTGCTCTTCCTCCAACCCTTCTTTAACCCCTTGCGTGATAGTGGCCTCCAGCCTTGCTTGGGGTGATACGCTTAAAAAAAAAAAAAAAAAAATCGCACATCCAAGCTTACAGCAACTGATATTCCTAGGTGATAATCCATCTAGGTACTGACCAGGCTCAATGTTGCTTAACTTTAGTGATCAAATGGAAAGCGGTGTTTCAACATGATAATGCTGTAAACACATGTTTTGTCATAAGTCAAATTACAAAGATTCTATCCCTGTAATATCAAGTTAATGATGTCCAAAAAAGAAAAAAGGAAACCCCATTGACTACTGGTTGTTTTTCTTTTTTTAATTCCATTAATGCAAAATGTTGCTGTTGTTGTTGTTGTTGTTAATCAATATTCTATTATGCAAGAATGGTACTGTTTCACAGTGGCATGTTAAAATTAATTGATTATTAGCAAAAATGAAAGTCAAATCATTCACAGTAAGTTTTGATTTTCCAGGCGAGGAAAATACAAAGAGAAAGTCATCAACTGAGACTCATTTTTACACAAAGCAAATAAAATGGCAAAAGAAATCCAGCAGAAACAGAGAACACAAAATATTTATGAATGTTCTAGAAAATTCTGATACAAAATGACAATTCTAGCAGTTGTTATTTTAGCCATAATTATGAAAAGCAATTTTTGCAGTTTTTTTCAAATACTACACAATGTAAATGTTAAGCAAGTGGTCTTTAACCAGGGGATGGGAGTGATGTGCAATCCCCTCTCCTTATGTGATGCTTAAGGCAATTATTAAAATGTGCAGAAAGAGAGTCCTAGCATAGTGAGGACGTGACTCTACACCTCATGGAGAGGTCTATGGAGTTAACAAAAGAGTGCAAAAAAGAAAATCTTTTTCTTTCATCTTATTGCTTCTGATAAAAAGATGTGTATTAAGAGCAGTGGGTCCCAAATGGTGTGCCTGGGCACATTGGAGCAACCTGGAAGATGTCTAGGTGTGCCTTGGTATTCCAGAGAAATATGTGTCTAGATATAAGAAATAAATATATTTACTTTATTATATTGTGGTACCCGTCCCATTGCGGATAACCCTCGAAGGAAGCTTCAATGATAGGAGTCTTTTGTATTGCTGTATTGAACTCATAGGAGTTACCTCCATGCCTACTTTGAGAAAGTTGATTACTAAAAGATGTATTATGTAACATAAAATAATAACAAGGATTAGGATTGTTTATTTATAAGTTGCCGTATTTATACTTTCATAGTAATTAATCATTTATAATTTATATTATTTCTTTATGAGCAAATGTGATAAATTAGTTACTTAATCATATCCACTGAAAATGGGTTGATGATTAAAAATAAAGAATTGTCTCTTAAAGCTTTTTGGATTTCTATAAAAAAAAGAATATGTGTCAATATCTAAAAAAGCTCTGACCATTTTGCTACAGTTTGAAAATCATATTTACGTGAATAAGGCTTACATGCAAAAAGAGAGGAACTCTTCAATGTATTGACGAGGAAATGAGAGTTTACCTATCAAATATATGCCTGAACATCACTAAGATTCATCAGGCTCATGTTTCTCATAAACACAAGAATGAATAAACTTAAGGTATTTTTCATTTTATATTTTTTATTACATTATTTCTTTTCTGCAATATTTGACTTCATTATAACATATTTTTCTGAAATTTGTATATAGTGCGCCTATAATTATTGGTAGGATTTCAAGTGTGCCCTAACTTCAAAACGTTTGAGAAGCACTAAACTAGAGATTCTAGATAAAATACAAAGAAGAATCTGCAATGTTATTGGTCCTGACATTTTAGCTTCACTTTCCCACCACCATAATGTAGCTTTTACCTTTTCTATAAATATTTACACAGAACTTTATGAAACTTTCAGGAAACAAAGTTCTATGATGTAGCTACCCACCAATGAATAAGTATATCATTAATGCTGTTATTACCTGTATTACAGGCATTTTTACCTGAGAAAACAGCTGTAGACTAATAAAATACTAATCAAGTCTTTAAAAATAACAAACTCTAGTTAAAAATTAATAGTGTCAATTATACATCAGGTCAAAGGTGAGGACAGTAGTATCTATCAAAATCCTGTGCTTTATGATTCAGAAAAGAGACGAAAATAAAAGATAATCAACACAAGTAAGTCATCCATGCTGGTGTCATTGTCACTCTCATTATCACTATCATTGAAGTTACTGAGATTGCTGGTGTGAACAGATGACACTGAGAATTCACTTTGAGTAGCATCTCCATTTTCATTATTTCTTTTGTCAAAACATTTCTAAATAAACTGGCTAAATTCAGGATCACTTTTGCTTAGGGAATCATTCAATTTGCCATACCATTATGATTGAGAAAAGTCCAAAAACATCATTCAAATGCAGATAAATTTCTTTTTTTTAAAATGATTCACACAGATGTGGCCATTAATGGAAGTGATTTATAAATCCACCTCTTTTGCTAAAGAGTACAAGATGATCTAAAATGGTGGGTTTTATATGACATATGTACTGTTGTTTTTTTTTTGTGCAGAGTTGGGCATTATGGGACAGAAATGTAAATGCAGTATTATGCTGTATGAAATGCTAAAATTAATATTAAATATGCTTGTATTTTTTAAAATTTCTTTTTGCACTTGCCTATGAAAAAATGTGTCTTGGCTTCCTTATAACAAAAAAAAAAGGCTATTGTTTTGGAAGGTGGGTAAATTGCACTTTCTTGTAAAGAAAACCAAAGATCAGATCTGCTGAAATGTTGATGTAACAATGTCACCAATATAAAAATTGGTGTCAATAATTTGAACAAATCTTAAATAATGAAAACACTCTTAACCCCCCCCCCCCACTATTTTTCATCTTTGAATAAGTCTTTTAATTCAAAATAATTAAAGTATACTTCTTTCTTGACCCGTAATTTTTAATCTGGGGTGCATGAAGCAGCAAGCTGCACAGAAATAAATATTTTTGAGATGGAGGGCGCAAGAAGAGGGTGTAAAAGAAACATGTTTTTTTTTTTTTTACCATTTCCTTTGAAAGTAAAAATGAATGCCATAAAAATAACTGTGTGTCAAAAACAAATTTTGAAGTAAAAAATCACAAGAAAACTTTTAGGCATCATAGATCCAAGCATTTCCAAATCTGTTTATGACTTCGTATCTTTGCAAAGTAGAAGTTTTCATCCTTACTTCAAATAAAAAGACTAAAATTCAGAAAACCAGCCGGCTGTTCAATCACTGCATCCATATTGCATGCAGTACCAAACTGATGCGCATTTCAAAGTTAACTGAGAAAAAGTAACAGCAGATATTGCATTAAATGATTTTAGTTGGAATATTACAATTTTTGTCAAATTTTAATATTTTACCTGTTACACTTTTTAATATTAAATCTATAAATTTTGACTTTTTTTTAAATTTAATTTTATCAGTTACAAATGCTTTCATTCTGATTTTCAATGCATTCCTATTGTAAAATCCTTATAGCCCTATTTTATCAGTAATGCTTGTATTAATTCCTGACCACTGACAATCCCTTTCTTTTTTGATTTTCAATGCATTTCAATAACATAATAAGCAATAAATTTATATCAAACATTTAATAGCCAAATATAGTATTTGGCTATTAAAATATTATATATTATTTCTATATTAAAATTATCAATAAATCTCTATATTAAAATCATTTATAATGAATTTATACAGTGAAATCATTAGCAATTCATTTACATTATACATATAACACTATTCTTTTAGTAATACTAGCTTTAATTCCTGAACCCTGACAATCCCTAAATTCCTTATTTTTAACACAGTATTACAGTAAAATATTAAAGAATACATTAAATATATATATAATAGCCATATTCTTTCAGTAACACTTGCATTAATTATTTTCTATGCATCTATATAGCAGAGTCATTAGCAATGCATTTATATTATATTGTGCATAATAATCGTAGTTATATTTTATCAGTAAGGTTTGCATTAATTCTTGACCACAGACAATCCCTTTCTTTCTAATTTTCAATATACAACTTTATTGTCCATCTCTCTGTAGTGGACTCTTCTGGTGATGTAGTAGATATGTCATATGTTTATATTATAAACATTGTTTTAAAGGAATTCTTAAATTATGATTGGCTCTGTAAATAAATTAACTTTTTTCTTCTTTTTTTAAATCAATTCATGCCAAGTAAGGCAATAATGCCACTATGATGCAAGGGGAGTAAAAGAGAATGAAAAAGACTTTAGAAGGAAGCGAAAACCTAATCCTAAACAGGAAACAAGGGATAAATCCCTACTCCTGTTCAAAAGACTGGGGCAGAGTGTGAACAAGCCATAGGTGAACCTATCTACTCCAATTGGCGGAGGAGAGAAAAACTGAAGCAGACTTTAGAAAGAACTGAACTGAAAATCCATTCCTAAACAGGAAACAAGGGATAAACCTCTACTCCAAAAGACTGGGGAGGAGTTTGAACTGGACGGTAGGTGAAAGTGAAAGTGAGATATGTTTCAATTTTTTATGTATATGGTAATTGTTTTTGTATACATCAAGGGGATGAGATAGAGAATCAGTTATTATTGTTACTTAATTTTTTCTTTTTAGTTTAGTTTAATATTGAGAAAGTCATTATTTGTACCCACTCACATCTGAGCATCAAGATCATCATCCTCTCTTCCTATTCCCTTTTTCCCTTGCCCCCAGTGGTGGAGATGGCAGTGAATCAGAGAGAGTTTGATAAGACTATTTGTGTGAATTTGATTTTGGTGGACTCTGAACGTTGATAAACCATCAAAAAAAAAAAAAAATTACATACAAAATAACTGTAGTAGAAGGCTGTGAAACTGTGTTCAAAATATTTCAGCATTAAATAATCCATAGAGGTTAATGTACTCTTAAACAAAATCAACCAACCAAATCACATTTTAGCCATTGTACCATTCAGATACAGGGTTGTGAGTTCAATTCCTGTGTCTGGTAGTGTTGAAAAGTCATATACTCTGGTTCAACAAAGGTGATTAAAACAAGTGACTATTAATTGATATAAGTTATTTCCCCTGACTGATATGGGTTATCTCCCCTGACTGATATGAAATATCACCAAAGGATGGAAAATACAATGAGAACAATCTACTTCTGGTTCAGAATTCCAGAAAGTTTACCAAGTAGGATGACAGATACCTGAAGAAGTCTGCAGTGTACAATGGTCAAAAGAAATGTTGTGAGTATAACAACCAAAAAGAAACATGCCAGTCCAAACAAGAAAGCACGTAGAATAGAATTCATGTCCATTTATCACATAGTAAACTGATACAACTATGACATTTTTTTTTCAGATGAAGAGCGTGGGGTCTGGCATGGTTTTGAGCTGAAATACAATTATCACCAACACAGAACACAACTGCAGTAGCACACAATACCAACAGATTTTGTTGATTTTCTTTTACAATATAGGGATTCATGTCTGCTCTGCTGTTTGGAGCCAAGAATATGATAACTGTATCCAAATGCAGAGAGGTAACCTGCAACAAGGGATAACTTTTCGGATGTGTTTACACCTAGCAGTCTTCTAACATGTATTGGTTATATTTTATCGATGTCTACAATTTGAGATTAACTGGTGTTTGTAGAATGCCACACACTGCCTTTATTTTTTAAAGTTTTTCTTTTACAATAATGTTCACCTTGTACAATGCTCGAGAGCCACATAATGTAGAGAGCTACAGCCTAAGTGTTAAGGGACACAATTTATGAGGATATATGGGAAAGATAACAATTAACCCTAGACTTGAACAGGTTAAGATTGTAGGGATCAGAGAAGCATCTTTTGGGAATTGGTTCCACATGGGAAGATGTTCAAATGGAACTTAAATTTCATCAATAGAATACAAAGGGAATGAAGGTGGTTTGCAACAGTGTGCGTGTCTTGGTCAGTTTTAGTTATGAAATTTAGAACTGGTGGAACTAATGAGCAAAGTTATTTTCTTTGGGTCAAATTAATTTGATATCGCCTCAATATATTTCAATGTCTATTCACATCATCTTCAGGGAAGATTCGTTGGCTTTCTTTTTTTCCTTTTTGTTAAACTTCCTGTTTAATTTATCAAGGTCTGTTTTATTTATTATTTCCTTAAAAGAAAACAATATCACTCATTTCTAGTCATGATTTTGTGAGGATAGATAAATAGACTTTACACTCTTAATAAAATCAATTACAATATCTTGTTTATGAATCAATTATTGATTAATTATAAATGTGTTTTCTGAGTTTGTTTCCTTTCTTTATACTGTGAAATTACCTGTTGGGCAAGTTTATTCTATCAAAATATCTTGCTTCAGTAAGGGAAATATAAACAGACTCTAGTGTTTTTAGGGCTTATCAATCTTTTGCAAGTTTTAAATAACCTGCAAAAGGTAGCTAGAAATATTTAACTAGATATATTTTTAGATTGTAAGAATTTTTTTGAGATGATAATTATCTTACTGATACAAGTCTTTAATTAATCCATAACTGTAGGAAGAAGAGGTAGGTTCACACCTTTGCCAAGGGCATTTGTGCATAAGTGAATATAATGAACCTTACTGTGTGATACTAATTGTTGTTGCCGCAGTAAAACAGAAGAAAGTGTTGTAAAAAGATAAGAAACTGTTATGTACTGAGAGATATTGAAACAAGAAGGGTTAATACTGAAAACCTGTGGGAAGAATTGAGGATTTAAATCACATATAAGCTACTTTAATTATATGTCAAGCAGTTTGAATAATGGAAAAATGACCCAGACTTAGGGGGCAATGATGATTGACGTGTTCTACGTAGCTGAAAATGTAAGCTGTAAAGCGAAAATTTCATTTTTCATAAACAATGAATTTGCAGTTGATTCCTCTGGTCAAAGAAAGTGTTGTTAAAACATAAGAAAGTGCTATGTACTGAGAGATATTGAAACGAGAAGGGTTAATACTGAAAACCTGTGGAAAGAATTGAGGATTTAATTCACACATAAACGACTTCAATTGTACGTTGAGCAGTTTGAACAATGGAAAAGTGACCTAGGGGGCAATGATGATTGACATGTGTTCTATGCAGCTGAAAATGCAAGCTGTAAGACGAAAGACTAATATAAAAACAGTATTTACTTTTGTTCAATTTTTTTGAGAGTTTTTTTTTTTTTTCCTGTATGTCATCGCCCTGCTTGGACGATACCTGCGACGATTTGATCTTGGCTGTCTTATGATCAAAATTAAATCACAATGTGGGATAAGGTTAGCTCTGGATCGAAGTGGTTGCTTCAGTGACCAAACGTGGTATTGGAAGTCTTGGTCGACCAGGTAGTGTGTTGCATGATTATAAATGGAATTGGAACTTGGCTCTCCAACTTACAATTCTGAGCCAGTATCCATTGCACCACCTGCACCTCCATAGTGACAGTACCTGATATTTTCAACAAGTCACCCATCTAGGTACTGACCAGGCTTGACTTTACTTAATTTCAGTGATCATAAGGAAACTGGTGTTTCAACCTGATGTGGCCATAAATCAATACTAATGTTGAATCAGTTCATTAAACTTCTTACTGAATTTCTAGAGGTCAAATTTAGGAAGTATTTTTTGGTTTATTTTCAGCTCCAAAACAAGATGAGTAACAGTTTTTTGATTGTAATGTTCTTTTCTACATTCAACAGAGTATGTTGCTTTGAATGAAGACAAAATTGTAGTAAACAAGGCAATGAGAAAATTAATTAAAATCAATAAATAAAATAATAATAAAGAATTTAAAAAAGGAACAAATAAATACATTTTCCCATGATGCTTGTAATAAAGGAACAAGAAATAATTTTGTCCATCTGCATAATTTTATGACCCCACTTCCGAAAAAAGACAGAACTGTATTTTCTTTCCATTTTCTGATGCATAGCGCTCGGACATGTTTTGCAGAATCTCTACCCATGAAATAAGTAAAATCCTTACTTTAGTTGTTCCAACTCGACGCAAGGCTGACTGAGCTTCACCAATCTTACCCAAACTTACCTCTGGACCAGAAAAAGAAAATGGACATATCTAAGAGACATTTAGAACTTCATTTCCCTACAATTTATATAAAAAAAGAATAAACAGTCTGTAGTAGAAACCTTAGATTTTGTTCTTCTCTAGTTGTATCTATGTGAACACACACACACACACACACACACACACACACCTACAATACATCAACACACAACATTAAATCCCATAAGTCTATGGTGGTTTCCTGATATCAAATTTAATATTTTGATCTTTTTATTAAATCAAGCATTAGAATAAGTTGATAATGCTTCATGTAATGAGAAAATAAGAGAAAACATTATGGTTAGTTATTGCTTAAAAACAAGAGCGTTAGCAATGTTTACCTTGTAATATTAAAATGTAATCATAGTGAAATGGCTTTAGAGAAAAATGCAAGCTGGATAGGTATGATTTCCCTTGATAACAACTGTTGCCAACCATTGAAATGATATAAAGAGATATCAGTTTTATAATATGGAGATAAAGAGAAAAGAGCTACTACAATTACAGGGAGTTAAAGGAGGCAGGATTTGAAGCAACCAATCTTCTGAGAGAAGAAGGGAAAGGAAAAAATTGGAGTCTTTGATTTGCTGTTAAGGAGACAAGAAGAAGCTGTTAGCTAACAAGGCCAACAATAATGTTACTATTGCAACTACTAAAACAAGGCCAATTTATGAAGTGGGGTGGGGGTGGGGGTTACTCTGAGAAAATGAAAAGTTCTCAGCTCAACTGACTTTTTCATAATCTCTCTTAAAGAACAAACACCAGAATTTTTTTTTTGACTCTTGTTGGTCAGACTGTGACCTTTCCAGCACCCTTTCATATGAAATACTTTAATAAAGCAAGTCGATATTGCTTGAATATGATAAGAAAATATCCTCACATCTGGGGTGGTGACAGCTGGAAATTTAGTCAACAGGAGTAATTTACTGGTAAAAACAACAAAGTTATGAGAACACACGCACACACAAAAAACTATTCTTATAATAATCAGTTAATTTTATTACACACACACACACACACACACACACACACACACACACACACACACACACACACAGTGATTGAAAGGTAACTCTTCATATTAAAATACCTATAATTTATAATTTTTACAAGAAATGAATATGAGAGGAGAGCGTTTAACATGACGTTTTATTTCAAATTCGATATGGGCACCAGATTTCACTACCAGCTTCTCGAGACGTCCAGGAATCACGTCAACTGATTTCCCCAGGAAGTCTTGTAGTATGGAAGACATAACTTCTTGTATTCACCCTTACTTGCTCCTTTAACCAACCCCAAAGAAAAAAGTCGCAGGGTATTAAGTCAGGACTCCTGGCTGGCCACTCATACATAAAATAAGGAGTTACTCTGTGTGTGTGTATGTGTGTGTGTGTGTATTTGATGCATGTTTCATTAAATAATATAGACAAGTTTTCTCTATTTATTTTATGTAAATTCTTTTCATATCGTCTGATAAGCTTAATAACATTATCATTAAAAGATAAAGAAAATCACCATATTGGTACATATTTTTTAATCCTGTCTAAGCTTTCAGCTTATAAAGCCATCATCAGAGATGACAATTACATTACAATATATTAAACAATACATATAATAAATAATATTATTTAATGAAACATGCATCAATGAAAAAATGCTGCCCAAATACACACACAATATATATATATATATATATATATATATATATATATATATATATATATGTAAGCAAATGTGTGGATGTAGATCCGACGGTATGATGAAAATGTGGAAAAGACAAAGCAAAATCCGAATATGTGAGTTTAAAACAAAATAAAAAACAGTAAACTCACATATTCGGATTTTGCTTTGTCTTTTCCACATTTTCATCATATATATATATATATATGTATGTGTGTGTGTATGTATATATGTGTGTCTGTATTTATATATATATTTGTGTATGTAATTATATATATGTGTGTGTGTGTGTGTGTGCACGTATGTAGTTATGTATATGCATATATACATGCAAGTTTCATTAAATATGACAGACAAGTTGCTTTGATTATGTTTTTTATATAATTTCTCATATGATCTTATAATTTTTCCTTTACAGTAGATAAATTATACAAAACCTGTCCAAAGGATGAAATATATTTACTGTTAACTGGAAATAGATTGTTGTATATAAGTATTTAGTATTATAGAATGTTTTATTTTCAGACACAGTCAACATATTGTGTCCCTGTTCATAGTTGATATTATTGAGTGTTGTTTTAGCCTTTCTTTTTCATGTAGATGATGCTATTATATTTGTATTATCAACAAGTATATTGCAAATAGGACCTGGTTAAATGACACATAATTGAGCTATGGTCAGAAAAATGTAGCACGAGTCTTCTTGTTAAACATGTTGTGGTGTGGCCTTTATAATTGTTTATGAATTTTGATTGATCAGGAATACGATTCCTTAATGGACATTAAAATTTGTAAATAATATTTCTTCTATTTAATTTTGATCTTAGAGGTGAATTATTATTTTTAACTATAAGATTGGTGGTTTTAAAATTTTTGTAACAAATAATTAGTCTAAATTTTTTGCTTCTGTCTACTGACGTGCATTTTTTTATAATGTTCTTAAGTCTAGTTTCATCTTGTTTGTAATTTTCATTCATCTGAGTTTTATAAAAAATATTAATGCTATTGTTCATGTTTGTATTCTCATTGTTGCTATGTGTATGTATATATATATGTGTGTATTTATATACATGTATATATATATACGCGTGTGTGTGTGTGTGTGTGTTTATATATATATATATATATATATATATTTGTTATAAATTAAGGTTCATACACACACACACACACACACACACACACACACACAGAGTTGTTCTTTTAAACATGTTTTACTAAAAACATCTACTAAATATCAAAACAATATTAGAAATTAATAATATCTCTTGACCCAGCCACCCAACATAAGACTAATGTTGTTTATGAATTCATCCACCTAATCAGGGAGTGTATCTCTGTAAATAATAAACACAATATGTCCTAAATAGGTTATAGAACAACCACCCTTTCATATAGACTCTTGTGCTATTTATCTGATCAAAGTATGTTCTCTAGTAGCACTTTGATCAGATAAATGGCACATGAGTCTATATGAAAGGGTGGTTGTTCTATAACCTATATAGCACCATAAGAATTACAATAATATTTGACAACAAGCACCATAAGAATTACAATAATATTTGAAAAGCTCCTTTCTAGAATACTTTATAAATCTAATAGAAAGAAAAAAACTAAAGATTATTGAAGTTATTTACATCCAACTTAAGCAAGCATTCATAAATAAAAATAACTATTGTTTCAGACCCTGCATTCTTGAATGTATATACATTTTTTTAAAGTTATTACATGTTGCTGTTACATAACTTGCTGTGTTAAGCTGCATTCGATTTTGTTTTAAAAAAATAATGACATTTTCAAAAGATAATAATACTAGTTCTTAAAACACACTTCATATTCTTTTCCCAGTCCCTGATGATGTTACATGTCAGTCAAAATGTTGGAATACACAGCATGAATTTTGGCCAGTTTATCCACACACTGCAACCATATTTGTAAAAGGATATTTGTACATTAGAAGAAAAAAAAGACTATTTAATAGACACAAAATGTCTACTGTCCTCAACAAGATATGTTTAAAAGAACAATTACCACCCAAATATACTGAACATACACACACACACATACACATGCACACCATCCTTTCCTTATTATTACATGGTTATTATTATTATTATTTATTAAATATGAAAGTGAAATTGTATATTATTCAGTCAGTTATGTGCCGTGCGTGATGCATGCTTAGGCGATCATGTATCTTTTGATACTTGACTGACGAGGCAGATTTTTTCCCACAGTAGGTTGCCATTCCTTTCTGCAGTAGACCAGTTGCCATCCAAGGCTATAGAACCCGATCTGTCCTGCTATTTACCCATAGCCGGGGGGAGAAGAAGAGGATTCACACCTTTCCAAAAGTTTATTAGCTCGTAAGTGAATGCAATGGTTTTGACTAGAATTTGAACTCAGCCCATGACTCCTCAATCCGAGCCGCCATGTGTATTAAATTACACAGCAATTTTGCATTGCAAGATATAAATAAAAATTTAAAAAGGCTATTTCAACAAATTCCCCCAAATCATAAAATACAAGATCTTTAATATATATATATATATTAAAGACAATGTATGCTCTACCAATTAAAACATAAGAAACCATCATTATAAATCAAGGTTCATTTTCCAATTTATTAACCATGTCTCATCAGGATTTACATTCCTAAAATAGGTAACTGAACATTGTTTTATCATATATATCATTGTTTTATCATATCATATATATATATATATATATATATATATATATATATATATATATATATATATATATATATACACACTATTACATTATTTGGACTATTTTCCTCATCTTTGTTGGCATATTTATTACGTTTCGCCCGTTGTACACTCCAGCCTTCTTCAGGTGATTGGAATGTCGAACTGAACCCTTTATTTCGCTCACTGGAGTAGACTGTTCTAGTTCCACGTGCCATGTCTAATGGATGTGAGTTATCAGTTATCTCCTGTTAATTCCCCTCTCCAAGTTCTCCACCGTCTTAACCAGGTACTGAACTCACACACTTTGGGTCCTGTCACTGGATCTAATTGACGCCTGTATCCACTGTGCCATGTGCTGTTGTAATAAATATGGTGACAAAGATGAGGACAATAGTCCGAATAATGTAAATAGTGTACATAATACCTCATCTCAGAAATATATATGTGTGTGTGTGTGTGTGTGTGTGTGTACATAAAAATAAATATATATTCAAGGAAAAGGCATGCCAGTATTCCACTGAGTGGTGAGCCCATCATTAGGCCAAATTTCTGTCTAAAAATTCTCGTTAAAATAGAAATAACATTGGTTCGGAATGAAATGATATATTCTTATAATTCTGTCCGCTGCTAGTGGGCGGTTGAGAAACCTCTAAAAAGGATTATATGACTACCACAGAGATATTCTACATAACAACAATCTGAACACACTGATAGTTCACTGTAATACATCTGACCACACACACACACATGTATATGTATGTATTTACATAATTGAATTAATTGTGAGTGAAACTGAGGAGATGGAATGTTCGCTTTCCGACCATGAGACTCAGGTTTGAATCTCACCAGGGATCAATTTGTCAGAAATGTGATCCTTGATCTGGAGATGCAATCACAGCTTGCAGCACCTTTGGAAAGTGCTTGAAAACCAAACCAGCCATTGACCAAAACCTTGCAAATGAAATTCAGCAGGCGGACCTGTTCAGAAGCCATCAGTGGTTGTACTAGCACAAAGTCACAAGTCATCATGACAAAGAATATGAGAGAATTGGCCTTGTTAAAACAAACCGTTGATCATGCCAGATAATGTGCACTCTCTCCCAGAAACTGTAACTAAGGTCTGCTCAGCATAGTTGCAGTATAAACCACAGGTTGATTCTGTGGGTGTTGAATAAACACAAATGTGCCTGAGCAAGTGTCTGCAACAGGGATTGACTAAACCCCCCCCCCCCGCAGACGGATGAAAAATGAGAAAATGAGTAGCTGGCCATTATTTATGTAATATATATGCGTCTGTGTCAGAGTAACTATAGATATATTTGTATATGCGTGTATTTGAACCAACAGATAAATATTAGATAAAGACAAGAGAAGTTGTGGAGAACCATGATCTCTCACATTCTGAAGGGATATTGCACATAAAAGAGATATTGACATCATAAAGGCCTTTATTTAAAGAACAAAACAAATAAAACAATTATTTTTTTCTGCCTGTAGATGAAGATCCTATTCTTTAAAATGTCTAAATTTCAATTTTTTCTCTAACATTTTGAGTTACCCTTACACTCACACACACGGTTGTTGCTGAAAAGTTCTTAGCCAAATCAAGAAGCACTTCCAAAGGAAAATTCTGATGTTTGGTCATTTGGTCAGATTTTGGGAAAAGGCTGAGAACTTCTCGGCATACACCTTGTAACTAGATATATATAGATGGTATTTACTAGCTCCCACCACGAGGGTAGATGTGGCACAAGGCCAAATTTAACGTGGGACATCTGAGGCCTTAGGCTTGGCCAAAAATTC